>OX578138.1:59331325-59931325 GCA_951213105.1 Amaurobius ferox | reverse complement strand
TATTGCAGGTTGCATATTAGCAGAAGTAACAAATAACTCACAAAACTAACCGGTTTCATTGCAATTTCATAGTAGAAGACCCAGATAGTCCGACTCATCCAAAGGACACGAGCAACCATTTGGACGGCCGGTGCAATTTCATAGTGTCACAACTCTAAACAAAATGTGTACTGTACTATCAATATTTCAGGGGTCAGGAATGAACAGTGAAATACTGAAAAGCCTGTCCAAATTGTGTATTATGCTTGACAGATGTTATTTTATCACAAATTATGTATTATAAATTTTGATTGAAAATTTTACATTGTTCTATTGCGCTTTATTTTAAATTTTGAATTGTAGAATAAGTGAAAAATGTATTTATGTGTTAGTATATGGTGAAGTTAGCAGTTACAAATTGTACAGAGAAGAACTTGGCTGCCTTGTATATATAAAAAAATTGTTTCCGAGTTCAAAGCAGGTCTGTGGAAACCTTGGTTCACTCTTCTATTTAAAGAGGGAGATTCTAGAAAGATTAACGAACTCCGTCCTCGACATCTTATTTTTGAAGCTGTGTCTTCCCCGGGGAAAGAAGTGTCTAAAATTTAAATTACAGTCTCGCAGATTGTGAACGGCAGCTGAAACTGGCAACATTTTTTTTAATTCTAGTTGACAAGCAGAACATGGTACGTGGGTGTGTGCAGGGAATGCTTATCTCGAACATAACCGACTTCATTGTTTTTACTTAGCTCTGCGCATATGAAGACATGGGAATTAAGAACTCGCTCATTTTGTTCTCGGTCACTCAAGATACCGACATTGTTAATTGCGTCTGTCATTTCACTCCTCCGACGTCACTAAATTTCCTTGAACGCCATTGAATTCTGTGTGCACAACACAAATTAAAATCTTTGTGTAAAATGTTTACGCCTGGATATTGCTACTTCAAAATTAACAAGCAATTTTACCTGTAATAATGCGAAAACTTTTTGTGTTTTGGCAACACCTCTCAAAATTTACTCCGAAACGTGACATCACAAATGACGAAACTTAATTCCCATGACGTCAGGCTGACGACTTTTTGATTCGTTGCTGGGCTGAGTGCCGAACCTTATACTAAAGAACCTTGGGTGTGTGCTGCAGCCGATCGGAGAAAATTAGAATGTTAAAAAAATTGTGAGAGTGTATACATGCATATAAGCGTACATATTAGTACACATTATACTATATATCAAAGTTAATTCTGTTTTATTTATGGTCTGTACAGTTTTAGGAAAAATTAGTAAATAATGTCATAAAGATGGATGCGTGTTCATTAAATGCCTTCGCAATGTCAAATGTCAAATTAAACATTTTTGCAGTCACTGAAGGAGAGAGGACTCATGAACAAGGCAACATTTTCGGTAATTTCTCTGTTTAATAAAAAGTTATAAAAGAAAACACTCTGGATTAAGTGTTAGAGAAAAATGTTTAAAAATAATGTGTAATGGGGTAAAAAAACGTGTACACTCAAAGACCTCTCCTTACAAAGTAATTTTGAAGAGTTCTGTATAAAATGCAAAACTGAAACTAAAATATTGCAACGAAATGAATTAAAAATATAAATTAAATAAAAATTATATATAAATAATATGTGTTCTCACAAAACCTTGTTAATATCGTTTTTCTTCACTAGTATTACACACCTAAGAGGACTGATTAAAATATATAGACTCATATTATTTTTTTAATTTTTTTTTATTGAATATTTTTAACCCACTAGTTACACACAGAACAAATAAACTATATATGTTTCAAAATCCAGACATGATACTCCTAAGATTTTAGAAAACATCGTCCTTGAATTCCGGTATATGTCCTGGTAACACTATATCTTTCAGCAACGAAAAACGCTTTCACTAAAAATTCTTTAGATGTTGAAATTCCCAACACTTCATATAGGAAAAGATACTGATATCAGTGTTTCTCAAAAGGATTCCGTCTTTTGAACAATATTTACTCTTAGATATATTTACTGTTTAAACTGTGTCTATGAAGTTTTCTTTAGCAACAGAAATGTGATCTCAAAGATATCACTTTTCAGTACCGCTTTTATTACTTTTTACCCGAAATTTCAGTGTGTATATTTCTACAAAGAACATATAAATAATATACAGATAATAATATAGACAAGGTATACAGATTACTTACTGTGCAAATCTATAGTTCTATAAGAATATATTTATATATATATATATATATATATATATATATATATATATAAATTGAAAGATTTTAATCGAAAATTATGCATAAACTACTGTATGTACAAAAAAGCCCATCTCTAGCATATCTGTTACAAATGAGTAACTATAGACCAAGACTAAGGATAAAGATAGAAGGTAACTTATCACTACAATGGAAAGGGGGATGAGAAGAATAATAGGATACAAAATTCACAATTAAAAGTATATAAATATAAATATAAATAAAAAGAAAAAGAAAAGACGGCAAAAATGAGAAAAGGCAATAATAATTAGCTCAAGATAAAAGATTAAGACATAGAGAACAATCAATTGAAACTACACAAAAAATGGCGGTTAGTTCGAAATTGCATTCTCATCAGGACAGCCATACAATTCGAATTAAAACCGATAGAATAGCCAGTTTCTGACAATGGCGATAGTATTTAACTATAGACACCATTGGAACTGTCTACTGGCTAGTGGAAGGAGAAAAATAAATCAATTGAATTACAAATCAGAAAAATAATACCTCCTCGAACAGAAATATGAACTCACAAGCATTGTTACCACGTGTAAGTTGAACAAGCGACTGAGCATTTCACCTCACTTCGTCAATGCGAGTGGGCACCGGAATGAATACATTTGAACGATACATAATATGTATGGAGACTTTCAAAAATAGTAATCAGTATAGGACTCAGGACAAGTGGAAAATAGTCATTCGAAAATAGTAAACAGTATTAGACTCAGACCAAGTGGTAAGTTAGGTGATAAGAATGGGTGAATTCTCAAAATTGAGTTATCCAATGAAAGATAAATAATGCATGTGTAAAATTATTACGTGGTATATTTGAAATTATTAATAATATTATTTACAAATACTTCCGGATATTGGTAATTTTGACAAATGCGTTTAAGATTATTGATGTGGAGAAAGTGAAACCGAGGATCAGAAAATCGATGTATTCGAAATAGCTGGTTTAAAATGATGTTTCTAAACAATTGAATAGAATTACAAGATTGATATGATAGCTGCTTTATGATAGTGAAGTTGAAAGAATCTTTTTTATCATATAGATTGGTGATTACATGATTATTGAGGGTATCTAAATTTAGGTCTAAAAAATTTACAGTTTGACTAACGCTAGGCTCATTAAGAATTAATTCTGGGTTAGATGGGTAAAAATCAATATTAATGGGATAGGAATCATCAATGATAACACAAATTAAGTCGTCAACATATCTATATATATAATATGAATTAGAGTTAAAATGACATTCATAATATAAAGATATAAGTTAGCGTGTATACTACTACTACAGCCTCTATACAGTACTATATATATATATATATATATATACTTATAGAATATATATATATTCACATATTCTTATAGAACTATTCTCCATAATTCTTATAGAATTATATTCCTCCATAATCATGTTATTACCCACCTAATTGATAAAAAAGATTCTTATAACTTCACTATCATTAAGCTGCTATCATATCGATCGTGTAATTCTATTCAATTGTTTAGAAACATCATTTTAAACCAACTATTTCGAATACATCGACTTTCAGATCCTCAGCTTCACTATCTCCACATCAATAATCTTGAACGCATTTGTCAAAATGACCACTATCTGAAAGCATTTGTTAATAATATTATTAATAATTTCATATACAAAACGTAGTAATTTTACAATTGCACTATTTATCCCTGATTGGATAACTCATTTTTGTGTATTTCACCCATTCTTATCACCTAACTTTCCACTAGACATGAGTCTGATACTCTTTACTATTTCTGAAAGACTACTTTTCACTTGTCCTAAGTCTTATATTATATACTAATTACTATTTTTGAAAGTCTTCATTCAAATATTTGTTTGTTCACAATCAATATTATATTCATTCCGGTATCCACTGACTTTAATGAAGAGATGTAAAATGCTCTGTCGTATGTTCCTTTGCTAACATTTCAACTCCCACGTGGTGACTGTACCAGTAAGTTTATATTTCTGTTTTTGATACTTGTGGTTTTTCATTTGCTGTTTATTATTTCTCATTCCACTAGAGAGTAGACAGTTCCAATGGTGTCCATAGTCAAATACTATCCCCATTGTCAGAAAGTGGCTATTTCATCGGTTTTAGTTCGAATTGTATGGCTGTCATGACGAGAATGCAATTTCGAACTAACCGCCATTTTTTGTGTAGTTTCAATTGATTGTTCTCTCTGTCTTAATCTTTAATCTTGAGCTAATTATAATTGCCTTTTTTCATTTTTGCCGAGTTTGCTTTTCATGTTATTTAATTGTGATTTATGTATACTAATATTCCCCTCATCCCCTTACCATTATAGTGATAAGTTACCTACTATTTTTGTCCTTAGACTTCGTCAATAGTTACTTATTTGTAACAGATATGCTAGAGATGTATTTTTTTTTTGTACTTACCTTAGTTTATGCATAATTATCTATTTAAAAATTGCAAGTTTTGTGTATATATATATATATATATATATACAGGGTGGTCATAATTAAAGTAGGGTTGTTTTGAGCCCGATTGTGAGAAAACTGTTGGGACAAACTCAACAAACTTTGCAGTAAATACTACAGGGTGTTTCTGAAGTCGCGCAACCCACATTTCGTTTGATATTTCCCAATACAAAAATATGAAATATTCACAATAAATAGTTCAATGTCTGCATAACATCGTGCGTTACAACAAATGCTGAAAATGGCAACCGTTTTCTGCCAAGCACAGCTCTACTCGGTGACAGGTATTTGTAGCCACACAATGCAGCACATCGGTGGGAATGGATGCAGTGATGTTGCTGATGTTGTCCTTTAAGGCTTCGATTGTCTTTGGATTGTTTGCGTATACACGTTCTTTGAGATAAGACCATAGAAAGAAATCAGGGCAGTTAAATTAGGGATCTGGGTGGCCATGGTCTTCATGAAATGACCCTATCACCAAACACTGATGCAACGACTGTAAGGGATTTTCTTTAGGTGTGTGACGTGGGCACCGTCTTGTTGAAAATATCCAAACTGTCATTCTTCGTCCGTTAACTGCTAAAAAGTTCCTCAAAAATGGTAATGTAAACATCAGAGTTCACAGTGTTCTCAAAGAAAATGGAACCGATTATTCTGATCCGTGAAATCGCACACCAAACATCGACCTTTGCGGAATGCAATGGCTCTTCGTGCAGTAAATGTGGATTTTCTACACACCAAGACCAAGACGCTACATTTCGGGCTACCATGGGACAAAGTCCCTCACGCCCACATCAGAAAATAAGTTGTCGACTGTAAATAGTTTTCCAATAGCAATATGAGATCTGCTGGCAATCGTCCATAAAGGGTTGCTGCATGTAGAGGTCAGAGACCGCAATGCCGACTTGTCTTGGCGAGGTGAAAAGCACTTTTGAGCTGTGGTTACACTGAGCTGTGGCTGCAAGAGAAGGGGTGGGCGGGGCCAGGGAAGAGTGGGCCAATGAAAAAGGTCGCTGAGCAGAAGCTCGGAGGAGTACTGTTAAGTACAGGTAAGTTAAATAAATAAAGTTAAACAGTTAATAAATTTGGAATAAATAAATAAATTAAGTTAAATTAATATTTCTAATGAAAAATAAAATACTATAATACTAAACACGAGCAGGTCAGAACCTGCGGACAGGGGTATGCGCGAACACTTCGTTGTGAGAAAAAAGGCCCTTTTCAGGGACACACGGATAAAGTCAAGTCAAGTCGGGGGTGCAATTCTGGAGCGCCTGGTCAACTATGACCGTATCTCCAAGCTGTAAGTGTACAATCATGATCTCTGTAATTACTTGAATTGCTCCAAAAAGGGGGAAGAAGATGAGAATACTCCGTAGGAGTATAGAAGTGGTACTAGGAGGTAAGTGAATTCACGAGGAAAAAGTATGACATGCCATGACGTAATGTTCAAAAAAGTAGTCCGAATTCCTCTTGAGACTAGGGGTCCGCGTCCACAATTTACAGGGATTTTTATAATTATTCTGTTAATCAGTTTACAGTTTATCAAGTGGAGAGATGACTTTATTTAAGTTTCAGAGAGCTTTTAAACTTTTGAGAAAAAAAAAATAAGGTGCTATTAATGATTAGAGTATTGTGGACGCTCTGGGTCTCTTTCTGAACTTCCACTGATGGGGGTCGTTGCATTGGTTCCGTGAGTCACTTGTGGGATACCCTGGTGTTGATTAGATTTTGGTACGATTCGGAAAAAAATAACCTGCCTTGTTTTGCAAAATGTCCCTCAAACGTCAAAATCTAAACTAAAGAACTAGGTATACTCAAATATATCCATTAAATGCTCGTTTAATACGTAATTTTTAACGTCGAAAATAATAAGACCAACCCCATTACACTAGGATTAGCCGTTCTCGAGATATTTTAGTTTTCCATATTTTCTATACGCCACCTTTGAAAATAAGTCCGGTTACCGAATAAAAACGAAAATTGAATTAAAAGTGAAATAAATTTAATTAAAATAAAGAGAACGTTAATATAAGTCTGCAGGGAAAGTCATGTGCTGCCCACATCAGATTTATTACTTTCCCTGCAATACATGGTAATGTATAGGCAAAGAATTGGAATTATGTCGAAAATCGCAACTCGAGTTTCCGACGGATCTACACGTTTCGATACCTCTAGAATAAGAAAAAACCATTTTTAGCGTGACGTCTGTGTGTGTGTCTGTCTGTGCAGATTTTGTATCCACTCTAACTAAAAAACTAATGCATCGAATTTCATAAAATTTTTTAGGAAAGTCACTTGTGGGCGAGACTGGTGCTGATTAGTTTTGGGTACGATTCGGGAAAAAGAACCCGCCTTTTTTTGCGAAATGGCCCGCAAAAGCTTGTATTCACTCTAGCTGAAAAGCTAATGGACCGGATTTCACAAAATTCGGTAGATGAGTCACGTATAGGTCACCCTGGTGCTGATTAGATTTTGGTACTATTCAGAAAAAATAACCTGCCCTTTTTTGCAGAATGGCCCTCAAAAAATGTCAAAATCTAAACTAAAAAGCTACGTATGCTCAAATATATCTATTAAATGCTTGTTTAATACGTAATTTCTAACGAAGAAAAGAATAAGACCAACGCCATTACACTAGGACTAGCCGTTCTCGAGATATATTAGTTTATTTCGTATTTTCTTCACACCACCTTTGAAAATAAGTCCAGTTATCAAATGAGAATGAAAATTGAATTAAAAGTGAATTAAATTTAATTGAAATAAAGAAAACGTGGATATAAGTCTGCAGGGAAAGTCATGTGCTGCCCACATCAGATTTTTTTTATCCCGAATCGTACCCAAAACCAATCGGCACCAGATTCGCCCGTAAGTGACTTACCTACCAAATTTTATGAAATTCGGCCTATTAGTTTTTAGTTAAAGTGGATACAACATTTGCCCAGACAGACAGACACACACACACAGACGTCACGCTAAAAATAGTTTTTTCGTATTCTAGAGGTCTCGAAACGTGTAGATCCGTTGAAAACTCGAGTTGCGATTTTCAGCATGATTCCAATACTTTCCCTATACATTACCATGTATTGCAGAGAAAGTAAAAAATGAAATTCTAATCGGTTAAACAAATATTTTCTTCATCTCTAAAAACTGATGATTTAAGACAAGGAAGGAAAGTATAGTGTATAAATAATATATAGTGTAGAAGAGACACAATATCAGCCATTTTTTCTGAAATGTAAATTTCCTCTGAATTACGCAGTGAATTTTTATTCTGATGGCATTTTATTTTCCTACTTTTTATCACAATTTGGATTTTCCACATTAAGATGTTAGTATTCTATAAAAAACAAGAAAGATCAATCATGCTTAAAGTATTGATTATGAAACACTTTCCAACTTCAATGCAATTTTATTTATACATCTCTAAAATGCAATACATTCCTAAGTAATATTTTAAAGCTTATCACAATACTACATTAATTTATTATATTTGAAAACTTAAACATTATTCGAAAAAAATGATCTTCATTCAAATGACGGCATTGAAATATAAATTGTCTGGTTTAAACATCTCTAAAATGCGATACATTCCTCGGTAATATTTGTAAAATCATCATAATACTACAATAATTTATTATATTTGAAAACTTCATCGAAAACAACTTACATTCATTCAAATGCCGTCATAGAAAAAATAACAAGCCTGGCTCTCTTTATAAAAACAGCATTTCATTCATAACATTTTCCCATTCATTTCATTCATCACAGTACTAAAATACTTTATTTTATTTAAAAACTTAAGGCCATGGAGCTGCAAGTAATTAAACTCTATGCTTAAAACTTCATCTAAAAAAATCGTCCTTCTCTCTGTAAAATCAATGAATATTTCATTCATATCAGCTATGCAGACTCCATGAGCTAAATAATTTTGTGTTAAAGAAATACAGCAATTCTTATACAACTCATCCTATATATGTTGCTGTTTACATTTTACATAAGTGAAAAATAGGCTTCGTTGTAGAAATAATCAAATTTGGATGATCATTTAAACTCAAATATATGGTCATTGCGTTGTTTCAGTATGTAGATGCACAGAATTTAAGCAAAAATAAAGCGGTTTTTGGACGAATACAACACTCAATAGGAATTAAAAAGAACTGTAAAAATCACGATTTTGAGGCAAGATGGATTTCATATTTTATTTTGAAGTGGGTCACGTGATCTTTTTATATCACGGTCACGTGATCGCTTCATATTAGAGGTGCAATTAATATCTTAATTTTTTTTCAAAAACTACTGAATATATTTTGATGAAATTCTTTTTATATATTTTATGGGATAATTTGAATATTACCAAAAATTTTCGAAGCAATTCGTTAATTTTAAATCCGCTTAAAAATTGTTTGAAAAATTAGGTCCCATAGGGTTCAATGTATTTCATTTTTTCAACCCGGGTTCAATCCAAAACTAATTGGGTGATATTAATCATTTATATTCCCATAGGTCCTACAGACCGTGTGAACAACATACTAAAATTTCATTTTGATTAAGTCAATTTTACGGCAGTTATCGTGCTAACGGACAGACAGACAGACAGATAGACAGACAGACAGACAGAATGAACAAAGTCATGAAAATTTTTCAACTTTGTTGTAAAGTGTTAAAAAAGCAAAAATCCATTTTAATGCACTGTTTTCTTAGTTAAGATGATATATTTTTATTATAAGAAATGTTTTAATTAGTGCTTTTGCAGATTGTATTTTTTAACACTTTACATCATAGTTGAAAAGTGTTTATGACTTTGTTCATTTAATTTTACCTTTTAGTCTTAAATTTTACCTTTTAGTCCTTTTAGTCTTATCGATAAATATATCTTATATAATTTGAACAACACAATGGTAAATCTGACTAGAAAAAATAATGGGTATAAGAGAGTCATCAAGATATTAAAATCATTAAAAAAAAGTTTATTAAAGTATTTGAATATCAAGGGATACTGTTATTTATTGATTTGAAAGGGGTTTTATTTCGAAATTTGGCAATTTTTTATTTGACCAATGTGGAAAGCGATAAGATTATGTTTGCTGAATAATATTAATCAAGTAAAATATCTACAAAATAGCCAAATAAAACAACTTAATTTCGCACATTTATCAAACTACTTACTCATACCACTTCACAAGCATATTGGAGTCGATTACGGAAATATCTCTTCTTAACGTTTAACTTTTGGTAATGCGTCCCTGCAGAACGTAACTTTAAATAAGATTAAAAGCTACAGATTACATTGATCTTATTAACTAGCCTAACGGAAAATAAGTTCTTTAACATTCCTCAAATAAACTTGTTATGGAATCAAGATAATAGGTAAGGATTTAATTGAACAACAATCTACTCATGCATCATAATGTTGGCATTGAATCATAGGTGTAATTACGAGCAACAAGAGAATTTTACGACCCATAGGTAAAATTCTCTTGTGTTTAAATAATCAACAATGTTAATCATATTTAATAGGAATTCGAAATCGAGACATTTTTATTTATATTATCATAAGAAATATGGTTCTTAATTGTAAGGAAGTTGGTGGGTATGGGTCGGTTCGGTGGAACATGGAGTTCCGATACCTTCACATGTTTTATTCTGAGTCATTTCAATGTATGAAGAGTACGCATGTGCAATAGATGGCATGCTACACATATGCAATGGATGCGTGTACCACGTATGATATACGGCTGCAAAAATTAAAAATTTAGTTTGAAAACGCCATATCATTTTAAACTGATAATTTTGGATGCATAAATAATGAAACAAACGATATTTTTTAATTTTCAAGTCTTTTCTTTTAATTTAAAAGAAGGCAATCCTAAATAAAAGGAAGGTATTTAAAAATTTAAAGGAATTTTTGTGATCAATACAGATACGAAAATACATAATTTTTACATACAAATTAAATGTGAGTAGTTTACTAAACATTTTTCGAACATTTCGGAATTTTGAAGGTTCTTTTGTTTTATTTATTTCAAAATATTGACCTTTTTGCTAAACAGAATATATTAATTGGAAAAAGAAAAGCTGCATACTTATTTTTAAAGATTGACTCACAATTTTACCATACTACCCCAAACAGTTTTTTTCCCCGAAACTCGATTTCTTTCTTTCATCCTACTATGCATATTTATTTCTACAAACGCATATTTATAAATAGAAAGGATCGAATGCATGAATTTTAAACTTTCTTAGATACAAACTTTTTTTTTACTTTCCTTTTTTGTTACAGTAGACTTTAAATTTTAGATATTCTATGGATAATACCTTTGAAATAATCACGATCCTAGAAGCTCATTTTTTCGGAAGAAATCTTCGTTTTCAAACAACTTTGTCTTCCCGAAATTATTTTCCCTTTCTACGAATAGCTTTTCTATTCTCATGTGGTTTCGTTTGATTCCGGAACTATTTTCTTTCACTGAAAATGTCCATTTTCTGCTTCTCCTCTATACATCGTATTTAAGAAGGAGTACACCGTCATTATTTTAAAAAACGTATTTCTAATTTTGATATCATTTTGCAGCATCATAAGTTTTAAAAATGGAGCTGTAAACTTTTTACTTTACCTTATATACAATAATGTATCAGGAAAGTATTGTAACGGGATCGAAAATTCGAATTCGAGTTCTCGACGGGAGAGCACGTTTCAAGTATCACTGATCACGGATCGAACGTTTTGGAGGTGATGTCTGTGTATGTGTGTGGGTGTGTCAGTGAATCTGTGGAGACGATAACTGACGAACAAATAGACTAATACGAACGAAATTTGGTACAAAAATTACAATCTATGAATACTGGAAGCCTATTGTTTTTAAACGCAATTGAATGTTTAGAACCCCCCTAAATTTTTGAGTGAAATTTCGAAAAAATCATCATAAAATCAAAACCTTTAATAAAGTCACGCAAATAGACATTTCTTATGTAATTTTTCATTAGAAAACGATTGACATACATTTTAGAACGCTAGCATGAACCATTCTTGAAATATTGCACGTTTTTCAAAAAAAATATAAAAAAATGATATAAAATAAAAAATATATTACCTATTGAGGAACATGTTCCCTTTTCATGTGTAATATCATGCGATACATTGTCTAACATCATTCTCGTGTATCTAGCTCGTTCCATTCATGAAAAAAGATACTTTGAGTAATACTTTTGTATTTGAACGCCAATAGTCATTTATCTGCTGTAAGAATAACTTATTTCTCCGTCCATAACGCTTAGCGAGATTTTGGCGATAAATTTGGTGGAATGTCGCCAACTTGGCGACTTTTTCAAATGTTGCTAAATTAGTAAATAAATAACCTCGCCAAATGGATAAAAGTGACGCTAAATCAATGAAAATGACTACTCATTGACGAAAATTCAATATCTTGGAAAGAATATAAATATCTTCTATAAGAATAATCTATTCTTTTTACTGTAAAAGTAGTAAATTCATTGCATTATATAAGGAAAGTCATGAGCTGCCCACATCAGATTTTTTTATTCTTTAACTCTTTATTTAGAGTATTAATCTTGTTTATCTGAAAACTTAATTTTATGTTCTGATATCTAGGGTAAAAACTAATAGAATCTCCTGAAACTTTCTGAGTAGAAGAATGGTAAGCTCGTGCTTCAATTGAACAAATATTTTAGATTTAGCTAATAAAATAATTTTTGTCTATTTTTTTATAAAATGAAGGTAAAAATAATGGTTATTTTTACTCATTTATTTAAATAAAGCATTAACCGACAAAATTAAGAAAATTTCATAGTTTAAGTACTAAATCCTGATGATACAGTGGCTCACAAAAAAATTGCATCAGCCCAAGAAATTCAGTATTTTCAAAATAAATGTTTAACGTAGCTTAACTAACTCAAATATTGCATAGTTATCATATTTATTAATGCATTGCATCAGATGAATAACAAAGAGGTGATGTAATGACCTCTTTGTAACTATTCGGTAATTTAGACGGTCTGGATAAAGAAAAAAAAAACATCGCATAATAAGAAAGTTATTCAATTACACCCCAAAAGAAAAGTATTGCAATCCTTTTACACAAGAAGACTTTTTTACCCACAATATCGCCGAAAGAATAAAATATAATCAGTCAAGCAATAGTCTTTATAAGTCATTTAAGTGTACAAGGCATGAGGTATATAAGTCATTAACTCTGCACACCAAAAGTTTGCAAGTCAAGTTAGGTACTTTAAATATTACTTTAAATGTTTTACTGTCCATTTTTACTTTCCTTATATACATAATGTATAAGGAAAGTATAGTGGCGGGGTCGAAAATTCGAATTCCAGTTTTCGACGGGAAAGCACGTTTTAAGCATCGCTGATCATGAATCAAACATTTTGTGAGGTGATGTGTGTGTGTGTATGTGTGTGTGTCAGGAGGTCTGCAGAGACGATATCTCACGAACGAATGAAGCGATTCGAATGGAATTTGGTACAAAAATCACAATCCGTGAATACTGGAAGCCTAATGTTTTTAAACGCAATCGAATATACAGAACCCCCCTAAATTTTCGAGTGAAATTTTGAAAAAATCATCAAAAAATCAAAACCTTTAATAAACTTACACAAATAGACGTTTCTCATGTAATTTTTCGTTAGAAAACGATTGACATAAACTTTAGAACGCTAGCATGAACCGTTCTCAAGATATTACGCATTTTTCAAATAATTTTATCAAAAAATTCCATAAATTAATAAAAATATATTAACTGTTGAGATGCGTGTTTACTTTTCATATGTAATATCATGCGATAAATTGGGTGACATCATTCTCGTGGATCTAGCTCGTTTCATTCATGAGAAAAGATACTTTGAGTAATACTTTTGTATTTGAACGCCAATAGTTATTTATATGCTGTAAGAATAACTTATATCTTCGTCCATAATGCTTGGCGAGATTTTGGCGACGAATTTGGCGGAATGTCGCCAACTTGGCGACTTTTTGAAATGTTGCCAAATTAACGAAAATCTCGCCAAATGGATAAATATGACGATAAATCAGTGAATATGACGACTAATTGTCGAAAATTCAATATCTTGAAAGAATATTAGTATCTACTATAAGAAAAACCTATTTTTTTACTGTAAAAGTAGTAAATTCATTACATTATATAAGGAAAGTCATGTTTTGCCCACATCAGATTTTTTAAACAATTGGTTCGCACTTTAGTATTCATATCATATCATAATATTATAATTTCCCATAAATTGTTTAACTTCTCCACATCAACAATATAATATATCTGAAGGTTGCGTCTTGATGCTTTGAAAGATGTCAGGCAATTATTTACTGTTCCCTGATCTCCCACTCCTGTTATCAGCAAGGCTACGTTCCATCCCGAATTCAGCTCGTTTTATTCATGAGAAGAGATACTTTGAGTAATACTTTTGTATTTGAACGCCAATAGTCATTTATCTGTTATAAGAATAACTTATTTCTCCGTCCATAACACTTGGCGAGATTTTGGAGACGAATTTGGCGGAATGTCGCGAACTTGGAGGCGACATTTTTAATTGTTGCCAAATTAACAGAAATCTCGCCAAAATGACGCTAAATCAATGAAAATGACGACTAATTGAAGACAATTCAATATTTTGGAAAGAATATAAGTATCTACTATAAGAGCAATCTATTTTTTTTGCTGTAAAAGTAGTAAATTCATTGCTTTATATAAGGAAAGTCATGTGCTGGCCACCTCAGATTTTTATTCATCAAAATCCAGAAAATAAGCGTGGGATGCAATTTTTTAGCTCTACTGTACATTTGTTTAGATTGCATAATTATTTATATGGAGTGATGTCAAAATATACTAATAAAATATACTATCTTAATGTAACTACTAACTATACTATCTCAATGTAACAATCTAAATGTAACTACCACTTTTTCTATTATCTTGAATATATATATACTTGAATATACTTATTTACCACTTTTTCTAAAACCTTACATAGAAATATATTGAATTCATAACTTTTTGAAAAGCTTATAGCTTTATATTTAAGAGTAACGTAATGTGAATGCTAATATTAAGATCATGCCATCAGAACATAAAAGAAATTAGAAGTAATTTTAAATGTATAGAGTACACTTTCCAATGCAGCTTACATTAAAAACTCTAGTCTTTAATTTATTAATCCTGAAACTAAAAGTGGTCTATATTTTTATTGAATACTAATGTCTATAGAGAATAATAAATATATAATAACGTTTCTCTTTCTTACCATTAGAACAAAAGGGAAAATATATTTAAAAGAGCTTTCACCGTGTAGATAAAACTTTTTACAAATAATTTTAAAAAAACATTCGAAATTTTTAATCAATACTATTGTTTCATAAACTAGATGCTAATCCCTTCTTATGAAAAGGTGCTTAGCATTATACAAAAATTTTCTTCCCATTTGCGCGCTTGCTGGTTTTGCGTTCTGAAAATACCAGAAATGCGGACCAGATACCTCTCTCAAACAAAATTATTAATGAATGTATAACCCCTTAACAAAACAAAACTATTATATGACCCCCTAAAAACGTAGCCACATCATGACCCTCTAAAGCGTTCCCCAGCAAAGCGTAACTAGTCGGCGAACAATGCAACTCACCATATCTATATAAATAAAATTGAAAATCTGTCTGTCTGTTTGTCTGTCCCATCATCACGGGAAAACGTCTGAACCGAATTTGATGACATTTTGTGGGTAGCCTTTAAATAACCCCACTAAAATATAGTCCAAGTTACGAGTTTCTAAGACCTGGGGTTGTCGCGATATTAAAGAAAAACGAAACTTTTTCTTATGAGTTCTACTCTCTAACTTCCTGGTTCCTCCAAACAAAAAGGTTAGAAATCGTTTATTTAAAACGTGACAGTGAATTGAAATTTTATATTCGAGTTTGGTGGGAGATTTTTGCTCTAATTAGTAACTTTCTGAAAACATGAATTTAAATGAAAAATCTATTACTATGGTTTATTTTTCACAAGATTTTACTCAACAATGAAAAGTATTAAGAAATCAAAATGGTTATTTAATTATTAGCATTTTATGAGGAAGATTCTATCTTCTATCATGTTGCTCGGCAAAGCAATTAAATTAAATGTGCTTGTTAATGTTTACTGTTATTTTTTCGATTTGAATAATAAATAAATGGGTATAAAAATATATCTTATAAATGAACGGTTTGATTTTTCTTTTAATTATATCTATTTCGGACTGCGTACATCACTTTCATTTATTTTGGAAAAGAGTTTTCTGGCTTATATATTGTGTTTAGTCAATAAACACATATATTGTGTTTAGCTATAAACTCATTCAGCCGATTGTTGAAACAGAAAAAGAGTAGAACGTGTATATATTCGAATACAATTTTAGAACAGAACAGAAAAAGAGTAGAACGGTTTGAAACAGAAAAAGAGTAGAACGGGTATATCTTCTAACACAATTTTAGTGTTTTCATTTAGTACATATAAACGGGATCAGGATGTTTTATTCAGATCGGCAAATTCAGATCTACGAATATAGCGAGATATCGCTAACTTGGCAACTTTTCTTAAACGTTGAAAAATTGACGGGAATATCGCCAAATTTATAAAAATGACGCAAATCAATGAAATTTATTTTGTTTTGTTAGAAGAGAGTACTGAAATGATGTTTAGTTAGCATTTGTCTGTCAGTACAACCGTCCTACTTAGTAACACATTTAGCGAATTTTTAAAATGTCACCAAATTGATAAAAATGTTTATAAATCAATAAAAATTTCTTGTAACTATAAAATTGTGCTAAATAAATGAAATTAATAGTGTTTTGTTAGAGGATGGTATTGTGATGATGTTTCGTCAATTTGTCGCTAAGTGGGACTTTCAGTTCTATAGTCCCAATTGGCGATAAATTTTGCGATTTTGTAGAATGCGGCTAAATTGACGAAAATGTCGCCAGACCTTCCATAGAGATAACATGATTCAGACGATATTTTCTCCACCAATTTATTTGAAGCAAATAATATCATGTCACTTGTCAATGGATTTAAGTCCAATGTGTTTATGCGATAGACTATTTTTATTAAATCTTTTCCGATTTGAATAATGAAAATATGAATATTAAATACATTTCATTGACATTGCATTTTTGAGTGGATAATATCAATTACAGTCTTCAGGTTTAAACATTATTAGTATTGATATTTTCGGTTATAATTGATTTTATTATTATATTTTCAAGTTATTTATATTTTCAAGTTATTATGCCATTGTTTTACTGCGGCAAAAATTGTTTGAACTCATATATTGCACGTTGTACGAATAATATTCTGCAACGCACGTGTATATCTTCTAATCTAAGAGAATATAAGTAGTACAGGTACATTGGCATATATTTTGATATGTATTGGCATATATTGGACGACACATATAATTTTAGCACTTTCATTTTGGCATATATTGGAATCAATTACTGCCTTCAGGTTTAAATATTACGGGTTTATTGATATTTTCAATTTATAAATGTAATCTACTAATACAGGTTATATCTTCTAATATTCGAGTATATACGCAGTACGGGTCTCATACAATTTTAAAGCTTTTATTTTGCATGTATTGTTTCAATTCCATATTTTTTGTAAATTTGCTTACAAAAGGGCCAGGCTGTTTTATTCTTCAAATCTGCACGTCATAATCTGCACGTTCAGATCTGAACGTATAATTTTATATAGCGAGAACAGAGATCCTTAAACTTCTTTTTAGGAGCATTAAATTAAATATTTTAACAGAATATTTTAATTAAAAATGTCATTTAGTATACTATAGGAATTTGCACAGGATTTTAAATTTTAGGTTTCTTTATGTTATATACTCCGTACGAGGAACGGGTATGCTGCTAGTTTTAAATTAAGAATATTAAATTAATAAGTATCACAAAGTGACTGGGATTATCAGAAATCAAATTTAATTCTCTGATATTTAAAATTATAACTAATGTAAGGTTTTAATCTGTTCGAATGGTAATTATACGGTTTAGCATAACTTATAACATGACATCCTCATTTAAAACTACTGTAAATGAAACACAACATACATTAAACACAAGCACAGAAAACACACATTACATACAAGCACAAAAACACATATTACATACAAGCACAAAACACACACACACACACATTATCACAAAGTGACTGGGATTATCAGAAATCAAATTTAGTTCTCTGATATTTAGAATCATACCTAATGTAAAGTTTCAATTTATTCGATTGGCAATTGTACGGTTCTGGATAATTTAAAACATGGCATTCTCATTCACGAACACTAAAAATGATTCTTTTTAATCTAGAACACAAAGTTCCGCTGAAAGACTAAAATATTTAAACTAACTTCCATGATTACAGAAAACATCACAACCGTCTCCATTTAAAATTATTTATTAACGCAGTATCTAGCTAGTTAAGTAATAGGGCTACACACAATAGACATATAAGAAACTTCCTTAACATTCAGTACTATTCCATCTATAGCATGCATATCACAAAGATTCTCCAAACAATCGCTATTACCCAAATTAATAATCACATCGATACTAACCCATAACCTCATTAAAACAACTTATCACCTAGTAGAACTGAACTCCAAGGCAGCAGATGTTGGCAGGTGCCAAAATTCATTACTTGGCCAGGAACTTGTACAGAATAGAACTTGGGCGCTTCTATTATTTAATGGTAAATACCCGAGGATCTGCTATTAAATAATAAGCTTGACCAATCAAGAGAGTGCCCTTTCTTCGAAACTGAATTTGAGAAGTTTTGCATAAAATAATAAAAGAACCCTCAAACCAATTTAGCGGCATGTTTCCAAAACTTGCCAAATTGGCAATTATGTGCCAAATATTTCGCAGACAGACAGTCAGAGATATTGTCTTTTCTTATATGATTTTTCAATTGTTGTTGATTTATTCACATTATTGTTATCATTTCGCTGTAAGGCAAACGTTACCAAATCGATAATATTAGTAATTTTATTTGTTTAACTATTTATCTCTACGTTATTTATCTTCGATGTTAAGCAACATACTTTGCATAATCTAATTTACAAGTTACAACACCGGCAGACGATTTTTCTCAAAGTTTTCTTCTCGTAATATGTATTTAATTTGATTCAGTAAATAGATGATGCAACTGTCCAAACAAAAGTATCTGCTTCGCCTTTTCAAATTACCATTCACCAGTCCTTATTGCGAAAATGTGTTAAACATTGCGCCTTGATATTTTCTAACGTTCATTTACTTTTCGGTCTAAAGCAAATATTGATAATGACTTAAAAATATACTCTTTTCGTGGAGTTTGGGGTTTCTTATAGGATTAAATTAAGACCGCTATGTATACAAAGAAACAGTTACAATCAAAGCTGGTAAATATTTAAAATCATAGCCACAGCATGATATTTTTTTTCTCATTTGTCCAAAAATTATATATGTTCATTTGAAAGGAAATTATGTATTAAAATGTTGAAAATGTAAAGAAATATATTCTGAATATTTTAATATATGTTATTTATTAGTCATCACATACAGAAACATAATATTTTTAAAAAATAGCGTTCTAATTATTCGATCAATGCAATTTAATTTGCATTATATTTGTCTCAAGGACCTTTTCCATCACATATTTTACCTGAAAATCTAATTTGCTTTTGCTATTTATGTATAATTTGAATGAATGCATAGTGAACTCTTTTCAATGCAGTTTTCGAGTTCAAACTATACCAGTGTTCACGTGAAGTAAGGGCACGTTAAATATGCGGGTCCGTAAGTTCCTCCGAGAGGTCAGTGGTAGGTAAGGAGGGTATAATCCCTACGGATTCCGCCCCACCAATGGGTTCTGGTCTAAATTGTGTGGCACTTTCTGGTCGTCCAAACAGATACGTTACACTTTCGGGTAGGTCGGACGATCTGGGTTGAAGAAGAAGAAGAATTCCGTTTTCAAAAAAGTCCGATACATGTTTGGGATTTTTAAACCGCTTTGAAATTTGGGTTCTGTAATATTTATTTGTCTCTTTAAATTTATTTATATATGGATTTTTAAATTTTTACTGGTTGAAATCATTTTTATTCTAAAATATGTAGTTTAAAAAAAAAAGGCAAGTGCATGAAGGAGATGTTACAATACGTTGTTAGACAGGAGAAAACCCACAGTACTGTAGAGATCTGTGAGATTTTTATTTTTATATGAAATCCAAAGGACAAGAATGTATAGTCATCTTCAATTATAAAAGAATAAATATCGTCCCAGTAGCTCGATTATTACGGAATCACCTAGTCAGGTGAAGATACAGTTATCGTAATGATGCTAAGACATGAGTCAAAGTGTTCAGAATAAAAGTAATAAAATTGATTTCTAATAAAAGGTTCATTACTTTATGTTAAACTACACCAGGGAGGTTGACGTAAGCAAAGTGGTAAATCATTAGCGACTCAGATGAAATTAAATAGATATTTTATTATTTAAATCTAGCCATTATATTATGTCTACGTTTACTGTTTAAACATCCTACGGGATATTAATTCTTTTTGTGATGTGAAGCATTACCTTGCATACAAAAGCATGTACACGCATATGGGCATAGCACCGAGAGTTGTCAAACCGTCTTGGATTCAAAATTGTTAAAAATGATTTTTAATCGCAAGTTCGAATTCAACAATTTATATTAGAACTTAAATTAATAATGCAAGGGTCAGATTGATAATGCAGGGCCATATTCATAGAACCATTCCAAAAAGGACATTACCAAAACTTGTAATACGCTCCTCTTGCTTTTACATCATCTACAAACTACTATCTCGCTTTGCAACATTTCTCAGCATGGAAGAGCCGAATACTAAAACAGCAGCAGCAAGAAAACTTGTTTTCTGTCACAATTTTGAGAATCTCTATAGAGGCTCAACTTGACGATAACCAACAGCCGACCTGTTACTGTTATCAGCGGAGGAACTGATGATGATCTCAACTTCCGTTATATACACAAAAATCACACTCATTATATCCTATATATGAAATCATTTTTACAGCATACTTAAAATACATCGTCCTCATAGTACATGCTATTTACAATTGCTTTAACAGCATCTATTTTTTAGATAAATCGCTGCTTTATTACGTTATAAACCATACCATAACATCAAATACGGTACCACCTAGCAAAACGCATATATGTAATCCATATTTACTAAAATAGTATTATTATAAACATGCAGACAATATACATGTTTCAAAAGTTTAGGTTTTTTAATTTATATTTCTAGCCTTTTTGACCTATATATATATATGTACTATTATTTATATGCAGTCAGTAAACACAGTAAGCACAGATGAGTTGTTGATAGGACTGTGCAGTAATTCCATAATTAATAGAACTTGCGTAAACTAATATTGAATAAATTTTCTCCATAAGAGCATCAAATGTGGCCCAAACACGCAGACAGCATCATATTTCATAAAGATTGAGCAAGTCAATACAGTTTGCGTCACAGAACCCGCTTAAAGATGGTATTCCCAGAGCTAGGATTTCGTTCTTATTGAAAACTAGCAGCATACCCGTTCTTCGTACGGAGTATATAATATAAAGAAACTTGAAATTCATAATCATGCCTAAATTCTTAAAGTATACTAAATGACATGTTTAATCAAAATATTCTGTTAAAATATTTAATATAATGCTCCTAAAAAGAAGTTTAAGAATCTCTGTTCTCGCTATATAAAATTATCTTCATGGACATATCGGAAGAATAAAACATCTTGGACCCCTTATGTAAGCAAATATAAAAAAAATATGGAATTGAATCAATATATGCAAAATAAAAGCGTTAAAATTGTATGGGACCCGTACTAATTATATACGCGAATATTAGAAAATATAACCTGTATTAGTAGATTACATGTATAAATTGAAAATACCAATAAACCCGTAATCTTTAAATCTGAAGACAGTCATTTATTCCAATATATGTCAAAATTAAAGTGCTAAAATTATATGGGAAGATATACACGTACTACTTATAATGTCCGATTATTAGTAGAAGATTACCCGTTTTGCAATATGAGTCTCAAACGTTTTTTGGTAAAATACAACAGACGACGTAATAAATTGAATATATAATTAATCCCCTTAATCTTCATACCAGAAGACTGTACTTGATTCCAATATATATGCCAATATATGTCAAAATATATGCCAATATACCTGTACTACATATATTCTCGTAGGTTAGAAGATATACCCGTGCATTCCTAGAAGATTACTCGTACAACGTACAGTATGCGTGTGTCAGCAATTTTTGCCGCAATAAAACAATGGCGTAATAACTTAAAAATATCAATAATCCCTGAATCAATAATTCCGGAAAATATCAATAATAATAATGTTTAAACCTGAAGAGTATAATTGATATTATCCAGTCCAAAATGAAATGGCAATGAAATTTATTTTATATACATATCTTCATTATTCAAATCGGAAAGGATTTAATAAAAATCGTCTGCCGCATAAACACATTGGATTTAAATCCGTTGCTAAGCGACATGATATCATTTGCTTCAAATAAATTGGTAGAAAAAATATCGTCTAAATAGTTATATTTCTATGGAACATTTAGCGACAGTTTCGTCAAATTAGCGACATTTTAAAAAATCGCCAAATTTATCGCCAAGTGGGACTGTAGAACTGACAGTTCCACTTTGCGACAAATTGACGAAATATCATCACAATACTATCCCCTAACAAAAAACAATTAATATCATTTATGTAGCGCAATTTTATCAATTTCAAGATATTTTTATAGATTTGAAAACATTTTTATCAATTTGGTGAGATTTTAAAAATTCGCTAAATGTATTACTAAGTAGGATGGTTGGTCTGACAGATAAATGCTAACCAAACATCATTTCAGTACTCTCTTCTAACAAAACAAAAAAAAATTTCATTGATATGTAGAAGACCCAAGCCACACGACCAACCCGAAGGTTTATGGCAGCTGTTTGTGTGTCGTTTATATCAATTTGGCGACATTTCCGTCAATTTGGCAAAGTTTAAGAAAAGTTGTCAAATTAGCGATATCCCTCCAAATTCGTAGCTTTGAATTTGCAGATCTGAATGAAACATTCTTATCCCGTTTCAATATACTAAATGAAAACACTACAATTGTATTAGAAGATATACCCGCTCTACTCTTTTTCTGTTTCAACAATCGGCTATATGAATTTATTGGCTAAACACAATATATGAGTTTAGTAGCTAAATACGATATAAGCTTGAAAACTCTTTGCCAAAATAAATGAAATTGATGTACGCAGTCAGCAATTAATATAATTAAAAGAAAAATCAAACCGTCCATTCATAAGATATACTTTTATATCCATTTATCCATTTATTTATTATTTAAATCGAAAAGAAATAATAAAAACATTAACAAACACATTTAATTTAATTGCGATGCCGAGCAACATGATATATCCTCCTAAAATGTTAAAATTTATTAACCACTAACAGCACACCCGTTATTCGTACGGAGTGTATAATTTAAAGAAACTTAAAGTTCGCAATCATGTGCAAATTCTGTTAAAATATTAAATTTATTGCTCCTAAAGAGAAGTTTAAGAATATATGTTCTCACTATGCAAAATTATCTTCACGATCAGATCTGAAGAATAAAACATCCTGCCCCCTTTTGTAAGCAAATTTACAGAAGAAAAAATAGGAATTGAATGAATATATGCAACCCCGTACTAATTATATTGTCGCAGATCAGAAAATATGCCAATGTGTTAGTAGAAGATTACCCGTATTACAATATGCGTCTCAAAAATATTTGCCAAAATAAAAGAGATGACGTAATAAATTGAAAACATCAATAATATCCGTACTCTTTATACCAGAAGGTCGTAATTGATTCCAATATATGCCAATATATATCAAAACATATGTCAATATACCTGTACTACTTATATTCTCGTAGATTAAAAGATATACACGTGTATTTGTAGAAGATTCGTACAACATACAATATATGAGTTTAAACAATTTTTGTCATAATAAAATAATTGCATAATAACTTGAAAATATTAATAATCTTTGAATCATTAATCCCCGAAAATATAAATAATAATAATTTTTAAACCTGAAGACCGTAATTGATATTATCCAGTCAAAAATGCTATAAGAAAAATCAAATCGTTCTTTTCTAAAATATATTTTTATATCCATTTATTTATTATTCAAATCGAAAAAATAATTATTAAAATTAACAGACAGATTTAATTTAATTACGTTTCTGAGTAACATGATATAAGATAGAATCTTATAACATGTTAAATATGTCATGTCTTATAACATAAACTGCGAAATTAAATAACGATTTTGATTTCTCTATACTTCTCATTGTTCCGTAAACGCTTGTTTTAAATAAACCATGAACCATGGAGATAGATTTCCCCTTTAAATCATGTTTCAAACAATTCATGTTTTCAGAAAGTGACTAATTAACGCAAAAAATCTCCCATCAAACTCAGAGATTAAATTTTAATTCACTTTCAAACGATTTTCAAGCTTTTCGTTTGGATAAACCACGGAGTTAGGGAGTAGAACTCCTAGGAAAAAGTTCCGTTTTTCATTAATATCTCGACAACCCCAGGTCTTAGAAACTCGAAACTTGGACAAAATTTATGGGGGGATATTTCAAGGGTATTCACCAAATTTCATTAAATTCGGTTCAGCCGTTTTTCCGTGATGATGAGACAAACGAAAACTTCGTTTTTTACTAATATCTCGAGAACCACTGGTCGTAGAAACTCAAAACACGGATATAATTTTAAGTGGGGCTATTTCTGGGCTACCCACAAAATTTCATCAAATTCGGTTCAGCCGTTCTCCCGTGATGGTGTGACAAACAGACAGACAGACAGACAGATTTTCATTTTTATTTATATAGATAGCAGCCAGAAAAATGTCACAAAAATACATTCATACAGACCTTGCGTATTCCAATATTGAAGAAACTTACTCTCTCCAAAAAGAGCATCTAAATTTACTCCTAACAAGCAGACGACATCAAGTTTCATGCAGATTGAACTCGAGTCAACGGAGTCTGCATCACAGAACTCGCTTAAGGATCGTATTCCCAGATCTAGGATTTCGTTTCTATTGAAGATAACAGCAAAGAAACAGTCACAAAAATACATTCATACATAACTTGCATATTCCTACGTATTCCAATACTAAATAAATTTACTCTCCCCATAAAGAACATCTAAATTTAGTCCTAACAAGCAGACAGCTTCACGTTTCATATAGATTGATCTCAAGTCAATAGAGTTTGCATCATAGAACCCACTTAAGAATGGTATTTCCAATGTTAGAATTCCATTTCTATTGAAGATAGGAGCAAGTAAAATGCCACAAAAATACATTCATACAGAACTTTCATATTCCAATGTTCAATAAACTTACTCTTTAAAAAAAGAGCATCTAAATTTAGTCCTAACAAGCAGACGGCATCACGTTTCATTAAGATTGAACTCAAGTCAATAGAGTCTGCATCACAGAACCCGCTTAAGGATGGTATTCCCAGAGCTAGGATTTCGTTTCTATTGAAGATAACAGCAAGAAAACAGTCACAAAAATACATTCAAACAGAACTTGCATATTCCAATATTGAGTAAACTTACTCCCCCGATAAAGACCATCTAAATTTAGTCCTAACAAGCAGACGGCATCACGTTTCATATAGATTGATCTCAAGTCAATATAGTCTGCATCACAGAACCTATTTAAGAATGGTATTTCCAATGCTGGAATTCCGTTTCTATTGAAGATAGCAGCAAGTAAAAAGTCACAAAAACACATTCATACAGAACTTGAGAAAACCAATATAAAATAAACTTACTCTCTCCATAAAGAGCATCTAAATTTAGTTCTAACAAGCAGACGGCATCACGTTTCATAAAGATTGAACACAAGTCAATAGTGTCTGCATCACAAAGCAAGCTTAAGGATGGTATTTAAAAAGCTATAATTCTGTTTCTCTGAAGATAGCAACATGAAAAAAGTCACAAAAATATATTCCCATTATTTTAAAACGTTCATTCCCATATATTCTTAAAAAGTCTATATATAAACTCAAGAAAACAGAGATGGCTTTATACAACGGGTGTTCTTATTGTTGTTTTGTAGAACGTCCCAAAACACATATATTTATTTCAGGAATTATTTATACTAGATCCTGAATTTCAAATAAATCAATGGTATTTGTGTCGATAGGATATAAATACAGGATGTTTCACGTCTACTGTTCTGAATCAAAATGTTGGTATTTGTTAGAAAAAAAAATATTCTCACGAAATATTGTTTAAGAAAGGATTTTTATAAAGTAAAGTTTGGCGCATGAGATATCTCATGTAAGCCCTTTCAAATGTTTTTGTCAGATCTGATACTTATGTCCGTTCTGTTGGTCTTAAATATTTTGGATGGGCTTATATTAAGATTTATTGAAACAATTTGTAGCACAAATCTAATGGAAATAAAGGGAATTTTTTATACACTTCCTCTGGTTTTCAATATTATTTTCATACATTCTATGCGATTAAATTTATATTTATATTGCTACGAATTTCCAAAGATAGAGTGGGAGATACTATGTATGTGTGAACTTAGATGTATCAAAAATAGTCTGAAACATTTTCAGTGTTTTAACTTTTGTTACAGTTGCTAGAAAATCTGCCCAACGTTGATTGGACACTAAATAAGCGCGTACTACTTGAATATTGCGGATACATATTTGATATATCCTAAATAAGCTCGCTGTTATTCGCCACGCATGTGCAAATATATATTTTCCATCTTCGCGAACTTAAAATATATAGCATATAAATAGAAATACTTGAAGTCGAAAAATAGTTCCTTTTCCCCAAAAGTAAAATTCCCAAAATTAATTGCTATCTGGGCTAATTTTTATCCCATTGAAGTAAAATTATCAGAGTACACTTATAATATTCAAACCATTTTATAATCCAAAAATTGAAAATTTATCTTTTAAATTCGCAAATTTTGAAATCGTAATTTTTATTACAGTCCAGACAGACATGCTTTGTTAGCCCGTTAGGAACCCGAGGATGGAATATTGTTTGCAGCTGCGATGCATAAATAAATTTAACGTAATGACGGAAAACGATCTATTTTCGGCTTTAAGAATTCGTGGCTTTTAAACTAGGTCGAATTAAAAAAAATCTGTCGGAGACGTATTTTCTGGTGATTGATGTACCTTTGTATCCAAATTTGCTACTGTCCAAAACTACGAGTCCCGCTACAAACGCCGAAGCAGACAGAATCACATACATCTTAAATAATGTAACATAGAGGTTTCACTCATTACAATAGGAATAGCGCCGATCCGGTGGTTGAGCGGTCAGGGGCAAGCGTTTCCGTCTGATCGCTGGATTGCTGGGTTGCGGGTTCGAATCCCGCCAGCGGGCATGGATGTTGTCATGTCGAGGCCAAGACAGGCTTCCGCCCTTTGGGGTGCCTCTATAAAAGTGAAGCTGCAAATCTTCTTCCTTTCGCCATAGGATATCCTGGGAGAGGGGGTCTTGTGGATGTGGTGCGTAAGTGCCCCTTCACCACGGGGGAATTAGTAACGAGCGAATGAACAATAGGAATGGCAGATGCTTTTCTACTTCTCAAATAAATCATAGAAAAGCCAGTAACTGATATAACTGCTATAAAATTTTCCGCACATAACAGGTTTTCTTGTAGCTATTCAGTTACCAAATATTCCATACTTGAGAGCGGTTAAAATTAGGACATTTTGAACCACCGATGCTGACATCTGCAATGGAGGCGTGATTCCTTCATATAGATAATATTCAGCTAGCAATATTCTGCAATATTATAGCGAGATAAATTTTCAGAGGCCACATAAAATGAGGTTTGACTTCATATAATTTTTAAGAGACATAGAAATTATATATTTCTATACAAAGTCATCTAATAAAAGCAATAAATAAAAGTAAAGCAACCCATTCGAGAATTCCAAAAGAGAAGTTTTCAATATAAAAAAAACACTTTTCCAATTTAAGGCATGTTCGCCTTACTGCACAAGAACGTTAGAGAAAAGTAAGATGGTGCCCCTATAATTACCCATTTGGGGTTAAAATACTCAATCCTCATTTTAGTGAAAGATTGATTTTTTTTCCAACCAGACTGATTACAAGCAATTCTGTAAAACTCCTTGAATAATACGTAATTATATCTAGTATCACAAGGTTTCCATGAGAAAAGAAATATATTAAATCTTAAGATATATATATATATATATATATATATATATATATATATATATATATATATATATATATATATATATATATATATATATATATATATATAATCACTAGATTCCATTTATTCAATTTCCAAGCTTCTTGCATAGCTCATCGTGCTACACTAGGCTTCTGTTTTGCAAAAACCTTCAGTTTACAAGCAATTTTCATTGGTATTTTTCGGGTATATATATTACAAGTAATCATAAAAATCTTCAATTATATATATATATATATATATATATATATATATATATGTATATGTATATATATATGTATATATATATATACATATATATATATATATATATATATATATATATATATATATATATATATATATATATATATATATATATATATATATATATACATATATATATATATATATATATATATATATATATATATATATACATATATATATATATATATATATATATATATATATATATATATATATATATATATATGTATATGTATATATATATGTATATATATATATACATATATATATATATATATATATATATATATATATACAGGGTGTCCAATGCTATCGGTGCCCAATGGCTATTTCCCCAACCATTAGTCACAGAGATATACTTCCAGTTGAAAAAATGTTTTAAATTTTAAAATCTATTATCTTAGAAACAGTTTAAATCAATAAATACATTTCTGAAAGAAATATGAAATATAAATTTTTATACGGTCCCCCGGTCCTACCAATTATATTTAGGAAAATCATCCTCATACAATTTCATGCAAAATAAAAAATCTGATGTGGGCAGCACATGACTTTCCCTGCAGACATATATTCACGTTCTCTTTATTTTAATTAAATTTATTTCACTTTTAATTCAATTTTCGTTCTCATTCGGTAACCGGACTTAATTTCAAAGGTGGCGTAGAAAAAATACGACAAACTAAAATATCTCGAGAACGGCTAGTCCTAGTGTAATGGAGTTGGTCAAATTCTTTTCGTCGCTAAAAATTACGTATTAAATCAGCATTTAATGGATATATTTGAGTACACCCAGTCCTTTAGTTTAGATTTGGACGATTTTTGCGGGCCATTTTGCAAAAAAAGGCAGGTCATTTTTTTCCGAATCGTACCAAAATCTAATCAGCACCAGGATAACCCACCGGTGACTCATCTACCGAATTTTGTGAAATTTGGTCCATTAGTTTTTCAGTTAGAGTGGATACAAGCTTTTGCGGGCCATTTCGCAAAAAAAGGCGGGTTCTTTCATTCCGAATCGTACCCAAAACTAATCAGCACCAGCCCCGCCCACAAGTGACTTACCTACCAAATTTTGTGAAATTCGGTCCATTAGTTTTTTAGTTACAGTGGATACAAAATCTGCACAGACAGACACACAGACACACAGACACACAGACAGACAGACAGACAGACAGACAGACAGACAGACAGACAGACACACGCACAGACGTCACGCTAAAAATGGTTTTTTCGTATTCTAGAGGTCTCGAAACGTGTAGATCCGTCGAAAACTCGAGTTGTGATTTTCGGCATGATTCCAATACTTTCCCTATACATTACCATGTATTGCAGGGAAAGTAAAAAAACATCTTTTCAAGACCAAAATTCACCGAATTATGAAGCATTAAACTTTATGACTTAAGTCGCTTTTCCACGCATAAAACTGCCCCGTTTCAGGCAAACAACCAATCAGGGACCGTATCGACCATTTCTCAGCAAAAAAGTGCTCCAACTTTAAACAGCTATAAGACGGTCAATTTTGGTCGTAAAAGGATGATTTTTTTAATTTTCCATAAAATTGCGTGAAGATGGTTTTCCTAAATATAATTGGTAGGACCGGGGGACTGTATAAAAATTTATATTTCGTGTTTCTTTCAGAAATGCATTTATTGATTTAAACTGTTTCTAAGATAATATATTTTAAAATTTAAAACATTTTTACAATTGCAAATGCATCTCTGTGACTAACAGTTGAAGAAATAGGGATTGGGCATCGATATCACTGGACACCCTGTGTATATATATATATATATATATATATATATGATAGGAAAAATATAATTATATATAAGATGGCAAATTATATTGGTTTCAGGATACAAAACTGATTTGTGCAATTTGTGGTGCAAAATTCTCGAGAAATTTGAAGAAGTATTAAAAATGTACAAAATCTGTGAAAAATGTATGAAAACAACCAACAAAATATGTGAATTACATACAGATATATCTTTATCAATCTTGGCATGAGCAATTTAAGTATTCAGTTTTGGGTTACTGCTTAAATTAAAATTGAATTACTAGGGGGTTTGTAACTATAAATTATTATTCAAAACTAAGATTGATTTATCAGGCATAGATACAACGTATAACGCAAATAAATATTTTGAACACAAGTTCTTTTTCCCTCTTCTTTTCCAAAAACATCATATTTTTACTCATCAACGTTGACGCATAGTGTTTTCAATAACATTTATATGCGGTCCCCACAAATGAAAGAAAAACGTCTCTTTATCATATATTTCTTTATTGCAAACAATTTTGTAGTAGCAATCAATTTAACGTCAAACAATTTAACGGATAATTTAGCATAGTGACAAACATTTCAGTTTAAGAAATCACAATTTAGATGTATTGTCTAACGTGATTAAAGTATTTTTGTCTTTCCATACACACCGGAAGCTCCCAGATAAACTACAAGGCAGAATCTTTGCACGTAATATTGACTACGGTATAGAACCTAACAGAGCCAGATTTCCGATACGCAGACAGAGTGGACAGTGGGGGACGGGATAAAGTCTGTCAGAGGTCCCCACGGGGGACATGAAAGACTGAAACTCCAGGACGGAGCAGAAATTAACTAGACCTATTTCTAATTGAGACAGTTATGTTCGACGCTATACGTACCATACATAATTAAATGAAATAAAACTTATTAAAATGTGTTCCAGCTTAACTGTAAAAGAGTGTTTAGTACCCCTATCTTTGACAGGCTTAAATACTAATACAGTCTATAAAAGGGATAATTTCAATACAAGATACTAACTGAAATAAATATTAACGTGATTGATTTTAAGAAACAAATTATCAGACGATGAGGTTGAGTCTAGGGAATATTCTGATGTCAAGATTTTATCACCATATAGCGAAGTTTGGAATAACAAGAATTGAAATCCTATTCATATACATATGTTAGGAGCTATTTCTATACATCTGTTACGTGAAGATACAAATCCACATACTTTTTCACTGGTCAGTTTATTTTAATAAAGAGCATGTGTTCAGCAAAAATATTTTCAATTTCGTACCACTTAAACATTCAGAAGTGATAATTCCCTAAATAAGTTTCCAAGCTCAATTTTTCTGGAAATACGCTTCCAAGCAAAATATCTCTGGAAATGTGCAATCCAATTTAATGAACCCACTTCAAATTAGACGAAACACTATGTAGGCAATGGCCAATGAGATTGGGTCAAAGAAATGTTTGAGATAAGCTTATATTTTTCTATACCCATACTCAAATCAACACTAATTACATTAACAGTTTGTATATATCTGTAACGAACTTTTATAACTCTTAAAACAAGTCAACAGATTTACATATTTCCTAACTAGGAGCATATTTTCATTGGTTTGTTGAATTTAACTTTGATCAGCTTCATGATGGAAAATGTGTCAGTACTAGTCCAAATAACGCTGGTTATTTATGCTAGCATACAGTAATTCTATAAATTTCACGAAAAATTCAAAAGATTTTCTCAGTGTAAACTAAGAAATGTAAATTTAACTCAACAATTCGATACAATCTCAATTATGTAACCATTTTAAATAGTTTATTACAAAGTTAAATTATTTCTTCTTAATTAAAGCTCCTTTGCTCACAATGTAAATGTTACACGTTAAAAAAACTCAAATACGATTATATCATGTTGATGTTCATAATCGTGTAAAAGCCTATGATATTTTCCCCAATATTTGCTTCCTATATTTCAACGAAAGTTTTCATTTTATTCTCTGGAATTCACTTCCTTTTGTTAACGTAAATATAGATAAAGAAAGTGTTCTGTACTTTTTCGAGTTGTCTCGCATTTTCTTTAAAAGTTAAATTACCGCCTCTCTATTTATCAAGTAAAAACAGTGAAAACCTAGAATCAATGTTTGATGTTCCTCTTTGTATAATTTTCCGTAGATAAATCTTTTTAATTAAAACAGTGTGATTTTTAATAAGATATTTGTTTTTATGCAATCATGAAATTGCCCTAAAATGGAAATAAGTCTGTGTTTTGTTTATTTACAGAAAGTAGCTTCTTTGTATATAAAATCAAAAGTCTGTCTGCCCGTTTCAAGTACAAAGTTAAAGTTTTTGTAGAGGTATTTTTTTTTCAAATTCAGTATGGTTATTCTCTACTTTACTACAGGTAACCCCGGTCATGTTTCGAATTTCTAGGACCAGGGGTTATTGAGATATTAACAAAAAACGCAAAATTAAATCATCCTGTGATATAGTGTTGTTAAAAGATAATTACATATTTTTGTTAATAAATGGCAAGGCGACAAGAAGGTACCAGACTTAAACAAGAAGGCGTCAAACTTTATAATATGGGCGAACATTAATTTATGATCACGGCAATAATAGATGGCATCACGGGACGTGAGGTTTGTAAGAAATTGTCCAATAGAAGACTGCCAGGCCCCTAACAGACCCCCCCCCCAGGGGGCGGCGCCGCCATTGATTGCGGTGAACGGATCTTAGGTCTGTACCTCTGATCCTCCGTCTGCTGGGGAAAAATCAATCTGGTTACCTGTTCGACGATGAACTGTCCGTCGAACCAGTGAGTCGTTCAGGCACAGACTCTTCCAGGTGGTCGCGCCTATGAACTGTGCCTATTCATGGCCTGAGCCAAGGCTGACCGGTGACTGGTGTCGAGCTTGGCAGACGTTCTTTCGGACCCTACCCGGTGAATTATTCCGCCAAGTCAGCGACCTGGCTGCGGCTCCGCTGGATTGGAGATTAACCCCCCTGGGGTGGCCGCTAATAGGCAAAAACCTAAACGATTGCCTGGCCAGTTTCCCTGACATCTCCCTTCTCCCCTAACAGATGCCTGCGAGCCAATGGAAAGACAGGGCTGAGCTAGCAGAAAACCCCATGGAACAAATGGAAGAATGAGAAGAATATTTACGTTCAATTACATTATAGCGATATAGTTGTGAGACGTTGGTACCTTCATTACGTTCAATTACGCTATGGAGACATTTTTGTGAGAAGTTGATCAGTTACTATGAAGTTGGTGATACATTTGAAAATGTGAACGATGTTTAAATGCAAAACTACAGATCCCAAAAGGAACGTAAATGCCTACGAATAAACTGCGAATGATGTGCATAAAAGTGATAAGGTAATCTTTTCATTATTATATATAAGGAAATATACTAAATATGGCTCTAAGTCCCATAAAAGGAACCTGTTTTACACGAACCGACTTTCAGTAAAACACTCTGTAAATTAGTAATATTGTTTAATAATCTGTACAATGTCGAATATTAATTGTGGATTTAATCATAATATGTAAACATAAACAATAATTATAATAAAAATTTAATTTGAGGAAAAAGGTGTGTGTTAATTGTGCAAGATTAAATAATGCATTGAATGCTTGTTAATCTATTTTACTTTCAGTCAACACCGGACAACATACAATGGTGGATTATTGCGGCTGCAAGCAATGCACATCATAGCAGCACTAATAACGTAATAATCAAACAATAATACATACTGTGAGACCAGAAATTGTTCTCATATGAGACAGTTTTTTTTTAGTATTTATGGTGGCCAGAACGGCAAAGAAAGCGGTAGTCTGGCTGGCACCGAGTTTATGACAACGTGAACTTTAAGGTCATAATACTATAAATTTAGGGGTGCCAGACCAGAGAGGCTGAGAGGGGCCTTGCTAAATGTGAAATGATGTCATTGGATTGAGAAGAACCAATGAGCGCCAAGGGGAAGAAGGGCGGAGCTACCCTGCCCCCTCCCCCCGCCGGGGGAACCACAGCTTGGAAAGAAAAAGAGTGCAGATGTAGACGAAATCAGATGCAGACAACTAGAAGCAGAGATTGAGATCAGACATGAAAAGAGAAACGATCACGATTTTGACTGAAGAGAACGGGTAGAGAAGCATAAAAAACCAACAGATTTGTAGAGTGTCTCGTAGAGATTCCAAATTAATGGAGGTAGATCAAATGGCGAGTGCATTAAAAGTACGAGGAGGAGCCACACACCACAGAGTTATGGCAGTATAAGACTGATACAAGCCTTTGAGAGATGATAAGCCCAAGACTAAACTGGAAGGTATGTGCTCAGATTGTCACAGGTCCTAGACACTATCGTAAATCTAATAATTCTGGTCGCATATGTCCCCTCGCTAAAATAATTAATGAAAATTGATGTTATTGATAAATTGATGTTGTTAATAAATGGTATTGTTTAAGTTTAAATGGTGTGATCAATTTAGCATTATATTAATTAATAATTCTTTTCAGGACTTACACAAAAGGTAAAAATAATTGGAGGGTTTATTGCGGCACAACAACGAGTAATGTACGTTTAAATAATAATTCCACTATATATGAATTTACGGCAATGTTAATGTGATTAAAAATAATGAATTTAATAATTAAAAGTGTAACTTATAAACTTAATAGATTCTATATCGCCACATTTAAAAGTGCTTCTTCTAGATAATTTATTATATCGCCACACATACAATATTTTTAAAGAACGCCACACTTCCATTGAAATAGCATTATTCAGATGTTTGTTTTACTAAGTTTTATTTTAAGAGACGGAATTTTATCAAATGTGTTTTTCAGCAAACTATTTCTATTTTATATATATGATTTAAATAGTCAGAAAATTTGCACAAAAATAAATTTTATAAATTATTGGTATTATACTTTGGGGTTGGAGGATTCTTTTACTATCATTAATGCTCTTGAGGTATAAGATTACGGAAATTTATGATATTTTCAACTGATAGTTTCAGTGATCCTTTTATGTTTTGATTTTGTGCATTTAAAATATTTTTGAATTCCATATTTTCTATTGTGTTTAAATTATTGAAACACTACTGAAACAAAATAAAATCCAAACGGGTGTATTTTACTTCAAGATCTGCCTCTGAAGATAATTTTTTAAAGCAAGAACTGAGATTCTTATGCTTCGTTTTAGAAAAACTAAATTTAATATACAACCAATGTTATACTTTTGATACCCTGTTAAAACTTTTCGACAGCATTTAAATGTGGTGCTAATTGTATTGCCTACTTAATTTTATGCAACGTTATGCACCACTTATGTGGGAACCTTACTCAGTTTTCCCGACTTAGTGGTGTAATATTGCACGAAAATGAATAGCCGATAGTACTTTAGTCACTCTTTAGTACAAGGTTGCACGGAAATTTTTAACACTTTATTGTTATATTAGTCACGACCATGGAACATAAGATTACGGTAATGTTTCGAAAAATACTTTCTTTAAATTCATATACGTATTTCCAAATATGTTTAAATGATTGTCGCAAGGGGATAAAAAGTCCTTGGGAAATAACTTTTGTTACTAATTTTAGAGTATTCATATTATCGTATATTTACCAGTGTGTCGCACATTTATTAGCTTTATTCTTCAGATTTGCCTCCATATACACTTATATTTTTTATAGGGACCTAAATTTCATATTTTAATGATCTTTTTAAAATCAATATGAATGCGTTTATTATGCTTTTTTATTTTCACATATTTCGAAATGGTTGTTACAACGGGGTAAAGAATGATTCATGAAATACTTTTGCTACCATTTCAGCACCTGCATTTTGTAAAATATGCCTCAAACGTCATGTTTCTGTACATAGGTTTACAAGCGGGATCAGGATATATCATTCTTGAGATTGCTTATGATTTTAATTTTTATACAGGAATGACATATAATATTTTAATGGGATTTTTTTTAATCAATATATGAATGTGTTTATTATGCGTTTCTTCACATATTTTGAAATGATTGTTACAATTGGATAAAAAGGGTTCGTGAACAACTTTTACTACCACTTTTTCATCCTCATTCTATTGAATATATACCAAATTTCGCATTTTTGTATTATTCTTCACATTTATTTGCGTTTATCAACCTTATTTTTTATAGGGGAAGGAGCTTTAATGGAATTTTTTAAAAATCAACAGGAATGCATATATTATGCGGTTTTTTACATATTATGAAATAATTATTTCAATGGGGTAAAAACTGGTTCAGGAACAACCTTTGCTGCCATTTCAGCATCTTCATATTGCCGTATCAAACTTCACTTTTCTGTGTATTGGTTTACAAGTAGGACCAGGATATATTATTCTTTAGATTGATTTGTTTGCGTTATTGATTTCTATTTTTTATATAGGAATAAAATTTAATGTTTTAATGGCATTTTTAAAAATCAATATGAATGCGTTTATTATAAGTTTTTTCACATATTTTGAAACGATTGTTGGATCCGGGTGCAAAATAGTTCAGGAAAAAATTTGCTTCCATTTCAGAATCTTCATTTTCTCTAATATGTACCAGGCTTCATATTTCTGTACATCGGTTTACAAACGGGACCAGGATATATTATACTTCCAACTTGTTTGCGTTCATTATTTTTATTTTTATAGAGTATTTACATTTAACGTTTTAATGGATTTAAAGAAAAAAGAAACATTAAAGCATTTAGAATATTTACATATTTTAAATCACGAGCAACAGCAGACATATCTGCTAATATATACACTGGCTTTCAAAAGTTAAGCTGTAAAACGGACGGTAAAATCAACAAAAATGGAAAAGTAAAACTCTGATTAACTCAAAATTGTACATGAAGGTAGCAAATGTAATTATTCATTAAAGAAAACAAGAATTATGTACAAAGATGAAAAAAAATTATTACTTTTCGTAAGTTATATGATGACGTCACATTTGGGTCATTAACAAAATGATGTTTAAAGGCAAACAAACCAAACAAAACTTACATTAATATGGTGTGCGATCACTCCGGACCTTCACACAAACTTTACAACGATTTTTCATGCTTTCAACTAGGTTATCAACCATCGCAGATGCGAGCAATATCTGTTCCTCCAATAGGGCAGTTTCTAACTCTGAGAGTGGCTGGAGGAGGTAAACGTGTATGTGCCTCGTTCTCTCCAAATCCTTACATGCTTATCATCTGATTCCAGGGCAAATCTGGATTCGTCCATGAACAGGACGTTGCATCTATCTGAGACAATTCAATTGACATGGTGACGATACCACTTTAATCTTGCCCCTCTGGCTTGGACAGTTAGTGGAACACAGAAACGTGGTACACGGGCGTACAGTCCCTTCACGTGGAGCCTTCGGCGCACAGTACTGGCAGATATAGTCTTACCAAGTGCCGCTGCAACCGTGGATGTAACAGTTGTGGAGGTCGCTAGTTGAATCCGCTTGGCTACAATAGCAATATGCCGATCATCAGAGGGGGTTGTAACCCTTGGACGACCGGGCACAGGTCTCCGGATAACTGCTTGACTTGTTTGGAACTGTTTCCATTATCGAGAAATTATCGGATGATCAAAACCAAAGAAAATAGCGACATCTTTGATTGACTGTCTTTAAATGCGTTCGATAGCACGACAGCTCTCACTATCAGTCATTCGTCATCTTTCAGTCATAGAAACACGAATGCCATCAAAATTAATGCTACAAAAGTTATAAACACTTCGTATCAGCATTTAAATTCACCTCCGCAAACCCATCAGAATGCTGACGTCTTCAACGACTGCCTAATTAGCATATATCCGGATAGTCAATCATGATTGGCTATAACATACGATACTTGAATACTGCCATCTATATCCGCAGCGATTTTCAACCACTCAAATTCAAATACTCCTTCGAAAAACGAAAATGTGCATTGCGTGCTTAACTTTTGGAAGTCAGTGTACACACATTTCAAATGTCACTACCCTCTAGACGTTATTATGGAACACTGGACATCATTTCATGTTATCGCGAAAATTTAGCAAAATATAATTTTTTTAATCATGAAAATCTCTTTATTATTATATGTTTAATAAAACAAGAATGTCACATATTCATCTTTATATTAGTAGATCGCTGGAGATGATAAACAAAAAAGATTAATCAAGCAAAAAACATTGATTATGAAACAATTTTCCAACTGAAATGCAATTTTATTTAAACATACCTAAACTGCGATACATTCAGCGGTGCTTTTTTTAAATTATCACAGTACTACAATAATGTATTTTACTTGGAAACTTACAACTTCATCAAAAAAGTTAATGCTATAAAATCGACGGCTTCTCTGTTGAAGACCCAGACCAATCGACTGGCCCGAGGGTCGGCTTCTCTGTGTAAAATCAATGAATATTTCATCCATATCAGTTATATTCCAAACTCCAGAACTAAATAACTTTGCGTTAAAGAAATTCGGCAATTTTTATACAACTCATCTTACAATCGCTTGATTTGTTTACATTCTGCATGCGTTAAGATTAGGCTTTGATGCAGAAATATTCAAAGTTTAGTGATCATTTAAACTAAAAAATATTGTAACTGCGTAGGCGTAAGATTTAGATACACAAATAATATGCAAAAATTAAACGGTTTTAGGACGAATGTAACACTAAATATAAATATAAGCGTTCCTTAAAAATCATTTCACTAAAATTCCATCTTGATAAAATCATGTTTACGGCAGTTATCATGCGAATCGGCATACATACAGAAAGATAGACAGAATCAACAAAGTCATAAACACTTTGCAGCTATGTTGGAAAGTGTTAAAAATGAAATTCCGTTAATTTCTGTCAAGTGGTGAATATTGTTAAGATATATCCTTTGGAAGCGTGGGTGTACGTTCAGGATACAAGAATGAGTTCAAATATCTGGATAATAGCACGTTTATTCACAAGCATAGCCTAAACAGAAACAATACACAGTCGAACAGCACGTAAATGCTCCACTAATTTCAATAAATAACTAATATTATTCAGGAATGTAATTTCGATTGACCAAAGTAATTTCACAAAACAGCAGCTACTATTCTCAAAACACTGACAAAAGCCACAGTTCAATATAACTCGTATTTCGTCAATTGCTATCCGACTCTTTTTTCTAAACTTTACATAGAAAATTCTCGAAATCTCTCATATCACGTAGAATCATAGTTATTTCAATGTGTTTCTCAAAGCTTTGGAAATCGTCAAATGTCGCCAAATTGGCGATAAATCGCCAAATCTGACAATCATCTTCCGGACTTCAGCATCTAGCAACCCTAGATGCACGTCGCAGGAAAGCCTGTACGGGTGTGTTCTCCGTCTGGGTCTCAAAATATAAGTCTCCAGTGAGGGAATATCACACATTCGCAGCTGTCCTTCCGAGAGGTTGGTGGTAGGGAAAGGAGGGTATGGTCCCTGTGGATACCACCCCGGTTCCGGTCTAAATTGGGTGGCTCTACCCGGCCGTCCAAACAGTTACCTTACACCTTTCTGGTAGGTCAAACGGTCTGAGTTTCAACCACAACACATTTCCAACAATAGTGTACGTGTTGAAAGATTCAGCCTGTCAGATCACCAAGGAGCTTTAAAGATGTCCTAAAAACATAAAAGATGCGATAGTTTCAATTACTTTTGTGATGTGGTTTGTTTTCAATTTTCGACTTTTAAAGTCCTTAATTGAGTATAATATTTTTTATATTAGAAGGATGTATCTTAACTATTATTCTTAAAGTTTGCTTGTATGTCTGGCTTTCCAACTATACAATTCCATGACTTTCATGCCAGCCCAACAGCATTTAGCACATTGACAACATCGGCCAATGGGAAGCGTATAGAGGGGTCTTAAAAGCCGACATAATTGTTCTAGAGCAGCGGTCCCCAACCTTTTTACCGCGCATACAATTTAAAAATTTTTGATGAGCATTCGACAAAGTATATACTATATATACACGAGAATATTTACTCGACGTTGCCGTAGAGTTAAATCATGGTTATTATATAAAATAAAAAATAAATATATTTTTTTCACATAAATAACAGGGAAAATTACTTGCAAACTATGTGCATCAGCAAAACGGATGTGATACACATCCCCCCCCCCCCTCAATCACAAAACCAAAATACATCATTTACGGAGACACTACTTTGCCGTTAACTGTGTAAGTAGCTGCTACTTAAATAATACAGATACAGATAGTATAATAATCAATTACTACATCTCCTGTTAAAACCACCACTACTTATAAATAATTAATAAACGTCCGCTAATTAAATAAAGCATTCACGCCTCAAATAAAAAAATCCTGCGGGAGAGAAGCGTTATTAAATGTGTTCTCCAATAGATGGCATTACGGATGCGATACCGGATGGGGAAAAAAGGGTTTGAACTTCATTAGGAAATTTCTAATTAATTCAAAAATTCTACGAGTTCGCTTGGTTAAAAGATTATAATTAATCCACGGATTGGTAGAGAAAATTACTGTCTTATGCTGGAGAAGTTTGTGATAGATTTAGGAACTGCTGTTAAATTATAAACTTTAGGTTGTATGTAACTTGTTTTAATGTCAGCTTAAAAATAGAGAATATGTAAAAAGTAAATTAAAAGTATGTTTTATTAAATACGCCTATTAATCGTATTAATTCTATTCAATATTTGTTTGAAAGGAAATTTTTAGGATTTTTCTATGGTTCTAAGATGGAAAATCTGTAGTCCAAAATAGATTCTATCTCTCCAAAAAGCATGTGATTACAAAAAATATAAATGTAAATATATATTTGAATTGTTCACATGCATCGATAATATTTTAATAGAATATTTTATATATAAAGTGATTACATTTAACTAACAATTGATTACCTCAGAACATTGATAGTCCAGAAAGCTGCGCTAAATACAGCCGCAGCAATTTTAAATGAATAGAATAAAAACCACCGACCTCCAATTATCTTCATAGCACATTCACATTGGTTGATTATGAGAAATATTCTGCTTATAGATATTTTGACAAATCCTTTTGTAGTCCAAAATGGATTCTATTTCTCCACAAAGTAGTATGTGATTACGAAAAATATGTAATTAAATATTTTTTAATTGTTCACAGCTACCGGTAATATTTTAATAGAACATTTTATATAAAAAATGATTACGTTTAACAGTTATAATTCCTGAAAAATTTTATAATCCAGAAAGCTGCGCTAAACACATCCGCAGCAATTTGAAATAGGTAGAGTAAAAGTGGCCGACCACCTGTTCACTCCATAACACATTGGCTGTTTATGAGAAATAGTGTTGCAAGGAATGAAAATACAACATGTAGAGTTCCTTTAAATTTGACTAATGTTAATGTAGAGCAATTGACCACTTATCAGTTTTGTAAAACCTTTAGATATTATATGTATGTAATTCTGCAGATCTGTGCAATTGCGTCCCGACTCGCGGGTCGCATGCCAACTGTGAAGTATTTTTTATCCGTAAAACCAGCATGTTTTAAGTGAAATATTTTAAACACATTTGTTTGAAGTTTCTACAATTTATATTGTTCTTACTTATCGCCCTTGGTGAAGAGAGCCTAAGAACCACGTCCATTAGACCCCTGGTCCCATGGCGAAGGGGCGCTAATTTGCACCTTCACTTTTATTGAGGCACCTCAAGGGCGGAAGTGTGACTTTGCCTCGACAACACAACATCCATGCCCGCTGGCGGGATTCGAACCCACAACCCGGCAATCCAGCGATCAGACGGAAAAGCATCCCCTGACCGCTCGACCACCAGACACCAGATTGGCTCTACAATTTATGATTGAAATTATAACATAAATTAACAACAGTAAAAAGTTAATTTTAACATGACTATTGTTGACATGTTTCACTTGTAATTCCTGTTTCTAAAATATTCATTTAACCTTTAACACATTATTTAATGTTCCTTCTAACCTATACTTAAGACACGTTTTAATATTTATCAGCTACGTTGCCTAAAGCTAACGGTTACTTTATTTAGTTGTCACTGTTAGGGGATGGCTCTTTAAGCAGGCATTTTTAAAGCACCCACAGCAAACTATAGATACGGTCGCACGAGAGCAGGTAATCTGTACAGATCTCTTTGTTTAAGTACCCCCAAAAGGATGATCTTATTCTCAATAGCGTCGTTTTTTAATATAGTTCGAGTATAGATAAAATAGGCCTATAGATAAAATAGGCTGATTTTACGGTGGTAAACACATGGTATGATCTGCAATTAATAAGGAGTCTATTTCCTTTATCCCATCCATATTTTGTAGAATTTTTTTAAATAACATTTTCCCATCCTTTTTAGTCACACTATTGGACCTGAGAAAGCTGTATACATATTTGAGCTATTTACTTCACAATATTTAAAGCACTTTTACATTCCATACAATACATAATATGTTATGCATATGAAAAGCATTGCAACAGATCTGGGTATTGAAAATCGAGTTTTTGTTAGATTTACACATTTGTAGATGTTAGTACACGATTAAATAATTTTCAGAGGTACATCGGTTTCCGTATACGTGTGTGTTGCGTGCCTATTTGTGTAATTAAAATGTAATGCACGCATATGCCAACTATAACGTAAGAACAAAAATATTTTTATGAAATTCACAGTTAGTGATTTACTCTGTTGTTCATTGGATTTTCCCAAAATTTATAAAATAGAAGCAAATATTTTTACATCATGAAACAGCAAAATATTGAAATAAGAGGTAAAATAAGGACATATATGTCTAGCACATAAATGTTTTGTGTAAACAAATTAAAAAGAAATCTTGCTTCATAAAATCCAATATGCGGATATTTTAACGAAGTTTCCCGTTTATGGGAATTTCAGCAATAATTCAAAAATAATATTAACAAATGTCCCATTAAAATTCAAATAATTCAAAAATAGAAAATGTGATGCAATTTTCCTAGGGAATAAAGCAAATTACAGATATGGAAAACATTGTAATCTTCGTAGAAATCGGCAATTGAACTGTTACGAAAGACATCTATTTGAAAGAATAATAATATTGACGAATTGCAGTGATATTCAGGAATGAAACATAAGCAATACTTACATGTAGAATATATTATGCAGCCTGTAATAGAAATATATTATGCAGCCTGTAATAGAAATATATTATGCAGCCTGTAATAGAAATATATTATGCAGCCTGTAAAAAAGTCTCGTCAACAACTATTACATTTGAATTTCAAGAAAGAATATTAACATCTACTTTGACAAGCAGTAGCTCAGTAATTCAATTTGGCTCCTAGTGTAAAGTATTTTTGACGTCGGCCATTTTTCTATATGCCGTATCATGCAGACGCCGCAGTGCCTCTATATAGATACGGCACAATGTGCGGTAATATAGTTCGCACTACATTTGCTCTGATGCTGTTGACAAACATGGCGTGTGTCACCATGTTACAATAATGATGGTGCGACTGTGACAGTTATTTATTGCATTACAAATACGCGCTTTGTACATTCCTGGTGTCGATGTTTGCTAATTAGACAATGCACTAAACTCTGTAATTGACATAATGTTGTCTATCTCGCTGTGTTGTCGTATTCATTATCCTAGCTTTTTAAATTATCTGCTAGAGTCGATGCACTTACTATTATTAGATCGGTCACTTTACTAGTATACACTTAGTATATCATAAACGAGGAGAAGGAAACAAGATATATGATTTTAATGTGATATTTGAGGCATCGTTTTGCTATCAATTTTTCTCCAGCGACGAGTTTTATAAGCATTTTTAAATTTTAATTAACTCTTTATCTGTAAGATCTGAAGCGGTTACGTAAGTACGTGAAGACGTAATATTCAGAGGAAACGTCGGAAGAAGTTGGAAAAAATCATGAATGTTGTACCACGACAACGCATCAGCTCATACTTCCATTCTTATTTAATGTTATCTAGTGATAAACGAAGCAACCTTCATTTACCAGACACAATACTTACCTGCCTGAATCCAGTGTAACTTTTCTGTTCACAAAATTTCAAGGCTCGTTAAAAATCGTCGTTTTACATCGAGTCGGGCCCTGTGAAGAGTCAGTGATTTTGACAAAATCTCGTTTTATAGCTAAAGTATGTACATTTGTAGGATTTTTTTTATATCGTTCATAATTTACCTAATATGTCTACCTAATGTATAACACTTGCCACCAAAGTTGGGCCCAAATTGAATCAGTGGTTTTCGAGATTGAGAATGGCCAGGGATTCCCCTCCCCCCCCCCCCAACACCGATGAATTAACGGCAAAATCTCTCTGATGGAATTCACAATCACCATATTTTCCTTGGGATACATCGGTTAAAAAGCTTACTCTCAACAACAACACATTCGCAACAATAGTGTACGTGTTCAAAGATTCATCCTGTTAGATCACCGAGGAGTTTTAAGAGATGTCCTAAAAGACATAAAAGATGCGATAGTTTCAATTACTTTTGTGATGTGTTTTGTTTTCAATTTTCGAATAAATTGTTCAAATATTTTAGAACTTTCATAATCCAGTATTTCTAAAATTAATAAGGCCACTTAATGATTGTAAATAGAAATAATCCTATCAATTTTTTTCGGTCCTCAAATTAACAAGAAGAACATACTGTTTGGAAAATAGGCACACTGATATCAGTAATACACACTTATTTAGTATTCAGAGATGCTTAATACATGTACATCCTTCATAATCCGTGAGTCAGATTTTAAATGTCGTAAAAAATTATTTCTTCACTTATACTATCAATCCTTTACATATGTATTATCCGTTACATATACACTATTAATCCTTTACTTATATCATCTATCATTTACTATGTATGGAAATAACCGTTCATCACGATATAACATTAAAATAAGTATAATATGATGCGTAAAAGAAAGCTCACAGTTTCTGCAATGGTGAAACGTTGCTGGAGCCCATTTTTAAATTTTTATTTTGTTTTTTAATTTTAAAACTTTTAATTTCTTTAAACTTTTACGAAAATTTAATCAGCCCCAGAGTAAATCACCAATTGTAAATATCACAAAATTCTGATAGTTCTTGAGTTAGGGTTGACTCATGTACATTGCATTTCAATTGCACGATTGTGCACACGGATATGACAAAAAAGGTCATACTTCTGAAAATAAATTAATCGAGTTATGAAATCAGCAAAACAATTTTGTAAAATTTACAATATACGAGTACCGTAATAAAAAAAATTTCTATTTTTCATAGTCGACTCTGTTTCAATTCTTATATATATATATATATATATATATAGGCAACATTTTATGTATTTTAGGGAATATAAAATTACATTAAATGAATTACATTATCATGAAATAATTTGCCTAAGGCAGCATAACTGAGTTCTCAGGTTCAAAAGGACTATTAGGAAAGGATAAAATATATTTTAAAAAATTACACAAAGAGCAAGGGGAATGAGCCCCTAAATAACTCAAGAAATAACTTTAAACCTTAACGTTAAGATAATAACTTAATTAACTTAAGAAATAACTTTAAGATAGACCTTAACTTAAATATGATAACTTTAATAACTTAAAAAAAGCTTTAAGAATGATCTTAACTTTAAAATAATAACTTTATTTACTTCAGAAATAACTTTAAGATAAATCTTAACTTTAAGATAATAACTTTAATATCTCTAGAAATAAGTTTAAGAATACTGTCTTCCCCTAAGTTAATTATTTCAGCATTTATCGTTTTGCCGATTTCTTGCGCTTGCTCAGCGGTTATATCTATCTTTTACCGCGACTGCAAGAAAAGTCCTAAAACGTGACAGATAAATGCATTAACTGCTAGAGGGGGCAACGCAGGTGGTAAATATTAAAGGATGATTTAAGTATATATTACAAGGAGAATTAAATAAACAGTGAACGTTTGAATAAATTTTACGAATATTTTAGAATTATGAACAGCAATTAAAAATATGTCATCGAGCCTCTGGTGAAAGTCACGCTTAAAAGTTGTAAATTTATGTTGGAACTTCCTTAAATAATTAATTTGTTTGAAATGTTTTAATTGAAAGAGTTATGAATTCAGAAGCTAAAAATAATTTCCCAATCTGTATGTGAGAGCGCATACGAAACGGTGCGTTTGTAAAATAGCGCGCGTTTTGTTCGCTGCATCTTCGGAGATAAATTTACATAACAGCATAACGATGAATATTTCGATGAATGAACTGCAATTGTCATTCTACTCTAACGACGTCACAAAGTCTCCTTAGATGACTCTGGGAAAGGTGTACACAGCACAATTCAATATCTCTGCTGTAGTTGTTTACGCCTGGATATTGCGATTTTTACAAACACTTTTGTAACTGTAATAATATATAACATTTACTGTGTTAATCCTTCCTGCATTGTTACGAAAAAATCTTGGCGAAGCAGCTGGCAATTGCTGTAAATTAACATTAACGAAATTTCAAGTAACACTACACAGTTGACTTTCATGCCTCAAAATAAATGTCACGTAGAGATTTCATAGAGAATGTAGAACGCGATTTGATCACTATCAATTGGCTGCAACTTAAAGCGAAGCAGCTTTCTTGACATAACTACGGTTTTGGAGGACAAAATCATATATCTGACAAAATCACTACTTATATAAAATTCAGATTTAAAATATTATTGGTATATATTGGCAGTACTCATAAATAATTTCACTTTTAAATTTTCGATGCCAAACAATTCGACAATTATCATTTAATGATTAAGTTAGATGGTACAAAATATGAGTTAATTTGGTACATGAAAATAATTTTACAAATTGTCATCTGGAACAGTGACAAATTTCAATATGCAAATCAATGCTAAAAACATCCAGAGTTAAATTTCATGGTTCATTATTTTCAGTAACGGCTCGTTAGTTTGTTACGTGTCAGTGCTGCTAATAAATTATATCTTAAACTAAACTAGATATTTTGCAAAGCAATATAAAAAATTTACATAACAGCATAACGATGAATATTTCACTTATTTGTATGCAAAGGATATTATTTAATTGTTTAATTCTCTACATAATAGACAGATAAGCACACAATATAAATCAATAATTTTTGAATCGAAAACATAAGATCAAAGAAAGCAGATTAGCACATATGATTCAAATAAAGTGTTGGGTGCTGCTTTCTCTGCAGCTCAGTGCGAACATTACGCTTTGCTTATCTCGCTCCTTACTCATCACTCTGAGCATGCGCACTGGGCCTTTTAACAGTGAAAAAGAGCTGAGAGTTCTGCAGCCCGAATGCGCCTTTCCCACATGTTTTGAGAGGATACTCATAAGAAAATCCACCTTCTCACTTGCTTTTAGAGCGCAAGAAATTATTTACGATCATTCAACTTGTATTCAACGTCAATTCTATGCTTTAAAATTGTTTAAATGCGAAGAGTAAATAAAATATGTTTTTTAAATAAATTACAGGGGGGTGCCTCAGCTCTGCAGGCCTTATAGACGAGCCGCTACTGATAATTTCGCTGTGTAAGATGTAGGGGCATTTCGCCAGTAGGGAAGGTTATGAGCTTCCCATATCATTTTTTTGCTGATTAGTTAGTGTGGTGAAAGAAACTGAACCTTGGAGTTTTCCTCCTTTATAAATATTACATAATGGATTTTGGGTTGCCTTATTTTCCTTAATTAGATCGTAAATTCGTATAGCCGTACATTGCATTGTTACCGCATTAACCCACCATAAATTCATTCACCATAAATTCTGCGAGTTCCTAAAATATAACTATATTAACATACTACACAATTAACTTCCTCCATTTTAATAATAAACGTTATTTGTTGCACATATACAATTAAGATTAACTTACATTAACTATATATATATATATATATATATATATATATATATATATATATATATATATATATATATATATATATATATATATAAATAAATAAAAGAATAAAATCCAAGCATTAAAGCTATATATAAATATATATATATATATATATATATATTTATATATAGCTTTAATGCTTGGATTTTATTTGATTTTCTATTATCGAATCCACTCCATTGATATTTGTTGATTGTCTTCAGCTTGATGACTTGAAATTTGCATTTTATTTTCCACATGATTGATGATTCTTTATTTAATACTTATTTTTATTATATATATATACTATATATATATGTATATTTATATATATATATATATATATATATATATATATATATATATATATATATATATATATATATATATATATATATATATATATATATATATACAGGGGGTCCTAAAAATATTGAAACCCGCTTTAATCCTTTACCTGTTGGAGATAAGTGGGCAATGTAAATTGCAAAAATGTTGAAAGTAAGGTAGGAAATAAGACCACGTTAATGAAATAGTCCTCCCATTAGTTTTCAAAACGTTACACTTTTTAAATTTTTATACGACCCCCTTAGACAAATTTGGCCAATCAGAATTTTTTTATTTTTAATATAACAAGATATTAAAAAAACCCGCTTATTTGTATCTTTAAAATTGAGCGAGTTATATTTAATTGCAAATTGAACATTGTGAACGGGGACCATATATCAAATTAGAAATGTAAATTTTTGACATATCACAAAAAAGATAAAACTGGATGATAATACATTGATGACATTTTTGCGAATTCAATATTAGAAATCATTCTGTAAATCATCAGCATGTTTAGTTCTGCATTGGCGAATTAAGAACACGTAGCTAGTTGTGCATTATGGTATTTTTAACAAATAACAAGCTTTTCGAATTAACAATGATTTATGCTCTGTGTAATAAAAATACTGCAGAAACTGCTCGGGATTTTGGACGGCGATATCCAAACATGCCTGAAATTTCACGTACATTTGTTTATCGGGTGATGAGGAGATTAAGAACTGCCGGTTAATTTAATACAAGACCGGGCTCTAGAAGAAATCGTTTGTACACGGAGGACCAAGAAACTGACATCATCGCATATTTTTCTTTCAACCCACGAACAACCATTCGAAAAGCAAGCGAAACTTTGGGGATACCTAGGATGCCAATTGCTAGAACACTTGGAAAATACCATTGGCATCAATTTTGTATTCATGGACTTCAAGCACTTCATCCTCCGATTTTGATCGGTGTGTAACATTCTGCAACTGGTTGTTAGTCCAACAAGACATCAATTCGAACTTTGTTAAGAACATTCTGTGGACTAATGTATGTTTGTTTACGGAAGACGGAGCAACCAATACTCACAACGATCACTATTGGGATAATACGAAAATACGAAACCATTTTTTGTCCGTGAAATACATCACCAGAGAAAGTCCTGTGTTTTATGAAGGGACTTTTACAGCTGAAAAATACATGAAGCTTATTTTAAACGACACTGTAACGGATTTTATGGACACAATAACATTATCGCTTCTAAAAAACATGTATTATTAGCTAGATGGCGCGCCTGCGCACCAGGCTATAATAGTGACAAACTGGTTCAACAAAAACTTTGATGAACAGTGGATTGGTTTGAAAGGAGCCACAGAATGCTCCTCCCCCCAGATCCCCTGATTTAACCCCTCTCAGTTTTTACTTATAAGGTCATCTTCGAACACTAGTTTATATTACTCGCCCACTAAAAGCAATTGACCTTAAACAAAAGATAATTGATGCTTGCAACAATATTAATGGTGAAGAACTCCAAAATATTTACAGAAGTATTATTAGAAGAGATCAGTTATGTATTGGAATTGAAGGAAAACATTTTGAGAATGCTTTGTGAACTGTGTTTTGTGAATTGTATTTCTAGTATTTGTAACGAAATCTGTCCCTTTATGTCTGTGGTATTCTATCAATGTTTGCATACTTTAATTATGTGCCCCAACCACGTAGTGAGTACCACTGCTTTATCTGATATCTGTCTGTGTAATGCTTTATTTAGATGCATTTGTGATAAAAAAATTTTGACACACATTAACGTATTTTTGATCTAAACAATTACCATCGTCAATTTGTTTATGATACTTATTTTCACTGATGAAACTGCCTTTCACATGGTACGGAAAAGTGGCATAAGTCAGATTTTTTCCTTTATCATAATTCAGTTGATCTTAAAGATACAGATATGCGGTTTTTTAATGATCTTGTTGCATTAAACAAAAATATATAAATATATATATATATATATATTTGAAATGTAATAATAAGAATTATGTAAAAATAAAAAATAATAAAAATACAATTCAAGTAATATTAACATCACCATAGAAGCAAATTCACGGCCATAATGCCGATAAGAGAAAAGAACAGAACCTTCCCAAATTCGATGATTAATCAGAATTAAATTCCTCTTCAGGTCGGAGTATTTAATTCTAATTAACCCAGACAAATGCCTGTTTCAGATTAAGCAATAGTACATTACTATAAATGCTTAAACTCAGACTACAGGCATCAAAAAATGAAAAAAGGATACATTACGAAAATTGTATTACCATGCGGCATGAATCATTCCTCTTCTACCACGTGTATACACGATCAACCTCAACAACTTAATCTAGAAGCACCGGAATGAACAAGTCGAAATTCTACCAGGGAGGCAGTACGAACGTTCACGGAAATAATCCCAAACCCGTCCAGTGAGTCTAAGCTGAAGACTGGACAAGCAATTCAGAATACAACTTCCCAAACATGCAGAACAGAATATGAATATGAATCATAGATGAAAATTCCTACTAAACAAGAATTCATAGGAAAACTGGATAATCGAGAATGCCACTATACACCATTATAAGGGCGCACAAAACGTAGTTTCAATACTGACAAAAGTTACATTTTTTTGCGAAAATAAAATTCAAAACATTAATGTTAATGCATCTTATTTTCCGATTTTTTGATTTTTCTAATGTTTTTGACTTAGTTTATTATTTTTCATTTTTATCTATTTATATAATTAATAAATAACTATATATAACATACAAACATATATATATATATATATTTATTTATTTATTTATTTTTTTTTTTTTCTCTCTCTCTCTCTCCTGTATGTTAGTCACTAAAAATGGGAATGTTTTCTAGGATGTTATCGAGTGAAATTTGATACACTGAGTTGATAATTTTAATAACAAAATTGGGGGGATATGCATTATTAGTCGCTGTACTCAATAATTCCATAAAGTGCGCTAATTTATAATATTCATCACAAATTTTATTGATTCTAAGAGCCTGGTTTATTATAATATTTCTAAATACAGATATATGCAGACAAGAGTCAAAATGTTAAATTTTTGATGTATTAAATTTAAAATCCTGTCTTTTATCATACAAGTTTATAACCATATTACAATTTTGTAAATTTAAATTTAAATCTAAAAAGTTTGCAACATTAGTGTCATTATTACTTGCATTTAATTGTAAATTTTTTGGATAAAAGTTTAATACTATAGGGATATTATTATTTGGGGATACACATAAAATGTCATCTATATATCTAAACATGTGCATATTATGCAAGCTTGGATTAATGTTTTTTTCATAGAAGAATAAATACAGATTAGCTAACAATGATGAGGCACACCCCCCTTGTGGGATACCAACCTGTTGTTTAAAAATAGTACCACCATGTTGAATATAATTCTCATAAAGAGTGAAGTTAAGTAATTTTTTAAAAAGAAAATTTGAATATTTTAGGTTGATATTATATTTTTCAAAAATTCCTAAAATAATTCTATACAGATCATTTATATTAATATTATTAAACAAATCTTTGAAATCAAAGGTATAAATACTGCGAATATTAGTAAGAGTTTTCAATTTCTTAACTACTTCAAAACTGTTTTTTACAATATGACAATTATTTGAGATTTCATCTGACAAGGATACTTCATGTAGTATCTTTAATAATAATTTTCCAGCATTAGTAATGTAAGAATTATGCCCACTGGTAATGGTTCGAAAAGCAACAGGGGATTTATGAAACTTGGGTACTAAAACAATATATGGAATGTTATTACAACTATTTTTTAGATGGATTTGCTTATATATATATATATATATATATATATATATATATATATGGAGGAGGAAACGTGTATGTGAGACCAGGAATCTATTTGCCTAAAATCATATAGACCTAAATTTAATATAGATTAGTACATACTTCAGGTGGCGTCTTAGACATTGCACTGCATGTTGGATCTTCATTGTCGTTTGTTGCAGACACTCAAACACACTTTAAGTATCGAACGCTATCGCAACTTGCAATGTTTACTTGCATTATTTTTGAATCAGAACTTTTTAGCCGGTCCTTCATCGTTGTCTGTCACACCATGTCTGTATATTTACGATTGACTATATATCGACTTAGGCACTCAAACACACTCTAAGTATCGAAAATTATCGCAACTTGGCAGTCTTTGCTTTCCATCATTTTTTAAGCACAGCCTTTTTAGCCAGTAAATTCATCATTGCCTGTGACTCCATGTCTGTATATTGACTGTTGACTGTGTATCGATTGCTACACCATTTCTGACTATACATACATATTAAATTTACCATACATATTAAGTATACCATCTATTTGAGTGAATCTAAATTATTTCATCGACCCTATTATATTTTTTACTTAATACCTTATGTTCTATATGCCATTTTGTGGTGTGAATTTCTTTTTATTTTCATCATCCATGGCATACTTATTTTCATCTAATACCTTTTGTGCTATATGATATTTAATGGATTTATTTTTTTTATTTCATCGTCCATGTCATACTTATTCTCACTTAATACAATCTGCGCTATAAAACATTTGGTAGTGTGAATTTCAATTGGTTCATCGTTCATGCTATATTTATTTCTAATGATCAATTTATTTTCTCTCCAAGTTTTATAACTCTAAAAGGTCCCTGATATCCATCTTGTAGCATATGGGGCTAAGTTAGATGGCACTTCCCCGCCGTCCAAACAGATACCTTACACCTTCGGGTAGGTCAAACGGTCTGGGTCAAAGAAGAAGTACACTGGTACCACTAATCCAACGGCCCTACCGTGCTGAAAACACCGGTTTTCGTTAGATCACCGCAGTTACGTTAGTCAAGCAGCTTCGGGCGCGGTTAGTACTTGGGTGGGTGACCACCTGGGAACACCGCGTGCTGTTGGCACATTTCGGGCGCGGTAGCCCGGTGGTTTGCACGCTGCCACAACTGCCGTCGTGTTCATGTGGAGTACGATCACGTTAAACATGTGGGTCCGTAAGTCCTTCCGAGAGGTTGGTGGTAGTGGAAGGAGGGTACGGTCCCTGTGGATGCCTCCCTCACTGGGTTCCGGACTAAATTGGGTGGCACTTCCTGGCCGTCCAAATGGTTACCTTACACCTTTCTCGTAGGTCTAATGGTCTGGGTCTCAGCAACAACAACAACAACTGATACCACTAACATACACATATTTAGTATTCAGAGATTGTCAAAATGTGTAAATCCTTAAAAAGGAGCGAGTAAGATTTTAAATATCATAAAAAAATCATTTCTTTACTTATACTATCTATCCTTTACATATACATCAACCTTTACATATATACTATCAATCCTTTACTTATATTATCCATCATTTACTATGTATGAAAATAACTGTCATCACGATATAACATTAAAGTAAATATACTGTGATGCGTAAAAGGAAGCCCAAAGTTTCTGCAATGATGAAACGTTGCTCGAAATGACATAGAAGAAAATGTTCGAAATCAGTTTTCCGTAATCCATCAATTTCCGTGGAGAGATGGATCACTGTAGCTCCAGCACATACTTCTGGGAGAAACATGGTCTTATGAAGAGGTGAAAGTGCGTAACATTCAACTTGTGTTTTGTTGCAACTTATATTCATGTCAAAAGACATACAACACTGCGTATGCAGTTTTGTGCTCATATAAAGATATATCATATTACGAAATCATCATTTCATTTCTTTTTATTTAAAAAAAACGCACTTAGAGGCACACCTTGTTCTGTTTGATACTTTCCTTACATAGTATAATATATAGAAAAATTGTTGCGACATGAGCAAGAATTTGAATTTAAAGTTTCGTCCACTCTATACTTCTTATACGTTCTTATGAAAGTCCTGAAGTACTCAAATGAACTCGGAATTGAAGGTTCCTTACTGTATAAGTTAGGTCAATCTTTAGGAGAGTGAATATTCTCCCGTCAAGTTAAAGTGATTGCAGCGAAGAAGCTGGCAACTGCTCTGAATCCCATAAGGAAATTTTAAGCAACCCTAAAGAATAGATTTCCATGTCTCAAAACATGTTTTCCTCTTAGTGATTTACTGGACGATGTGGTCCGGGTTCTGAATATTTCAACTGACTGCAACAGGCGCAGCTTCCGGGATTCGATTATTGGCACATTTTATATGAAACATTAATCGATATAATTTATTATATAAAATATAATTTTATGATATTATTGGTATTGACGTTGCTCCAATTAATTTTACTTTTACTTTTCTGCATTTTCATACTTTGTGGGATTCAAAATATTGCTATCCGTTCTAGGTTTAACTAAAAGCTGTCCAAATGATTACTGTAAAAAAATATGCTTATAACAATCGGGCTATAAATTAAAAAAAATGAAATTTAGACATTAAACGTACAAATTTCTGCCATTATGACATACAAATTTATTTCAATTTCTGTATATTTCCATGGTCATTTTCGCACTCACGAAAACAGTGATTGGAAATCAGACCATATATTTAATCATATTTCCTTTATTTAATACTAGCCGCCTTTGGCGACCAGCCTGTTCGCTACCCTTGAAAATTCTGACCGTGGCAAATTCTAACCGTGGCACACTCGCTGGCGCGACCTACCAGAAGGAAAGACCTACCAGGAAGTGCCACCCAATTTAGACAGGAACTCAGTGGGGGAGGCATCCACAGGGACCGTACCCTCCTTCCCCTACCACCAACCTCTCGGAAGGACTTACGGTCCCGCATGTTTAACGTGATCGTACTCCGCCTGAACACGGCGGCAGTTTTGGCAGTGGCGGGAATCGAACCCGGACCTACCTAGTGCAAATCCCGCGCGCTAACCACTGGGCTACCGCGCCCTCCGCGACAATCTCCATAACCTTCTTTTTATTCACCCAATTTAGACCGGAACCCAGTAGGGGAGGCATCCACAGGGTCCGTACCCTCCTTCCTCTACCAACAACCTCTCGGAAGGACTTACGGATCCACATGTTTAACGTGATCGTACTCCGCGTGAAAATGGCAGCAGTTTTGGCAGTGGCGGCAATCGAACCCTAGCCTACCGAGTGCAATTCCCGCGCGCCAACCACTGGGCTACCGCGCCCTCCGCGACAATCTCCATAACCTTCTTTTTATTCACCCAATTTAGACCGGAACCCAGTGGGAAAGTCATCCACAGGGTGCGTACCCTCCTTCCTCTACCACCAACCTCTCGGAAGGACATACGGACCCACATGTTTAACGTGATCGTACTCCGCGTGAACACGGCAGCAGTTTTGTCAGTGGAGGGAATCGAACCCGGGCCTACCGAGTGAAATTCCCGCACGCTAACCACTGGGCTACCGCGCCCTCCGCGACAATCTCCATAACTTTCTTTTTATTCACCCAATTTGGACCAGGACCCAGTGGGGGAGGCATCCACAGAGACCGTACCCTCCTTTCCCTGCCACCAACCTCTCGGAAGGAATTATCGACCCATATGTTTAAGGTGATCGTACTCCGCATCAGTGGCGGGAATCGAACCCAGGCCTACCGAGTGCAATTCTCGCGCGCTAACTTCCCGCGCGCTAATTTAAATTTATAACGACCATATGCTAGGCTCTTAATTCCACCATCCTCGTTCCATCGTTCCATCATTTAAAATAGCCATAAAATTAAAATATCCATTTAAAATATCTATAAATTAAAATATCCATAAATTAAAATATCCATTTAAAATAAAAAAATCAACCATATCGTTCCACCAATCCATAAATATAATAATTTCAAATACATCACCACAATTCAAACCACCATAATTCAATCATTTAAATTATTTAAAATATCCATTTAAAAATATCCATTTAAAATATCATATAAATATAATAATTTCGCCCGATGTATACAACACTTATGCTCGTAATTCAGTTAAAACCGAAAGCGCGGTCTCCATGGAGACGGGGAAGAAACTAATGCGGATGGGGGGAAAATGCCGTTGAGGAACTGAGCCGGTAGCCGACAAATTTAAAATCATGGCGTCTTTAAAATTGCCATCCTGAAGGCAATTTTCATTATTTCTGGACCAGATTGGACTTGTAAGAATACCAGATGTTTGACCTTTCTGAAAATGTAAATTATTAGTCGAAATTATGAGTACTTTTCACGATGCGAGAATTTAAAAACCAAAAATCGTTTTCTTGAGCAAAAAGTGACTTTTGTTTTAAAATCTTTAAAAAATATTAGAAATCGAAATTCAGATTTGAAATTGATACATTTTTACTCGAAATTCTCTGCTCTTTCCGATGGTGTAATTTGTTTTTTTCTACGATGTCTGGATCGTGGAGAAAAAAGGGCAAAAAGGGCAAAAAACGGTCGAAATCGCATAAAACATTAAATAAATAAAAAAATAATTAAAATTTTAAAAATCGGTTTTCACGTGTCCCCTTCCCTCCCCCCCGGGTCTCCGATTGCCAAATTTCGTAGCTCTCCGACGCGCGGTCGCGAAACGTATAGTGTATAAGACAGACACACAGACAGACAGACAGACACACAGACATTGCCTTTTATTATATAGATTTATCACATATTAGAAGCATTCCCGTTCTTCGTACGGAATATATAATATAACAAAACTTAAAATTTACAATTGTATACAAATTCCTATAATATTCTAAATTGCATAGACATTCTAAACATTATATTAAAATATTTAAATGATTGCTCTTAAAAGAAGTTTAAGAATCTCTGTGGATAGCGTCTTCGGCTGCTGTCTAGTGGGCTCGGGTTCGAATCCCGAGTAAGGCATGGATGTTTATTGAGGATAAAGTCAGTCTTCCGCCTTCTGGGTCCTCGTCTAAATGAGAAGATGCATCCCCTCCGACCTTCGTCAGTGATGCTTATTTGTAATACACTTTCTCTTGTCTTGTGTCTTTCTTCGTTCTGTCCTGCTTCCTGCGTCACAGGTCCTGTATCGACTTCGTCGAAAACAGGAGGTCATAAGAAACAACAACAACAACAACAATCTCTGTTTTCGCGATACAAAATTTTCTTCATCGTCAATTCTGAAGAATAGAACATACCTGTTCCGTTTGTAAACAAATTTACAAAAAATATGAAACTGATTCAATATAGGCCAATGTACTGATTCAATATAGGCCAATGTTTGTTGGTACTGTTTAAGTAGAGGACTCTGATTTGGGTCCCAGAAAATTCTGGGCAATTCATTGTAGTTTCTTGTAAAAGATAAAAATAAATTACAAAACCACTTTTAACAAATTTTACAGAACATATGACATCCAAAAGTTAAATAACAGTAAATCAGCTATAATTCATTCCTAAGCTCGGCACCGATTGTCTCCAAATTTCATAGGAAAATATGCTGCCGAGTCAATTATTTATGCAATCTTTAATGAGACAGAATGTGTTGGGGAGGTTGGGGTATATAATCTTAAATTATATTTTTATATATTCTCTGATTTTTAAAACAAAATTTTAACTAAATACATTCTCTACATATCGTCACAAACTACACCACTCCACTGTCTTTTTCTACGAGTTCATCATACGAAATATCACTGGAATCATTTGTATCAATTGCAGAAAAATAAATATATTAGTTTCATAAAGTTATAGATTTTGCAAAGCAAATACCGATCCGTCTGAGAAGAGAACATCCATCCATTATGTTTGGGTCCAAATTGCTTGCTTACTTGCCACTGTATAGGTGGTCTTCTAGTAATAGTAGGGCACAATATTTTGTTATCCGTGTATAGAAATATCTCGTATAAAGCCTTTGCATCACAGTACAACCAGCCGATATTAGCCTTCCTATGACTGCCTATAACCGCTCGTAAAGTTTGTTACAGCAGTACTGGCGTTTGTGTAAATATCGACGGTTGAGCCAGTATCGGCAGTTGAGCCAGTTCCGACCATTATAATATGTTATGATCCTTGGGTATCCCGAAACATGTCTTCTTATGACGATTCCACTCGTTTGGAATTGAGTACACAAGAAGAAATAATAGAAAGGGAGCACAATAGTGTTCCTAAATATACAGGCTGACGCAACCGCCATTTTGACTCCAATCGGTCCATCAGTTATCGTCTGCTTGTACTACATCAATGAGGCACTCGTGTTTTATGGATGATATTTGACACACAATTTAGATGTAAAATATGTGTTTCTGCTTTCAATAAACTGTTCCAATCAGTCAAAAATATTGTCACGTCTTCATATTTAAAACACGTCCTAATTGCATATTTGGAATGAAGCCAGGCGCTTTTCTGTGCGTATTTCATATTAGCTACGTAAAGGCCACAATAATTTTGCTCAATCAAAACGAAAATTTATATTTTGTGCTTAGCTTTTGAACAAATTGTTTGAAAACTTGAGATGGAACAAGAACCTTAAAAAATGTTTTGCTCTCCTCGATCCCATTTGCACAATTTATATTTCAGAACAAAAAGGAAGATATTATTCGATGGGGTTTAATGCCGTCTACATATATCAACCTTCAAAATATGCGTAAGGGACCGTCTTCGTGGTTATTTTGTCCCTAACTCCGAAATCTTCAAGGAAAACCCCCATTGATCGTTACATACTCGGATTCACCGAAAATTTCATACAGATTAAAAGGAAAGATAATGAAAAAAGTCTCAAAATTGATCGAAAAAATCCTTAAAAACCATTAAAGGTGCGTCTAAAAGTCAAACTCTGCAGAAGAAAGGGCTTATTCCGATTTGATAGCGTGGTTCTGCCAGTATGTAATGTTCTATAGTTTCTATTATATAGTGATCCAGATATATATGCAGTATGATAGACACAAAGAAAGGTTTAAAATATACTTCAATAACCATATTGAAAATATCATGTTCCTCGGTGAAAGAGACAAGTATATAGCTTATGACCCAACACAAGAGTTAAGACCTTTTTTTGTATTATAAGTCAATGTAACTTGTAAAACATCCTAAATATACGTGATATCAATTTAACAATACAGAACCTCAAAAGTAATTTCGGAACTGCAATTCAGTAGATTATAATTTTTTGTACAATGTATACTAAAAACATCCAAGAACATTTATAGAAAATTATGAAAAATATATTTCAAATTATCAGCGTGAGAATATCAACGAAATCAATGCATGACAAGCTTTCCTAATCAAGCGTTTCAAAATTTAAACAACCTATGCAATAATGTGGTATATGTTTTTCATATAAAAATAACAAGCTGGTTTTCTGAATTACTTTAAATAATATAAAAAAATAGAGTTTAATATGCGAAAAATGACTACAAACGCTATGGTTTAAACAAGCGACAAACAGCGAAAATTTTCTACCATCTATGGAAACCTTCCAAAGTAAGTGTCGACAGTCTGTCTACAAAATTTTTTTCCAAATTAGGGGCATCTAGTAACGAGGTGTGTGTCTCAACACATTTCTCATATTGATGGACCGGGAGTGTAGTCTGCAACCTAATTAGAAGCAGCTTTCAAGATAATGATTAAATGATGTTTTCTATACAGCTTCTGCTTAAACGAAATCATTCATTATATAACATGTAATTTCAAGATATTACTGGTAATTATTGACATTGCTCAAATTAACCTTTTATTTAATTTTTTGCAATCTCAGTATGTGGGGTGATAGAATATTGCTATACTGCTATGTGTTTTAGGCTTAACTAAAAAGTTTGCCCGAATGATTGCCGTCAAAAAATATTCCTATGACAATCGGGCTATAAATTAAAAAAAATATTTAATTCAAACTTTAAATGGACGACTTGCTGCCATAATAAAATACAAACTTAAAATTTATTTCAATTTCTATGTTTTTCATATCGTCATTTCCGCACCTGCGAAAACAATGATTTCAAGTCAGACAATATATTTAAACGTCCTTCCCTACTTTTCATATTTATTGTATATAAACGCCGTTTAAATGCCCCCCAAAAGTCCGATTTCAGAAAATGGGAGTGGGCAAATTTTTGGCTAGGAGATATATACTTAATTGATATATGTCCTGAATATTAAGCATCATATCGTATGATAATAATTATAAAATACCAATGATATTTTCTAAGAAATGTTTTTTACTTTCCTTATATACATAGCATATAAGGAAAGTATTGTGATGGGGTCGAAAATTCGAATTCGAGTTTTCGACTGGACAGCACATTTCAAGCATCCCTGAACACGAATCACCGAACACGCGTGTTTGTGTGTGTGTGTGTGTGTGTGTGTGTGTTTGTCTGTGTGTGTCTGTGAAACTGTGGAGACGATATCTCACGAACGAAAAGAACTATTCAAACGAAATGTGGTGCAAAAATAATAGCCCATGAATACTGCGAGCATATTATTACTTTGAAACTCAATCGAATGTTCGGAACCCCCGAAAATATTCGAGTGAAATCTTGAAAAAATCATCAAGAAATCAAAATATTTAATAAAGTTACACAGTCATATCTTACGTAATTTTTCATTAGAAAACGATTAACGCAATCTTTAGAATGCTAGCATGAACCGTTCTCGATATACTGCACATTTTTAAAATAAATGTATCAAAAATACACATAAAATAAAAAATATATATTTACTATTATGAAATATGTTCACTTTTCATATATAATATCATGCGAGAAATTCGGTGACATCATTCTCTTGGATCAAGATAATTTCATTCATGAGAAAAGAATGTTTGGGTAATGCTTTTATATATAAACGCCAATAGTCATTTATCTGCTATAAGAATAACTTATTTCTCCGTTCATAACGCTTGGCGAGATTTTGACGACGAATTTTTCGGAATATCTCTAACTTGTCGACTTTTTAAATGTTACCAAATTGACGAAAATGTCCCGACATTGATGAAACCGACGCTAAATCAATGACATGACGATGACTTGATGAAAGTTCAATATCTTGGAAAGAATATAAGAATAGATTACAAGAATAACCCATTTCTCCATTGTCTGTAACGCTTGGCGATAAATTGAGAGGGACGTCGCCCACTTGGCGAATGTTTTAAATGTTGCCAATGCTACAAAATATTGAAAAATTGATAAAATTGTCGCCAAATGGGATGTAATGTTGAATGGCAAATTGTGATTTCCGTCATATGACGGGCATACCTTCTAGTATATAAGAAATGCTCTTTTCCCCGCTTATCCGTAACACTTGGTGATGCATTTAGCGAACTTGTCGAATAATCTAGAAAAGTATCGCCAACTTAGCAATATTTCGCCCCAAATTCACCAAAATATCGACAAAATTGCAAAAACGACGCTAAATTAATGAAAATGACGTCTAATTGATGCATTAATTATTAAAATATTTTAATAAATGACTATATCGCTTATTGAGGATGCTATCAATATTAATAATTATTAATTTAGAGTTGCGTGAAATATAAGTTAATTGGGTACTTTGAAATAGTTTTACAAGTTGTCATTCGTAAAATCGCCAAATGTGCAATTCAACTTTAAAAACACAGTACCGTGGATCTTATGCATTATTTTTTTACTGTAAATGGAGTAAATTCATTGCATTATATAAAGAAAGTCATGTATTGCCCTCATCAGATTTTTTTATAATGAAATATAAATGTCAGGTTTTTCAATTTGATTAATCTATATAAATACTATCACTAGTAGGTCACTAGTAGACTCGTGTTTCCATGCCCGAACCATACTAACCTGGCAGGAGTATGTATAATCGTGTTTCCAGTTGCATTTGTTTATGCAGGTTTCATGTCTGAAAGGAATATAGGGCTTTATAGCAGAGCTCTGTATTGTATTATTAGATATCTTAGTTTGTATAGTATTATCATACTTTTAGACTTGAATTGTAAGAAGTGCACATGTGTAAGATAAGCCGAAGTAAGTTGTAGAAAGTTTATTTCAACACATGGTGTGTAAATAAAGTTTATTTAAGCTTTTTTAGATCTTTTAACTTCATATTCAACTGCAAATAAAGCCGGCTGCACGAATAGTTTTGGCTTGAAATAGCTTATCCGCAATGTATTAACTCTACAAATCAGACAAATCACGCGAATAATGATATTTTGCGGTACATATATTTCTACGTTACCATAAGTTAATGACAAATAGCTGTTGCTGAATTTTAATAGTAACACATCTGATTCAGAAGTTCGATTGGCTTCACTATGAACAGAATTTTAAAATTCGGTTTTAGTTAGTTAAGTTTATATTATGTATTTAATTTGATGTTTGTGAGTAGTGACAGATTTTTCCCGGATCCCGGTTTTTTATAAGAAAATTTAAAACATTCGAATTCTAACAAGGGAAGGCTTTGCAATAGTTCTCTCGTATTGCAATCTTTCATGTCCTATCTTGTAAAGGACCATGAATAATGATAAAACGCCACGGCTTTTATCTGCTAAGTGATAGGTAATCTGAAGTTGTCATGAAGTTGTCATGAAGTTGTCAATAACAATCTGAAGTTGTCATGCAAACGTGCCCTACTGACGTGTATTATTAACATTTTAGTGTGAAAATATTATACTTTTCAATTATTATTGTTATTTTGAAATAGAATGGACAATAATGGTAAGTAGTAAGCGATAAATTTATTGCTAATATAATTTATATCTTATTAATTAGCTAAACAACTGCCAAGACATGATCGTAAAGGTTGATCAAACACAACAAAGGCTGAAATTTTTGGAAACCAAAACTGAACTAATCAACAAAACTATTGACTGTATTACAATGAAAGTCAAAGCAAATGAAATTTGTAAAATAATGAATGATTTAAATTATTTGTAAGTTTGAAATTATGAATGGTAATGATTAAATGTATGATCAATACAAATGAAAACGTTGCAATGTGCACATTTAACAAATGCATAATCATTGCAATTTACAATGAAACAAGCTGCTGAACCAATATTAAATACAGTTGCCATTACCTTGTTAAATTTTGTAATGTGTTTTTCAACAGAATATCCAGCTGTTTTGCAAGAATATATTACCATATCTTGAAATATATCAGCGCCAAGTTAATTGTACACAAATGAATGCATTTTTAAAATAAATAATCTGCCATTTAACTTTCTGTTGCCCTCTTCATCGATGTTGGTTCAAAATTCATCGATGTTTTCAATATGGACCCCTTCAATGCATGCAGCTCGAATTTTTATGTAGTCTTCAATACGTTTTACAGATGTATTATAAGGATTGAAGATGTAACAGTCTAACGGCTATGCATATTTTGTTGTTTCTTCAGGTATTATTTAATAATAATAATAACTGAAAAGGATAATATTTTCACACTAAAATGTAAATAATACACGTCAGTAGAGCACGTTTGCATGACAACTTCAGATTGTTATTGTGGCGCCCCCTATCACTTAGCAGATGAAAGCCGTGGCGTTTTATCATTATTCATGGTCCTCTACAAGATAGGACATGAAAGATTGCAATTCGAGAAAACTATTGCAAAGCCTTCCCTTGTAAGTATGCATATAAGTATCTATGCATACAAGAATGTATGTGTAATGTATATATGTATTTATACATAGATATGTAATATATGTATCATGTATTCTTTATCACATTATCGCCATAAAATTTTGAAATCAATGGTCTACAGGGATATGAAACGTTTCGAACCCCTGGTGCAATTACTAGAATTTGGCATCAGGAACGCACAAAACGCATACATGGAAAGCAGTAAACACACGTCATACTTTAGCTGCTGCTATATGTTTAAACACAGCGACACTAGATGCATTAACACGACTGTCTGAGGGCATGTGTATGTACTTTGTTAATAATTGTGAGGTTGTAATATTGTTATGGCTGCGAAAATTCTTCTTGGCAATCCGTCTCTCAACATGAAAAAATCACATTTACAGCAACCAGTGCTTTATTTAAAACAACAAGTTATTTGACGTTGGCGATATTTTTCCTGTCCTTGCAGCCAAATATTGCTCAATGTCGTTAAACATGGCGACTTTTGACTAGTTTCGGAAAGCATTCACATTTTCTTGATATTTCTATTACCTTCGGAGATATGTCCTCTTTCTAGAGATGTATATCGAGAGTATAGAATGAAGTCTTGGTTCAGTTGTTCAGAGTTAACCCGATAAAAGTAAATTGACGAAATACGTCAGTGTTTTGAGAAACAGATATCGCTGTTTTGTGAATTAGCTGAATAGTTAAATGCTATTTTATTGCATCTGACAATTGTTTGTGACTGTGTAAGATAGACACAGTGTTACTAGCTGTATATTATTCCTGCATGTGCATATTTGTGATTCTAAATAAAAGCGTTAGTTATCCAAAAATTCGGACCCATTTTTGTATCCTGATAGTACACTCATGACTGGAGTAGTAATGGTAAAACAATATCTTTCAGACTAGTATACACATTTTAAGGACATTTGATACGCTTGTTGGAAACTTCCAGTACTGGAATGTGTCATCAATATGTTTCACAAAATTTACAGTGTTCAATCATTATATTGGCTCACTCTGTTTCAACCTAATATTGCAGTGAAGAATGCGATATCGATAGTAGTCATAGGCTGTAGTAAAGAATATGATAATAATAGTAGTCATATATTGTATAAGAATATGATATTAATAGTAGTCATTGGCTATAGTAAAGAATATTATAATGATAGTTGCCATAGGCTGTAGTAAAGAGTATGGTAACGATAGTAGTCAGAGGCTGTAGTAAAGAATATGATATTGAAAGTAATCATAGGCTGTAGCAAAGAACATGATATTGATAGTAGTCAGGCTATAGTAAAGAATATGTCATTGATATTAATCATAGGCTACAACAGCATAATCACTTTTTACAGTAGAATAACTGTCTAACGCTTCCTTGAAGAAAATAGGCATAGGAAAATTAACTACAATTGTTTTGATGATATTTTGAGCCCTCTTCTTCAGGTCAAAGCCCATGGATTCTTAGCAGAACCTGAAGATACAGCTCCCTGAACCGGTTTTTAACTGAAGAAAAAGGGCTCAAAATATCCACCAAACAATTATATTCACATAGTTTTTCAATTCATGATTTCTTCAAGAAAGTGTTAAAAGCACTTTTTAATGTAATTTGTAGTAGTTTTTATCGTTTAGAGTTTAGACATTGGGGACACAATTAGCTTATGTAGCCAATAAAGGTCATTATTCCTACATACACAGCATAAGCGTAGAAAGGGATTGATAATAGTCATAACTTCCTCTATTAGCGGTAAAATTGAATAAGTTATATATTGGGTTCATATTGGACAGCAAAATGCAGCACTGTAAACGCCCATGGTAGACTGTAAACGTCTAACATACGCCCATGGCTATGAGGACGTTCGCTCATCTCCGTGGGCATATTTAGGGGATGTCAGAGGGGTGCCAAAGCATCCCCCTGGAAAATTGTTAATTTAATTAAAATCCATTATAAGAGAAAAAATATAAATGCTTTTGAAATTACAACATTCAACCACAACTGTGTTTTCTCCTACGTGTATACTAATGAAGACAATTTAAACTTATGTCTAAATGGAAAACTAAAAATTAATGCATTTGGTATATTTATGAATGTCCAATTTGTTAGTTAGGTTGCTCTGTCTCCAGAAATATTGGTACTATGTTATGAAAGGGTGAATATTTTCTTAAAGGTTGTATACACTAATTTAAAAAAAATGGTGCATACTAATTAAAAGTGCTAAACACACTAGTCTTTAAAATGCGATGCTCACACCATCTATTCAAATTTACTTTGTAACAATACATTTTTCAAGGTTGATACTAATCTCTAAATTGTTTAATGCAATCAATTTTAGTATTCCCCTGGAAAATATCCTGCATACTGTCATGCTCATATTCCCCCGCTTTCGAGCTGCCTATGCACCCTGTAAATTCACCATAGTGTGAATAGTATGTAGGTAAATCCATGTGCTACCCTCTTTACTCGCTCCCTTTTATATACAGGGTGTTAAGGAAATTCATGGATCAGGCAAATCACTGAGAAGTAATAGAATTAGTGTATGTTTTTATGTAGGTGTATAGAAAACCTTAGTAGCTTACACTATGAGACAACTTTCGGGGGACTGACCTCCCTACTTTAGCCGGGTACGGGTGGGGGCTATCCCAGCTTCCTGTTAAATGTAGGGAAAAAGCAATTACAAAGATGTGGAGCGTTGCAAAATCAGGGCAAAACATTTTTGTATTTCGCGAAAATGGAAAGAAACCCTGAAAAAAATTATGCAATCTAATTCCTTCCCCCTCCCCACACAAAACCTTAGTAGCTTTACACTATGAGACAACTTTCGGGGGACTGACCTCCTTACTTTAGCCGGGTACGGGTGGGGGCTATCCCAGCTTCCTGTTAAATGTAGGGAAAAAGCAATTACAAAGATGTGGAGCGTTGCAAAATCAGGGCAAAACATTTTTGGCTTTCGCGAAAATTGAAAGAAACCCTGAAAAATATTATACAATCTAATCCCTCCCCTCCCCCACAAAACCTTTACACTATGAGACAACTTTCGGGGGACTGACCTCTCTACTTTTGACGGGTACGGGTGGGGGCTATCCCAGCTTCCTGTTAAATATAGGGAAAATGCCATTACAAAGAAGTGAAGCGTTGCAAAATCAGGGCAAAATAATTTTGGCTTTCACGAAAATGGAAAGAAACCCTGAAAAAAAATTATACAATCTAATCCCCCCCCCACACACACACAAAATCGAACATTTAGATAATGCAGCAATTACTTTATTATACACAAAATACAAAATGTTCACATTTATCAACTATTCATATTTACACATATGTAATAAAATCACTCTAAAGGAAGTCCCCCCCCCACTAGATATCTCATCGTGTAGCCCTATTGAGTTGTTCTATACATCTGCTTAAAAATACAGGAATATTCTAATACTTCTCGAATTATTTGCCTGATCCATGACTTCCCTTAACACAATATATAGTGTATATCGTTCTGGTTATAAACGCTGACGCCCCCAATTCTCTGCATTGCACAGACACACCTCCCCAAACTCTCTCGATCTGAAAATACTTTTCATCGAATTTGGTAACCCAATACCGTCTCCCTTAAACATATTTATCTTTTACCCGCGTAGAACTCCAGATTTCTCGGAGCCACCTCCTCTCCCTTTACGTAAGAGAAATTGGGGGCATCGAAACTTAACCCTTGTCTCCTCTCTCGACAAGGCCCCTTGCCCCACCCACCCACCCGCGTCCAACGTCGTTCGTGATTACTTCGGAAAAGTCAATGGTAAGTTGAGATGTTCTCTGGTGTCACGTCGTAGATTTTGGAAGATTTAATAGATTACTTTCCATCCCTGGGCTTTGAAAGATTAGAAAATAGAGTGATAGGGGGTTTGAGTTCTTATGTGCATTTGAAATGTCGTACAATGTAAAATCGTAAAAAAAATAGAGGTAAAATATACGATGACGGTAGAACATGATTTTCCATAACATAGTACTTTAACAGCGAAATAATTGTGTAGCAGATCTACAGCACAATGGTTTTGGCATTGAATTAACATCGCATAAATTGAAATTAGTCTTTTTTTCATTTAGAAAAATATGAGTCCGAACGGAACGACTTATTCATACTGACTTCAAAATTATCATTAAAATTCCCACGAAATAAATGAATATTGGCAAGTTCTTTGGTGTCAAAATGCAAAACGAGTACATAAAGTATATTCTCTTATGAAGGGAAGGAACTAGATACAAGGCAATGATATTAAAAGTTTTGTTGCATAATAGTGTTGCCTAACATTGGCAAATTATTTAGTGTCAAAATACAAAACGAGTAAAGTGTCTTCTCCTATGAATGGAAGAAACTAGATCCAAGACAATGATATTAAGAGATTTGTTGCATAATAGTGTTGCATAATATTGGCACATTATTTAGTGTCAAAATACAAAACCAGTAAAGTGTCTTCTCCCATAAATGAAAGGAACTAGATCCAAGACAATAATATTAAGAGATTTGTTGCATTATAGTGTTGCATAATATTGGCAAATTCTTTAGTCTCAAAATACAAAACGAGTAAAGTATCTTCTCCTATGAATGGAAGAAACCAGATCCAAGACAATGATATTAAGAGATTTATTGCTTAATAGTGTTGCATAATATTGACAAATTATTTGGTGTCGAAATGCAAAACGAGAAAATTATCTTCTCCTATGAATAGAAGGAACTAGATCCAAGACAATGATATTCAGAGATGCGTTACATAATAGTGTGCATAATATTGGCAAATTCTTTGGTGTGAAAATGCAAAACAAGTACTTAAAGTATCGTATCTTATGAATGGAAAGAACTAGATAAAAGTCAATGATATTAAGAAATTTGTTGCGTAATACTGCATGTAAAAATTTAACACAATCAAATGTTTGAAAGACGTGCCACCCATCCCAATATTTATATATATATATATATATATATATATATATATATATTAAAATAAGGACCTTTAATAATATTAAATAACTTATCATTTCATAAGGGATTTTTCATTAGGAAACGAATGCCACCAATTTTAGAACCCTGAAATAAACAATTCGCGATATACGTTGGATTTTAAATTCAATTTACCAAGAAAAAGTACATAAAATTAAACAAGAAAGATCAATCATGCATAAAGCATTGATTATGAAACACTTTCCAACTGAAATGCCATTTTACCTAAACATCGCTAGAATGCCATACATTTAGCACCAATATATTTTAAATTATCACAGTTCTACAGTAATTTATTTTATTTGAAAACTGAGAACTTCATGGAAAAAATTGAACTTTTTTCAAATGACATCATCGAAATATAAATCGTCTGGTTCTCTATGTTAAAGCAATGAATATTTCATTCATATCTCTTATATTCCAGATTCCAGAGCTAAATAATTTTGTGTGAAAATAATTCTGCCACTTGTTTACATTCTACATCTGTCAAAATTAGGCTTTGTTGTAGAAATATTCAAAGTTTGATGGTCATTTAAACTCAAAAATATTGTAATTGTATTGGCACAGAATAAAGATTCACAGAAAATGCGCAAATATAAAGCGGTTTTAGGACGGATGTAACACTAAATATAAATTTAAAATTTAAAAGAACTTTAGAAATCACGATTTTAGCACTGGAAAAAAAAAATGGATGCCACATTTTATTTTAAAGTGGGACACGTGATCTTTTCATATAAATATGCATGCAATTGTCATTTTAATTTTTATTTAAAAAACTATCGAATATATTATCTGATTTTTTTTACATAATTTATGTGATAATTTAAATAATTCTTAAAATTTTAAAAGCAGTTTGTGAATTTTAATGTCGCTTAAATAATTTTTGAAAAAGTAGGTCCCATAGGGTTCAATGTATTTCACTTTTTCAAACCGGGTTCAATCCAAAACTAATTGAGTAATGTTATTCATTTACATTCCCATATGTCCCGCAGACCGTCTCAACAACATACTAAAATATCATTGCGATAAAGTCATTTTTACGCTAGTTATCGTGCGAACAGATAGACAGACAGACATAATGAACAAAGTCATAACCAATTTTCAGCTATGTTGAAAAATGTTGAAAAAGTAGTAATTATCGTCCAATATTTTTACTTTCCATATGCAATATTATGCAACCAATCTGTTAACACCGTTCTCTCATTTCATGAGAAAAGATATTTTTTGTACGAGTTATATTTTGATTCCCAGGAATTCTCTAATGTCACATGCATTTCACAAGATATCAATTAAATGTCAAAATCATTTTGATAAGTATTTGGCACATAAGTATGAATAAGTCATTTGCTTTGAACTCATTAGTCACCGAAAGCTGCAAATATTTATTTACTTGATTTTAATTTAATGTCAACAGTATTTTAGTATGGTTTTATTTACTTAAACGCCCCTTAGAAGCTTTATGTTTAGAGCGATTAAATGAATGTCTATTACTTTCCTTATAGACATAATGTATAAGGAAAGTATTGTGACGGGGGTCGAAAATTCGAATTCGAGCTTTCGACGGGAGAGAACGTTTCAAGCATCCCTGAACACGAATCGAACATTTTTGAGGGGATATATGTATGTGCGTGTGTGTGTGTGTGGTTGTGTGTGTGTGTGTGTGTGTGTGTGTGGAGATGATATCTCACGAACGAATGGAGCGATTCAAATGAAATTTTGTACAAAAATTCCAATCGGTGAATACTGGAAACGTATTGTTTATAAACACAATCGATGGTTCAGAACTCCCCCTAAATTTTCGAGTGAAATTTTGAAAAATTCATCAAAAAATCAAAACCAACCCTTAATAAAGTTACGCAATAGACATGTTTTATGTAATTTTTCCTTAGAAAATGATTGATATAAACTGTAGGACGTTAGCATTAACCGTTCTCGAGATATTGCACATTTTTAAAATAGATTTATCAAGAAATCATGTAAAATAAAAAAAAATATTAACTCTTAAGAAACATGTTCACTTTTCATATGTAATATCATGCTATAAATTTGGTGATATCAATCTCGTGGATCTAACTCGTTTCAATTCACGAGAAAAGAAACTTTGAGTAATACTTTTGTATTTGAACCCCAAAAGTCATTTAACTGCTGTAAGAATTACTTATTTCTCCGTCCATAACGCTTGGTGAGATTTTGGCGATGAATTTGGCGGAATGTCGCCAACTTGTCGACTTTTTTAAATGTTGCTAAATTAACGAAAATCTCGCCAAATGAACAGAAATGACGCTACATCAATAAAAATGACCACTAATTGAAGGAAATTCAATATCTTGGAAGAAATGGAAGAATATAAGTATCTACTATAAGAATTACATTTTTTAACTGTAAAAGTAGTAAATTCATTGCATTATATAAGAGTCATGTGTTGTCCACATCAGATTTTTTTGCTTAGTGAACGTTACCAATTTACCTAATTGCAAAATTGGATCTGCGCGAAATATAAGTTAATTTGATACTTAGAAATAGATTTGCTTGTTGTCATCGAGAAAATTGCCAAATATTACTTTACAATTCGCAGACAAAAATATTGTACTGTGCCGCTTTTCTTGTACATCATGTTTTCGCTGTAAAGAAAGTAAATTCATTACACGATGTAGTGAAACAAGTAAAGTCTTTGCATAATCTAGCGAAAGTCATGTGCTGCCCATATAATTTTTGTCAAATATAAAGCGAATATAAAAGAAATATATTGTTTTGAATGAATAAGACTTCTTAGAGAATGCGGATTATCCCATGTATAAATGGATAAATTTGAACCTTTTATCATGAACAGTGTTTCGGCGTAGATGTTTGGAATTATGTAGATTTTTGGACTTTTCCAGTGGTAGATTTTCTTGTTTTTGTGAGTCAAACCAGAATATGGGGTAATTTCCTTTCAAAACCGGTATAAAAATGACATAGAACTGCAACTTATTCTGGAGGTTCCTAAGTTCGTTACTCTTCAAACTTGCGGTACAGTTTATATTAAGTTACGGTTATCTATAATAATAACGAATAGATCTGCTGGTAGGCCGCCAGGTTTAGGGATTAGAGGCGGGTATGTGAGCTCACGTAATGGTGAACAGTATGCAACAACCCTGTGCACGGATGGAGTGAAAGTGAGTTCTGAGTATCAGTGAGAGTCAGCAAACATGGGGCGGAGGTCCGACGGGCGTATTACGTCTGCATTGCAGGTGGGTTTCGCGCAAATTGACGGATGTCAGCGTGTAAGAAATGTAATAAGCCCAGATTATCAGAAACATATATAAAAGATAAATTAACACTAAAACAACCTATGATATTCGTATAAATGTCTTTAAATTTTGATTTTTGAGCAGCTATAGATTTCGTGATAACACCGATGTATTGTGTTAAAATGCTAGCTTATGGGGACCATCTGTTTTGGCCCCGTTTCGTTTAAACTTGGGAACCATGTATACTGCATTCTAATGCTATAAGGTTAGACCAAAAGCTAGTTTCGGGTACGAACTTGTAATTCGGGTATTTATACTTACCAATGTCAAGCGATGTTAAAAGGCGTGAAGCCTGCCACGCTATACACTTCCTCTTCTTGAAAGAGCTCGGACGAATCTGTGAGAATTTCAAAGGGCAACCCACTTGTTCTTAATCCTGAGACTCAAGACGATGAGCTGCCCAATCAGCCAGTGAAGGTTGTATTTCGATCTAACAGCTGTCGAGGAACACAACGTCTGTAATTGACCGCCATCTCATGTTGGTTGTGTGTTCATTTCTCGTCCAGCTTACCATTGTGGAGACCGAGTGTTTTGATTCTGTTCAGGTTTAAACTCGAGACCACGAGTGCAGTAACCCGAGACTATAAAGTTAGATCAAAAGTTATCTTCAGTTTCGAATTTGTAATTCGGGTACTGTTGCTTAGCACGGTCGATGGATTTTGGAAGGCGCAAAGCCGGTATCGCCAGATTATCTTTAGTTTCGTATTTTCTTGTTCAAAGAAATATGGGGAGAAAATGCTGAAACAGTTTACTTATTTATCAACTTTAGAAATCCTGTTTAGAGGCTTGAAGTACTCTAAACACTACATTTTTGCTATCGAGTGTCTGCTGACAAGGTAGAATTTATCAGCTGCCAGTCGAAAATAGTGAAAGTTAAACACATTCACCACTGTTGCGACTATGAAAGATAGGGTGTTTTCTAGAGGAGATAAATTACTTCAGTTTGATACTCCAAATGTAAAATGTATACTTGTATTAAACTTAAATTCAGTTTAAACTTTACAAAGTAGCGTAGTAATGGATATGGTAAAATTATTATTAAATTAATAAGTGAGTTTCCAATATTTTTGTGTTTTAATTTTCTGAAGAATTATTTGAGTTTGGAATAATAATAAATATTACTATGGACAAGAAATTTATGATGGAGAAAGTATAGAATGTTTAACAGCTTTTATAACATCTCATCTAAGAAAGTCAAATCATTTTCAGATATACCCAATTATCAATTGAAATTTACCTGACATTATCAGTACTAAAGATTACAATATACTAAATGTTAGCAATATTTCTATCATTCAAGCCCGGAAAGAATTCCCAAGGACATAAAATGTTACATATTCAGTACATTTTTAGATGTAGGTATTGTTAAAAACATTTGCTCTTAGACCTCATTAACAGCAAATTGAAAATTGAAGCTCAACAATTAGAAATTGCTGCTCATCAGCAGCAAATCAGAAATTTATAAAAAAGATAGTATTATGTATGCCACAGTTTGACCTATGCCTTTGGATACATGTAATGTATTTCCTACAGCACATTTGAATTTGAATTACAGATGATCAAGCCAAATTCCATGAGACAGCAGTTTATCTATGCTATTAATTTCCGTCTGAACATGAAGTCATGTATAATCCGGTGCAATTAAATGCAAATTATTAGGTATAATGATCTGAAAATGTAGGTAAGACATTCGAAAATGCACAAAATTATGCAGATATTCGATTTAACTTTCTAATACTTCCTAGAACAAACAAGCATAGAAGATTATGTGACTACAATTGTTGAAAAAATTACATATTGTGTACTTTTTGAGGGATAGGTATAATTGAAAACTTTTGCTTTTAAAAGACCTCATTAACAGTAAATTGAAGCTCACTAAAAACAGCTTGACCACCTATAAAGTTTCTTAACAGACGGCTCTGGCGCAGGGAAGACGCTGAACGGACGAAGCATGCACTACTACAATGTTATCATTGTGTAAAAATGCTTTATTTTAATGTGAATAACATCTATGGTCGGGGTACCTGTAATTGAAATAAGAGTACTGTGGAAAATATAAACATTTTGGATAGCTTCTATCTCCGAACCTAATAGATAAAAATATAAACAAATTTCACTTGCTATGTCGGAAATAAGGTGCCATTTATAAATATACAGAAATAATTTTAATAATTCAATATTTTGAACGTTCGAGCGAGTTTCGTATCATGTTGTTTACTTCAACACGAAATGTCTTCTGAACCATAAAAGATCGATATACAGTAAGTAACAAGAATATTCTGTGGAAAATAGGTAGATATATTTTTTTAACTAATTCGTTACAGATTTTAAGGAATTGCCTTGTCTAGTTGAAGAAGAGAGAACTTTTTCTGCATGTTAAGTTTGTTCAATGCGTATTTCTCAAAAACCAAAACTGCTAGCTATAAACAATGAGTAGTAATTTTTGACCTTTTAAACGCTTCACAAGGATGTATGAACGGATTTCAGATCCAATTCAAAGTTCATGGACTATTGTGTTAACAATGACACAAGCAAGGGTTTTGCTTCAGAGAAATTTGGAAGAGAAGTCAATTTGGAGAATCTAAAAACGCTTAATGATTGATGAGGTTTGAAGAGAAGAAATGAAAATATGAAATTATAGCACATATTTATGTGCCGCCAGCGATTCACCTAAATCTTAAATCTCGTTAGAGATATAAGTTTAGTTTATATGCCGCCAAGAATGTTAATAAAATAGTTTTATATTTTGATGTGATTTCTATGGGCGGGATATCCGACTGAAAGGGAAACAAAAACTAAATGTCCGAAAACCATTTGAGAGTAAATTGTAGTCTTTATAGATTTTGATATTGGATCAGGTTATTAGTTTTTAACATTTTCCAACGTAGTTGAAAAGTGTTTATGACTTTGTTCATTTTGCCTGTCTGTCTGTCTGGCTGTTCGCACGATAACTGCCGTAAAAATAACTTTAACAAAATGAAATTTTAGTATGTTATTAAGACGGTCTGTGGGACATATGGAATGTGTGTGTGTGTGTAAATGAATAATATCACCCAATTAGTTTTGTATTGAACTGGGGTTGAAAACATGAAATACATTGAACCCTATGGAGCCTAATTTTTCAAACATATTTTAAGAGAAGGAAATATTCAAAACTTATGGATATGGGAATATAGATTAGGAAATATATAGATTAGGAAATATTCAAATTATCCCTTAAAATATATAAAAAAATATTCATTGAAATATGTTCAGTAGTTTTTTTAAATAAAAATTAAAATAATAATTACACCCATATTATACAAAGAGATCACGTGACCCACTTCAAAATAAAATATGGCATCAATTTTTTTTCCAATGTAAAAATAGTGATTTTTAAAGTTCTTTTAAATTTATATTTAGTGTTGAATCCGTCATAAAACGGCTTTACTTTTACGTATTTTCTGTTCATCTATATTTTGCGTCAACGCAATACAATATTTTTGAGTTAAAATGATCTTCAAATGTTGATTATTTCCACAAATAAGTCCAATGTTGATAGATGCAGAATGTAAACAAGTTATTATGAGATGAGTTGTGCTTGAATAGCTGAATTCTTTTCACGCAAAATTATTTTGCTCTGGAGTCTGGAATAAAAGTGATATGAAGGAAATAATCATTGCTTTTACATAGAGAACCAGACGATTTATATTTCAGTGACGTCATTTGAATAAAGTTCATTCTATTCGATGATGTTAAGTTTTCAAATACAATAAATTATTTCAGTACTGTGATAATTTAAAATATATCAGCGCTGAATGTATCGTATTTTAGAGATGTTTAAATAAAATTAGTTTTCAGATGGAAATCGTTTCATAATCAATGCTTTATGCATGATTGATCTTTCTTGTTTAAATATAGCAGTTATAATTTTGATATTTAAATAATTTGAAAGCTTTTTATAAGGTGACACCAATTTCTTTACTTTAATATTTTGAATTGCTTTAAAAATATTTAAAGAAGACACACCACACACAAAAAATATGTTATTCATGCAAAACCATTATGGCTTCATCGGATTTTTTCAATTTATTTTTGTTGCATATTGTTTTATATATTTTATAAAATAAACTTTATGTTTGCACACAGTTGAGATTTTATTTTTATCTACGATATATTTGCATACATTTCGATGGGTTTATTTGAGCCACCGAACTCGAAATTGCTATCTACAAATAGTTATTCTACAAATTAGGCTGCTCTTGCTTGGCAGAGAACCTTACATTTTTGCTAATATCTGCATAAATATATGATCGAGTCACATTATAATGACTACCTCCTACTTTTGACGTCAACAGCTCATAGCCAATGGCAGAAGGCATATGTCGTGAGATGGCTTGGTGTGTATATAAGTAAGGTGTAGGCATTCTGTAAACATATCACTCGTTTCTGTCATGGCCAAAAGGAGCGATTTACCAGATTTGGAAGAAGGGGTGATTATCGGTTTTCTGGCCAAGGGTGGCAGTATTTTCGAAACAACGCAGTATGTGAACATTTCACGTGCAGCTGTGGTTAAAGTGTATCATCAATGGAAAATGGCACCATTGCGAATAAGTGACGTGGAAACTGCGGAGCACCAAGCGCCATTGATGTTAGAGGTGAGAGTTCCGAAGGTTCGTGAGAGCCGATCGCCGTGCTATATTATAGCAACTCACTGGCTGAATGAACCAAGGGGCTACTGAAAATGTGCCTCAAACAACAGTTCAGCAAACCCTGCTACGTATGGGCCTCCGAAACAAACGGATGGTCACTGCACCTATGCTAACGATGGTGCATCGGCAGAAAAGGCTTACATTTGCACGGCAGCATCGGATTTGCCAGTATTGAATCGACAAAGGATTGCCTTCTCCAATGACTCTCGTTTACTGCTTCATCGAACGAATGGACGTTGGCGTATAAAGCGTGAAATATCTGGGAAATGTTTTCGTAACATTCTCTAGGTCTACTCATACCTGTGGAAGGTACTATGAACCGAATTCGCTATGAATTCATCTTTGCAGACCATGTACACCCTTACATGCTCATTGTCCTTCCTGGGGCGGATGGAATGTACCAGCATGACAATGCAACGTATCACACAGAGAGAACTGTCCGATAATGAATGGGGGAGCACGATGAAGACTTCAAAGTACTTCCCTGCCCTCCCCCCTTATTCACCAGGCTTAAACCCATTGGAGCATATGTGGGACCACTTCGATCGGGTTGTTCGCTCTATGGATTCTCCACGCACCCTCCAGCAGCTGTCAGATTCACTGCAGTCTGCATAGCTTCACATACCTCTGAACACCTTCCAGCACCTTGAGTCATTCCCAGTCCGTCTGATTGCTGTTCACACTGCACACGGCAGTTACTCTGGATATTAGCTGTTGGTCACAATTAATTGAGTTGACTGTGTATTTAATCACAGATTCTCAGATTTCAACCACGTTTTATTCAGTAAAATCAAAACGATTTTTAACTACTAATAAAAATTTTTGATAGTTCATTATCTATATCAAAAAACAATATCAGCCATTAAACTCTTCAAGGTTTGTCAAAATTATTATTTCAAAACACTCGCGTCGATTTATTACCTTTTCACATTTATAGATGACAGCAAATTCTTAAGCAGTTTACGTATAAACTTAACTGCTACTCTGCCGGAGCAGGAAACACGTTAGTCACTGCATTTCAGCTGTCAAATATCTTGTTGACAATATGGAATTTATGAACTTTTAGTCGAAAATAGTGAAATTTAAAAGACAAACACTTTCGCTGTCATGTCAACTTCAAAATGAAGAGGTGAACTTCCTACAGAAGATAAATGACTGCAGTTTGATACTACAAACTGAAATTCGAAATAAGCTATTTGCATTGAATGGAAATGTTGTTTAAAACTATAAGAAGTGCTGAATTTTGCAACGTTTGTGATATGCAATCTAATTATCGCATAAAATTAATAATCCTTGAAACACGACATTTTCTAATTAATTTTTATACTTTTATACCAGTAGGGACTCCGCTCCCAGCACACTGCAGTTTGCCAGCGTCCAGAATTTGCTTCACGACTCGGGGGCTTTGTCCCCACCTCACTGTCGCTCGCTGAGCTCGTATTACGAGCTTATTTTGAAACCTGCTACGCAGGCGTAATACACCAGTTGGTAGTCCACCCGGAAATCGCTTCTCGATCTCGGGAGCTTTGACCTTGTAAGCTGCTGTTCACGCACTGTCAAGACAATATTCCATTCACCCCTTCTCTTATTCATTAAATATTTACCCGTCACTTAATGCGACTCTGTGTAACCCGTTGTGATATCAACATTAAATCCCGTCCTACGACGGGCAAAGTTTATATCGCAATTTCAACAATCTGAGTACAATTAGACCAAATTCTATAAGGGGCAGTCAAATGGAAACGAGACAGATGGAAAAAAAGTACGTAAACTGTTTATTCTTTCAAAAGTAATCGCCATAACTGTCAAAGCATTTGTCCTACTGTGAGACAAGACGGTCAATGCCTTTATGAAAGAATGTTTTTGGTTGCCTACGAAACCATGATTGTACCTAGGCATGCACCTCTTCTTCCGAGGCAAATCGACGCCCACGAATGGCTTTCTTTAGGAATTGCAGGTCCGAATGTCTTCCACTGTCCACTGTCGGCCATTTCTAACGGCAGCAACCACCGCAGCAATAGCAGAAGGGGTAATGACAGGATGATCCTGTCCTGGCCGACTGTTGTCTTTCAATGACACCCTACAGTCTCGTTATCGTTTAGTCTACTCAAACACACGCGCACGTGACATAATGTATCCGCTATACACAGCAGACATTCGGGCATGAATTTCACTTCCTGACACTCCTTCCGCAGTCAAAAAACGCTCTACAGCACGCTGTTCCTCTTTCCCAGCCTCCATAGTGATGTCGGATGCACACACAACTCGCTGACCTCACTTCGAGCACGTCTAACAGATGAATGACACGGCTCTTAACGTTCGCGCTGTTCCTTCCTGATACTCAATAGAGGGGCGCTTCTATACACAACCCTACCTGCGTTACCAACTTCCGCGCCAGGACCCTTATATAGTCTGTATCGTTTTCATTTGACAGCCCCTTATATATTGCCACAAATTTCCACAAACAATATAAGTTTTATGATTCTAGTACTTTAAATAATTGCATCCGAATCTCCATTTTCGAGCGCACCGCACATGACGTTACGTTTCAACCTAGAGCTCCTATAACACGTTTTGATCAATGACCGCCATGTTGAATCATAGAGACGTCTTGGCGGCATGAAGTGAGAACCATTACCACTTTCTTCTAAAGTCTTCTCGCGAACTTCAGTGGAACACACCTGTTCAGTGGAACGCACTTATCGTCGATATCGATGAAAAACGATATTCTTATATCCATCTCTTCTGCAATTTATCCACTTTTTTCTTCTTTCTTAATCTTTCAAGATTCTACACATCCGTTTCTCTTTTCGAGAAATATTAAAAAATTTACAGTAAAACATCTTCTAATTTTATTGCGCATTTATGCCCCAATGTACGATACCGAGTCACTGCGCAACAGTAAACCAATGTGCAAGTATGATTCAAAATGGAGGATGCTCCAAATGACACGTGACAGACAAAAACAGAATTTTTGTATTGCAAGTATGGGCGGAGATATGACGGGTCGAGATGATTTCCAAATTCTTCGTGATTGGTTGCTAGCGAAAACGTCGCAAAGATGCCCGAGAACGATATGCTTCATTGCTGATTCTTATAAGCAGAGTGTGTGACAACTATTGTTGTCATGAACAATCACGATTAAAATATAATAATTATGGCATCTAATTATATGTCTTATTGTTGATTTTTATAAACAATTACAATCAATTAAAAAGTAAGGAAACTAATTTTTCATGACCACAGTTCTCAAAACTTTTAGCGTGATAACTATGTTTAATTGAAATACTTTAATTTGCTTGCATTTTAAATAGCGCGCATTATACAATTAGTTAAATTTTAAATTAAATATTTACTTTGTTAGTAATGCAGCTCAGATTCAATTCCTTACATAAAATCCCACAAAAGCGAAAACAATCAAATCGAAAGCGCTCTATAGCTGCCGATACGCCGTCAGGTTTAAGGACAGGGGCGAACGTATGATACCTTAAACTGGCAAAAAGTGGTCTGCCGTTTACTACTCTAATATAGGAACTCGCTAAACCAGTTCTAAGAATCATGAGCATTAGTGAACGAGATCCAGAGTTCTAACGGTCGTATTGTGCAGCCATAGCAGACGTGTCTAAACAACTCACAAAAATGATCTCTGGGGGTTGGTGAGCATCAGCATGCAGGGGGCAGAGTCCCCTAATGCATGTCAAACATTAATCCCAGATTCGTTTAACTTCTCTGTTCTCGCTATACAAAATTATCTTTACAGGCAGATCTGAAGAAAAAAAAACATCATGCTCCCGTTTGTAAACACATTTACACTTCAGATTACCATAACACTTCAGATTGTCTTTCTCTGTTCTCGCTATACAAAATTACCTTTACAGGCAGATCTGAAGAAAAAAAACATCATGCTCCCGTTTGTAAACACATTTACACTTCAAATTGTCATAACACTTCAGATTGTCTTTCACATGGGCAATTACGCATGAACTGTGGGTGTACTGTCTGATTTACCTGCTCATATTTAAAATTGCAATATAACAAAGTTTTTATGGCTTTCAGTTTCATCAGCATATCAGAGCAAGAGTAGGATCGAACATAAGCATATGGAAACAGTACATTGAAGGGGATATAATATATTTTACATTGATAATTCGAAACTTTGTAAACTCTATACAGGGGAAAGGGAAAAGCCCATCCCCCGCGGTAACCATAGGGTTTATGCCATCTACAAGGGGAGAAGGCACAGCTAACCAAATCTCTTCCAGCTAAACCGCAGCCGTGGACCACGTTCTCGGGGATTCACAGGGATCATTCACTGGGTAGGGTCCCGAAGAACACCCACCGAGCCCGACCCCAGCCACCGACCGGACCATGGCTCAGACCCTGAATAAGTGCAGGAACCCGAACGCCGTCCATGGACGCCAATATCTGCAAAGGGGGATAGAACTGCTTGGAATAGGGTAGTCAAATATCTGTCTTTTTGGGAGGTTCTTCGTTTGGGTTAGACGCTGTCCCACCCGTAAACAAAAGGTTAAGAAAGGACACGCTTATCCCTATGAAATTTCAGATTGTATATAAATTACATTTACAGGGTTCTTGGAAAAGTACTTACGTACCATCTTTATAAGGATATATCTATAAGTGCACACGTTTGGCTTATCTATCGTAAAGTCGTCATGTCCGATCAAATAAAAGTGATTGCAGCATTCCTAGTGGATAATTTCAAAATTTAGAATAACGAACTCGTCAATAAAGAATATAGACTAAAAATGACAGTTACAAAGATGTAAAGCATTGTATAATTGTGATAATCTATACAAGGAACGAAACAAGTTATTTCCCCTAAAACAAGTAGATTCTTATAGCGGGAACAGGACCCGCTTTGGCTTTAATTCCAAAGAATTGAAATACTCCACCAAAGACAACGACATACCAAATTTAGACTTTCTAACTGCGCCGATTATCGAATTATTCCCCAAAATTGGGTACATTCCCATAATGCGCCCTATACGGGCTGAGTCGGAAAGGTTCAAAATCAAAAATTTTAAATATACCACAAAAGATAAAGCGATATGCCAAATATGAGCTTTTATTTACTCTGGATCTCAAGATATTTCCTACAAACGAGAAATACTCATATAGTGGGCCCAGGATGGGATATTCCGAAAAGATTTAATCAAAACAATTGAAACCTACCACAAAAGACAACACCATACTGAATTTCATGTTACTAGGACTAATGGAACTTTATTATTTAATGCCACAAATATTCAATTTATACAGAAGAACAAACAAACATCAGACCAAGTTGAATCTAATTGTAATAAACAGCAACTAATCACACGTACATCTTTACTTATATAATTGCAAAATTTTCTTTTCTTCGGCATTATATTCTGTAGCAGTTATTTTTGCAAAACAATGTCAACAAATTACACTTTAAATCTATTGCACTTTTGCAGTATAACAACCAGAGAATGCTACCACAATTTCAACGGTAGGCGGTAAATGAAATTCTGAGAATGCAAACACAAATATATTATTCTTTTATTTTAATAGCTCATTTAGTAATCTGGACAAAGCATTTGATGGTAATTTACTTGAATTTAAGATTCATGTGTTAAAGGTGCTTCTAAATTTAATTTCCCCCATGCTCAGATTTTTCAAACAATTGCTGGATTCCCGATTGAATAGAACGGTAACAATGATATATATCTTTAGATCTACTAAAGGTGTTCACATTTAAATTAAAAGTAATTAATGGTAAAAGCTATTTGCATTTGAATGGTAGGAAAGTTAGGAAATGATGTAGGGTCGTTTCGATACTGAAGTTAATATACAAAGGAGTGTTCAACAAATAAAATATTCTGGAATGTATTATTTTTTTCGTTCGATATATAGTGTAAACTAGCAGTATACACGCTCTTCGCAAGGAATATATAATATACAGAAATTAAAACTTCAATTATGTGCATATTCCTATAATAATTTAAATGACATTGTTATCCTAAGCATTTTATTAAAATATTTAATTTAATTCTCCTAAAAATATGTATAAGAATCTCTGTTCTCGCTATAGAAACTTATCTTCACAGGCAGATCTGAAGAAAAAGAAACATCATGCTCCCGTTTGTAAACACATTTACAAAAGCTATTATTTAATTCCCACAAAGCTATGGAGATTATCAAGGAAATGGAATTAATTTTGCAAAATATTGAATTTACATTAAATAGGAGTCATTTTCATTAATTTAGTATCATTTTATTAATTCGGCCGCATTTTCATTAATTTAACGGCATTTTAAAAAGTCGCCAAATTTGTCACAAAGTAAAACAGTTGGATTAAGAGACAAATGCTACCGAAATATCATTACAATAATAACCCCTTTCAAAACAAAATTAATTTCATTTATTTGGAATTATTTTTAACACTTAACAACAAAGTTGAAAGTGTTTATGACTTTGTTCATTCTGTCTGTTTGTCTGTCTGTCTGTCTGTCTGCCTGACCGTTAGCACGATAACTGCCGTCAAAATGACTTAATCAAAATGAAATTTTAGTATGTTGTTCAGACGGTCTGTAGGACCTATAGGAATATAATTGAATAATATCACCCAATTAGTTTTGGATTGAACCCGGGTTGAAAAAATGAAATACATTGAACCCTATGGGACCTAATTTTTCAAACATTTTTTAAGCGGCTTTAAAATTCACAAATTGCTTCGAAAATTTTAGGTAATATTCAAATTATTCCATAAAATAAATAAAAAAAAATTTCAGCTAAATATATTCAGTAGATTTTTTAAATAAAAATTAAAATAATAATTACACCTCTTACATGAAGCGATCACGTGACCATGATATGAAAAGATCACGTGACCCACATCAAAATAAAATATGGCATCCATCCTGTCTCAAAATCGTGTTATTTAAAGTACTTTTTAATTCATATTGAGTGTTGTATTCGTCCTAAAACTTTTTATGTTTGCTTAAATTCTGTACCTGCATAATGAAACAACGCAATGACAATATATCTGAGTTTAAATGATCATCCAAATTTGAATATTTCTATAACGATGCCTATTTTTCACTTATGTAAAATGTAAACAGCAAAATATGTAGGATGAGTTGTATAAGAATTGCTGTATTTTTTTTAACTCAAAAGTATTTAGCTCATGAAGTCTGCATAGCTGATATGAATGAAATATTCTTTGATTTTATAGAGAGATGGACGATTTTTTTCGATGAAGTTTTAAGCATAGAATTTAATTACTTGTAGCTCCATGGTCTTAATTTTTAAATAAAATAAATTATTTTAGCACTGTGATGAATGAAATGATTGGGAAAGTGTTATGAATGAAATGGTGCTTTTATAGAGAGAGTCAGGCGTGTTATTTTTTCTATGACGTCATTTGAATGAATGTCAGTTGTTTTCGATGAAGTTTTCAAATATAATAAATTATTGCAGTATTATGATGATTTTAAAAATATTACCGAGGAATTTATCGCATTTTAGAGTTGTTTAAACCAGGCAATTTATATTTCAATGCCGTCATTTGAATGAAGTTCATTTTTTTCGATGAATGTTTAAGTTTTCAAATATAATAAATTAATGTAGTATTGTGAAAAGTTTTAAAATATTACTTAGGAATGTATTGCATTTTAGACATGTTTAAATAAAAATGCATTGAAGTTGGAAAGTGCTTCATAATCAATGTTTAAGCATGATTTGTTATAAATTTGGTGATATTTTGTTTCAATTTTGGGAGATTGTTATCCATTTCGCAACATGTTTAGCGATTTGACAACAAGTTCATCAATTTTCACAACATAAAGAAAATCCCGCCAAATCTCTCGACATGCGTTACAGAAATGGACGGAGGTAGTCATTTATATTTTCGTAGATTAGAAGATTACACCCATGTATTAGAAGATATACCCGTACTACAATATATGGATTTAAAAATTTCCCCCAAAATAAAACAAATTGTGTAAGAATTTGAAAATATCAATAATCTAAACTCATTAAACCCAAAGGCAGTAATGATGTCATCCAATCAAAAATTCAATTCCAATAAAAATGTATTTACATATACGTATACTTCTTTATTATTTAAATCGAAATATATTTGCTGTTATAATAACTCGTTGAGATTAATTCCGTTACTTAGTAACATGATATATATATATATATATATATATTTTTTTTTTAAATATTAACTCACTGGGATTAATTCCGTAGCTTAGCAACATTACATTTGTTGTGACACATCACAACACTTTATTTTATTATTCTAAATTAACATTTTTTTTATAAATCATTAAATATTATATTTTTATTTAATTTATTATTCCAAATTATTCTATTCAAAATTGCTTTTATTTTATATTTTCATTAATAGACCAATTGTCTCTTTTATTAATTTTAATTATAGTGTGCTGCAGTATTCATATTCTCATGTATGGTGTATGACATCCACTTTCATACTGCGGTAGAATGACACCCGTTTTCGACAATTGGTAAATCCGGTTTCAGGCGAGACACGGAAACTTGTTTTCTTCTGTCTCACTTGACCTCCCTGGTTAAACAGAAGTTTGGTTTATCTGGCATGGCAACGGTGTATGTGGCTCCAGCCAATCACAGCGTGCCAGGTTAGGCGGGAATTTTTTCTGTGTGTAAAAAGTGCGGACTCATTCTCTTCTCTCTGAATTTCTGGTATGTGAAGGTGTACCGTATAATTAGTAGGCAAAGGGGCCTTGGCCCTTTGCTTTGCCATTTCTTTTTATTCATTAAGTTTTAAGCACTGAAGATGAAATTAATATTTTTACGTCTAAAAAAAAATATAAATTATATTTTTTTTTTTTTTTGGGCATATGTCATGAATCAAATCTGATTTACTGTGGAATGTATAGAAAGTGTGAACACAGGAACTTGCTTTTCTCAAGTAAATTTTTTTACAATTGATATCTATTCATGGATTAATTCTTTGATAACATTATTGTGAATCAAGTTATAAAAATTTCCTGTGCAAAATTATATTTTGCAAAAAAAATGTAAAGACAGAGGTTTTCCTTTTAAGTGGATTTCTTGTAATTGATTACTGCATCAAATATTTCATTGGTTACTAATTAATAAACAAGTTGAATCAAGTTAAATAAATCTTATTTATTTTCTCAATTTGACGGCAGCGTTTTGCCTCTGTGGACAATTTCAGTGAAATTCATCTATTGTCTATTGGTATGCAGATTTGAATTGTGGAGTGATCGACATGTTGATAATTGATTCGACATAATTATTATAACCTTCTTTCACCTGCCTTTAGTGGATTATTCTAAAATGAAGAGGAAAATCATATTTTAGTGAATTTTCTATGACTGAGAAAATGATGTGGTTATTACTTTTTTTTTTTTATGGATCTATTACAGAAATAGAAGAGATGGTTAAATGTGTATGGTCTGTGAAGTGATAGACTACAAGGCAGATTTTATTTATGTTCATTCCTTAAAATTTTCTCAGAAGGGAAATTTTCAACAGCTGGTGATCTTGCTCATCAACATTTTTATTAAAGGTTGATAATCTTCATATATATATTCAATTTCAAGAAAAAATGCTGTGGTTAAAGTGATTTTGACTTTAGATGATTAGACAATAATAAATAACTAAGGAACTTGAAAACTACATTAAATTTTAATGACTGATAATGACTGATAAATTGGTTATGACTAATAGTTACAAAAATGAATAATTCTGTTCTTCGCATCATTTGATAAAGAAAATTTTAGTAAATGAATACAAGTTGCAGGTAAGAATTTTAAGGCGCTCACATACAAGTATGGTTTAATATTTTAAATAACACAACGCATTGATATTATATTCCAAATTCTATTCCCCATTATACGATCCCATTTCATTAAAATTAACTATTTAATTAATTCCCTTTCATTATTTAATTGTATGTGAGTGTCCGACCCAATCAGGTGTTGAGATATGATCGTTCAATTGATTTTGTTTTCTTTAATTAAGTCTCTTGAATGGTTGTATCACAACATCTGGTTCTTTTAATTTTGGTGCCGTGTTTTTTTTTAAATTTACATGCATAGGCAGTCATGTATTTTAATGAACCTTAAAAGTAAAAAAAAAAAAAAATTGATATAATTTCTATTTAATTTAATGAAAATTTTGTTTTAATCTAATTGAGATTTAACTAAAATTCTTAATGATACATGATATTTGATTTGTGATATTAATAATTGATTTTTATTCATTATTTGAAGCACCAATAACTTTTGAATGATATTGTATATTTTAATAATATTGAAAATGAAGTTCTATGTATTCAATTTTTTTAATTTGATCCTATACCTTTAACAAATCAAAAATTTTTTTTAATGTCATCGTGATTACTTTAAGTGTAAAATTATACTGTTTTTATCTTGGGTATGAGCTATTGACTGAGAAATTTTATTTTGATAAACTTTATATCCCTTGGATATCCGAATAGAATTCAATAGTATATTTTTAATTTATCCTTTTGAAGCTGGACTTCAATTGCGTAAATTTCTTCAGATTTAATTTGATTTATGTTGAAGAAAATTGTATCCCTTTTTTTTTTTGTTTTTTTGTGGAGAATTCTTTGCAGCTCACTCCACTTTGGTCAATTTTTAGAGATCTAAATCAAGATAAACTTAAATAATAAATTTGCTAAAAAAAATTTTTTTCAGCAATAACAATAGAAATTTAAAAAAAAAAAAAAAAATACTAAACTATTAACTATTAAATATAAAGTAAAATATAGGTATAAAATAAGTAAAATTGCTTAATTGTTTTTTTTTATTTATGTGTTTTAATTTAAATAGTAGTAATATTATTTACTACAAGACATGTGATTTTTTATATATTGTGATAAATTCAGTAGCTGGTGTTTTCTTGTCAGGTCTTTCGCATACATGAATAGGCAAGGCAATGGGCCACCTTTGCTGATTTAAAATCATTCATATTTCATTTTGTGTAATTTTAGCAAAAGTAGTAAAATCATTCATTTTTGCTACAAATTTTGCATTGTATGTGATTTTTTTTACTTCAAATATTCTGAGCGGCTTTTGTTTTGAAATTCTTCTCATTCATTGAAATATTCGATGGAAACATAGGCTAGTGCTTTTTTTTGCTCTTGTTGCAATTTACTCTCAATCAGGGAATGTTTATGCAATAAACAAATACCTTATTTGATAATGAAGTTATATCACAAGTGTTCATGTTTTGTCAGTTTATAAATCATAACTGATATTCTTTTTGCATTATTAATTACTCTAGATATGAAATTGTATTGTATTGTATATTTATATTTAATTGTATGTGTTCTTTATTTAAATTGAAAAAAGTAATCTAAAAATAATTTTAAATTGGCTAATTAAAAGGTGTAGCAAACAATGTTAATGCTTAAAACAAACAGTATTAAAAATATTTAAAAAAAGTTATTCTAAAATAATTTATCTGAGTTTATTTAAAATATTAATCTAAATTAATTTAAAATAATGAATCTAAATATTGTTTACAAAAAAATTTTAGGCTAAAAGCTGTTGAAATTGTTTGGTCTTTTTAAAATAAGATTAAATTCAATGTTTCAAAATATTTATTTTGTAAACTTTTATTGATTTTATTTGCATAATTTAAAATTCTGAGTAAATTAATGGGCGAGTGCAGTTACAGTTGTCGCAAGTTTTTTTTTATTATTTTAAAATGTTAGTAAATTAATAAGTTAAAAGTAAATTTTCTGGCAAGGAATATTCTATTAAATCGAGTGCTTATCTATATATGATTCATGTTTATTAAATAATTAAAGGCCTGTATGTCAAAAAGTGACATTTAAAAAAAAAAATGATTTTAGAAAAAAATATATATATGTATGAATTAATAATGGCCTAATAATCCCATGGAGCATAGACTCCTAATATTGTTGTTATTGTGTTATTTTAGTATTGAAGTTCATAAAACTTCAAATATATTGTTTTACACTGATTGGGATTTTATGAAAATTGTATTGTTTATATTATGTTTGTTGAATATGGCAGAACTCGAATTAGATTATTATATGGAAAAGTTTTGATTGTTTATTTTATATATTTTCCTTGCATTAATTTTAAAACTTACCACCGAAACAAATTATTTTGGTAAATTAAACTTTTAGTATTACTGAAAGCAATTGTTTTCTTTTATATTTTGAAGAATTGAGTTAGGATTTGTGTAAAATAGAAAATAAGTATATTTTTTATGATGAAGAAATTTAGAATTTTGATAATTAAATATAATTAAATTTATGAACTTTTTACAGGTTATTCAAACTTCTGATTAAAATTTTTCTTTTATAAGCATTTTTCAGAAAATTTAGCATTAAGCTCTGAACTTCTTATATTTATTTTGGTTATTTATTGCATTTTGAAAGAAAATTTTTAAATTTCAAATTGATAATTTTATTCAATTGTATTGTAATGTCTGGTTTTTATTGAACATATGTGGGTATCTTCCGACTCTATCTTTTTTTAATTGCATTTGATGATTCATCCATATCATCAAATTTTTGCTAGGGCTCATTTATAGCTCCGACCCGTTCTCAATATTTCAGTATTGATATTTTCTGATTAGAAATCTTGATAGCATCTCTGTTAAGTTTTTTTTTTTATCTTTATCAGATAATTGATACATCTCAGCTATTTATTTCATTCTTTCTTCAGTCTTTAATTGCAAATTTTGAATTATTGTCTTTATTCCTCATAAGACATAATCTCTTTGTAATTAATCACATAATCTTTATTCTCTACCTGCAGTTTTATTCGAATATGTGAATGTGTAATTTTTGATTTTAAAATTTTTAAAAATTCATTTTTATTTGAAATTCATTTCATTGTTGAATATTTTCATTTTATGATTCAAATTTGTTAATGGTTTATTTATTTTTCTAATGGTTTATTTATTTTTCTAATGGTTTATTTTCAGGTTTCTGAGGTTAAAATTTGATTTGTACTAATTTTTGTTTTTAAATTTATTATAGTTTCAGCAACATCTTATATGGAATTCAAGGTTTGGAATCTTTTGCCACAGTTGTTGGTCTTATCTTACTTGATGGATTTCATTGAGAATTGGGATAATCTGCTTTCTACTCTAGAGGGGAGCAGTTTCTTTGGTCTTTTCTGTCCTGATCAAGCAGAACAGTCTTAGAAGTGTCTCGGTTTTTATTGATTTCTGTTGGGGAAGTCTGACAGTTGGTAACATTTTCTTAAAATTTCATTTTATTGAGATATTTCATTTGTTAATATAATTCATTGATTCATGGAATTTCATTTATTGATAAAATTTCATTTTGATAGGATTTCATTTTATTTATAATTATTTCATTCATTAGTAACATTCTTTACATTGATATTTTTCATTTCTTTGCTTTCAATTAGAATATTATTATTTTGTTTTGGTAAAACAGTTCAGTTTTGAAAAATTTTGTATGAATCGAGTATTTGGAAATTTTAGTGAATTGATAGTAATTGTTTATTTTTCTTTTAATTCATTTATTCTTACTTGAACTTCATTGGAAGATTTTGGTTTATTTTAAACTTTGTATTGAAAATTTGAATTTCATTTTTATATTAACATTAAGGACATTATTTTTTGCATTTTGCATTCAATGTTGTGGTTGACTTATGGTCTGATTTTATGGTTCAAATATTGTTAATTATTCTCAGAGACTTCGAATTTAAAATATTTTTTTTATATATTCACTGGATTTATTAAGTTCATTTGTATTTCTTGTTTTACGAATTGTCCAAATTTTGGATTATAGTTCATTTACGTTAAATTTATTGTAGTTCATAGAAGTTAAAATTTTTATGGAATTCATTCTTCATCTTTATTCGAAATTTTATTTGTTTTTAATTGAAATTTAGAAAAATTTTTAGGATTTTTTTTGTGGTAGTTAAATAATATATTTTATAGTGATGATTTTTTTACTTTAATAGTGGTATTTAATTCTTTTATGTGGCAAAATTCAATGGGAATTTTTTTTTGTTTTATAATCTTGCAACTGTACTCGGCTCATATTTTTTTTTATATATGCACTAACGTTGAAAACAGAAAAGTTCTTTACATACTTATTTATATATATTATTGATTGTGCTCATTTAATTACATTTTTAATATCATACTTGTCTCAGGATAATTTTGAAACTTGTGTACTCATTTACATAATGCAGGATTGTGTTTGATATTAAGAAAGAATTTTTTTTATGTATGTTGTATCAAAGTTATTAGAATTTTTTTACTATAAAGTAAAATTCTTTTTTTTTCTCTTTTTTTTTTTAGTGAGGAGTTGTAATGTTGTGACACATCACAACACTTTATTTTATTATTCTAAATTAACATTTTTTTTATAAATCATTAAATATTATATTTTTATTTAATTTATTATTCCAAATTATTCTATTCAAAATTGCTTTTATTTTATATTTTCATTAATAGACCAATTGTCTCTTTTATTAATTTTAATTATAGTGTGCTGCAGTATTCATATTCTCATGTATGGTGTATGACATCCACTTTCATACTGCGGTAGAATGACACCCGTTTTCGACAATTGGTAAATCCGGTTTCAGGCGAGACACGGAAACTTGTTTTCTTCTGTCTCACTTGACCTCCCTGGTTAAACAGAAGTTTGGTTTATCTGGCATGGCAACGGTGTATGTGGCTCCAGCCAATCACAGCGTGCCAGGTTAGGCGGGAATTTTTTCTGTGTGTAAAAAGTGCGGACTCATTCTCTTCTCTCTGAATTTCTGGTATGTGAAGGTGTACCGTATAATTAGTAGGCAAAGGGGCCTTGGCCCTTTGCTTTGCCATTTCTTTTTATTCATTAAGTTTTAAGCACTGAAGATGAAATTAATATTTTTACGTCTAAAAAAAAATATAAATTATATTTTTTTTTTTTTTTGGGCATATGTCATGAATCAAATCTGATTTACTGTGGAATGTATAGAAAGTGTGAACACAGGAACTTGCTTTTCTCAAGTAAATTTTTTTACAATTGATATCTATTCATGGATTAATTCTTTGATAACATTATTGTGAATCAAGTTATAAAAATTTCCTGTGCAAAATTATATTTTGCAAAAAAAATGTAAAGACAGAGGTTTTCCTTTTAAGTGGATTTCTTGTAATTGATTACTGCATCAAATATTTCATTGGTTACTAATTAATAAACAAGTTGAATCAAGTTAAATAAATCTTATTTATTTTCTCAATTTGACGGCAGCGTTTTGCCTCTGTGGACAATTTCAGTGAAATTCATCTATTGTCTATTGGTATGCAGATTTGAATTGTGGAGTGATCGACATGTTGATAATTGATTCGACATAATTATTATAACCTTCTTTCACCTGCCTTTAGTGGATTATTCTAAAATGAAGAGGAAAATCATATTTTAGTGAATTTTCTATGACTGAGAAAATGATGTGGTTATTACTTTTTTTTTTTATGGATCTATTACAGAAATAGAAGAGATGGTTAAATGTGTATGGTCTGTGAAGTGATAGACTACAAGGCAGATTTTATTTATGTTCATTCCTTAAAATTTTCTCAGACGGGAAATTTTCAACAGCTGGTGATCTTGCTCATCAACATTTTTATTAAAGGTTGATAATCTTCATATATATATTCAATTTCAAGAAAAAATGCTGTGGTTAAAGTGATTTTGACTTTAGATGATTAGACAATAATAAATAACTAAGGAACTTGAAAACTACATTAAATTTTAATGACTGATAATGACTGATAAATTGGTTATGACTAATAGTTACAAAAATGAATAATTCTGTTCTTCGCATCATTTGATAAAGAAAATTTTAGTAAATGAATACAAGTTGCAGGTAAGAATTTTAAGGCGCTCACATACAAGTATGGTTTAATATTTTAAATAACACAACGCATTGATATTATATTCCAAATTCTATTCCCCATTATACGATCCCATTTCATTAAAATTAACTATTTAATTAATTCCCTTTCATTATTTAATTGTATGTGAGTGTCCGACCCAATCAGGTGTTGAGATATGATCGTTCAATTGATTTTGTTTTCTTTAATTAAGTCTCTTGAATGGTTGTATCACAACAACATTATTTTTTTTTCCAAATAATTTTACGGAACAAATATCGTTTGCATAATGCTAGCTCAATGGAAGATTTAATAGCGCGTTTTTAACACTTTAGAACATAGTTGAAAAGTGTTTATGACATTGTTCATTTTGTCTGTCTGTCCGTTAGCACAATAACTGCCGTAAAAATGACTTTATCAAAAGGAAATTGTAGTATGTTGTTCAGACGATCTGTGGAACCAATGGGAAAATAAATGAATAATATCACCCAATTAGGTTTGGATTAAACCCGGGTAGATAAAATCAAATACATTGAACCCTATGGGACCTAATTTTTCAAACATTTTTTAAACGAATTTAAAATTCACAAATTGCTTAGAAAGTTTTAGGAAATATTCAAATTATCCCATAAACTAAATAAAAAAATTTCAGTAAAATATATTCAATAGTTTTTTAAATAAAAATTAAAATAATAATTACACCCTTTACATGCAGAAATCACACGACCATTACATGAAGAGATCACATGACACACTTCAAAATAAAATATGGCATCCGTCTTGTGTCAAAATCGTGATTTTTAAAGTTCTCTTCAATTCATATTTAGTGTTGCATCCGTCCTAAAACCGTTTTATTTTTGCTTAAATTCTGTGCATCTACATACTGAAACAACGCAATTACAATATATTCGAGTTTAATGATCATCCAAATTTGATTATTTCTACAACGATGCCTATTTTTCACTTATGGAGAATGTAAACATCAAAAGATGTAGAATGATTTGTATAGGAATTGCTGCATTTCTTTAACGCAAAATTTAGCTCATGAAATTTGCAATTAAGCTGATATGAATTAAAAATTCATTGATTTTACATAGAGAAGCATACGTTTTTTCGATGAAGTTTTAAACAGAGAGTTAAATTACTTGTACCTCCATAGTTTTAAGTTTTTATATAAATTAAAGTTTTTTAAATAAATTAAATTATTATAGTATTGTGATGAATGCAAAAATGAATGGAAAAAAGTTTATGAATGAAATGCTAATCTTATATTAAGAGCCAGGCAATTTATATTTCGTTGACGTCATTTGAATAAAGTTCATTTATTTTTGATGAAGTTTTCAAATATAATAAATGATCGTAGTATTTTCATAATTTTAAAGATATTACCGAGAAATATTTCGCATTTTAGAGATGTTTAAACCAGGCAATTTATATTTCAATGCCGTCATTTGAATAAAGTTCATTTTTTCGATGAAGTTTTAAGTTTACAAATATAGTAAATTAATGTAGTATTGCGATAGTTTTAAAAATATTACCGAAGAATGTGTCGCAAGTGAGATTTTTAAATAAATATGCATTGCAGTTGGAAAGTGCTTCATAATCATTGCTTTATGCATGATAGATCTTTCTTGTTTATTATTATCTCGATAACCCTTAGTCTTAAAAACTCGAAACATTGACTAAATTTTAAGTGGGGCTAGTCCAAGTCTATCCCGAAAATTTCATCTAATTCATTGCAGTCGCTCTACCGTGGTGATAAGACAAATAAACACTCAAATATATCCACAAATAAACACACAGATAGTTTTTCAATTTATTTATGTAGACTAGTAGCATACCCGTTCTTCATAGAGTATATAAAGAAACTTAAAATTCACAATCATGTGCAAATTCCTATTGTATACTAAATGACATTGTTACTGAAAATATTCTGTTAAAATATTAAATTTTTTGTTCCTAAAAAGGTATTTAAGAATATTTCCTCTCACTATGCAAAATTATCTTTACGGGCAAATCTGACAAATAAAACACCCTGGCCCCTTTTGTAAGCAAATTACAAAAAATATGAAATTGAGTTAATATATTCAATATAAAATCGTCAAAATTGTATGGGACCCGCACTACCTATATACACGAATATTAAAAGATATAACATGCATTAGTAGATTACATATATAAATTGAAAATGTGAATAAACCCGTAATATTTAAACCTGAATTCCGTAATTGATTCCAATATAGGCCAAAATGAAAGCGTTGAAATTATATGGGTACTACTCATATTGTCTAAGTACCCGTACTACGTATATTGTCGCAGTACCCGTACTACGTATATTGTCGCAGATAAGAAACTATGCCAGTGTTTTAGTAGAAGATTACCCGTATCACAACATGACTCTCAAAAATCTATGCCAAAATAATACAGATGACATATTAAATTGAAAATATCAATAACCCCTTATTCTTTATACCAGAAAGCCGTAATTGATTCCAATATACGCCAATATATAACAAAATATATCTATATATATAAAATTGAAAATCTGTCTGTCTGTCTGTCTGTTTGTCCCATCATCACGAGAGAAGGGCTGAACCGAATTTGATGAAATTTTGTGGGTAGCCTGGAAATAGCCCCACTTAAAATTTAGTTTATGCTTGGAGTTTCTACGACCAGTAGTTCTCGAGATATTAGTAAAAAACGAATCTTTCGTTTGTCTCATCATCACGAGAGAACGGATGAACAGAATTGAATGAAATGTTGTAGGTAGCCTTAAAATAGCCTTCCATAAAGTTTGTCTAAATTTCGAGTTTCTAAGACCAAGGGTTGTCGAGATATTAATGAAAAACTGAACTTTATCCTAGGAGATCTACTCTCTAACTCCGTGGTTTATCCAAACGGAAAGGATGAAAATCGTTTGTTTAAAACGTCAATGTGAATTAAAACTTCATTTCTGAACTTAGTGCAGGATTTTTGCATTAATTAGTCACTATAGGAAAACATGAATTGTTTGAAACATGAATTTAAATGGAAAAATCTTCCTCCATGGTTCCTCTTTTACAAGCTTTTACTCAACGAGGAAAAGTATAAAGAAATCAAAATGGCTATTTAATTTCGCATTTTATGAGGAAGATTCTATCTGATATCATGTTGCTCGGCAACGGAATGAAATTAAATGTGCTGTTAATATTTATTATTATTTTTTCTATTTGAATTATATAAATAAATGGATGCAAAAATATATTTTTTAAATGAACGGTTTGATTGTTCTTTTAATTATATAAATTGCGGACTGCGTACATCACTTTCATTTATTTTAGCAAAGATATTTCAAGCTCATATATTGTGTTTAGCTAATAAACTCATATATTGTGTTTACCCAATAAATTCATTTAGCCGATTGTTGAAGCAGAAAAAGAGTGGAACGGGTGTATTGTTGTTGTTGAGACCCAGACCGTCCGACCTACCAGAATGGTGTAACGTAACTGTATGGACGGCCGGGAAGTGCCACCCAATTTTGACCGGAACCCAGTGGGGGAGGCATCCACAGGGACCGTACCCTCCTTCCCCTACCACCAACCTCTCGGAAGGACTTACGGACCCACATGTTTAACGTGATCGTACTCCGCATGAACACGGCGGCATTTGTGGTAACGTGCAAATCTAGGGCGCAAACCACGGGGATACCGCACCCGAGATGGCCAACAGCACGCGGTGTTCCGAGGTGGTCACCCACCAAGTACTAACCGCGCCCGATGCTGCTTGACTTCGGTGATCTAACGAGAACCAGTGTTATCAGCACGGTACGGCCGCTGGCCCGTGGAACGGGTGTATGTATCTTCTAATACAATTTTAGTGTTTTCATTTAGTATATACAAACGGGATATGGATATTTTATTCTTCAGATCTGCAAATTTAGAGCTACGAATTTAGCGGAATATCTCTAAATAACTTGGTAACTTTTCTTAAACTTTACCAAATTAGCGGAAATGTCTCCAAATTGATAAAAATGACCTAAATCAAGTAAATTAAATTTGTTTTTTTTAGAATAGAGTACTGAAATGATGTTTCTGTAGCATTTGTCGGTCAGTCCATCCATCCTACTTAGTAACACATTTAATGATTTCTTTTAATATCACCGAATTGATAAAAATATTTGTAAATCCATAAAAATATCATGGAATTGATAAAATCGCGCTTAATAAATGAAATTAATTGTGTTTTGTTAGGGGATAGTATTGTGATGATGTTTCATCAATTTGTCGCAAAATGGAACTATCAGTTCTACAGACCCACTTGGCGATGAATTTGACGATTTTTTAAGTTATCGCTAAATTGACGAAAATGTCGCCAAACCTTCCATGGAGATTGAATTATTCAGACGATATGATTTCCATCAATTTATTTGAAGAAAATGATATCATGTCGCTTAGCAACGGATCCAATGTGTTATGTGGCATACGATTTTTATTAAATCTTTTCTGATTTGAATAATAAAAATATGTATATAAAATAAATTTCATTGACATTGCATTTTTGACTGGATAATATCAATTACGGTCTTCAGGTTTAAACATCATTATTATTGATATTTTCGGGGACAGATGATTCAGGGATTATTGATATTTTCAAATTATTATGCCATTGTTTCATTATGACGAAAATTGTTGAAACTCATACATAGTACGTTGTACGAGTAATCTTCTACAAATGCACGAGTATATCTTCTAATCTACGAGAATATAAGTAGTACAGGTATATTGGCATATATTTTGATATATATTGGCATATATTGGAATCAATTACGACCTTCTGGTATTAAGATTACGGGGATTTTTGATACTTTCAATTTATTACGCCATCTCTTTTATTTTGGCAAATATTTTTGAGACTCATATTGCAATATGAGTAAGCTTCTACTAACACACTGGCATATTTTCTAATCTGCGACAATATAAGTAGTACGCGGTTGCATATATTGATTCAATTCTTTTTTTTTTTTTGTAAATTTGCTTACAAAAGGGACCAGGATGTTTTATTCTTCAAATCTGCCCGTGAAGATAATTTTGCATAGTGAAGACAGATATTCTTAAACTTCTCTTTATGAGCAATACATTTAATATTTTAACAGAATTTGCACATGATTGCGAATTATAAGTTTTTTTATATTATATACTCCGTACGAAGAACGGGTATGCTGCTAGTACCAATATATATCAAAATATATGCCAATATACATGTACTGCTTATATTCTCGTAGATTTGAAAAATATACCCGTGCATTTGTAGAAGATTAATCGTATAACATACAATATATGAGTTTCAACAATTTTTGATATAATAAAACTTGAAAATAATAGCATAATAACTTGAAAATATCAATAATCCCTAAATCAATAATCCCCGAAAATATCAATAATAAGAATATTTAAACCTGAAGAAATTGATATTATCCAGTCAAAAATGCAATGTCAATGAAATTTATTTTTTATACACATATTTATTATTCAAATCGGAAAAGATTTAATAAAAATCATATGCCGCATAAACACATTGGATTTAAATCCGTTGCTAAGTGACATGATATCATTTGCTGCAAATAAATTGAAGCAAAAAATATAGTCTGAATATTGCTATCTCCATGGAAGGTTTGGCGACATTTTCGTCAAATTAGCGACATTTTACAAAATCGCCACATTTATGGCAAACTGGGACCGTAGAACTGGCAATTCCATTTGGCGACAAATTTACGAAACATCATTACAATATTATCCACTAACAAAACACAATTAGTTTCATTGATTTAGGGCAATTTTATCAATTTCAATATATTTATACGGATTTACAAACATTTTTATCAATTGGGCGACATTTTAAATATTCGCTACATGTGTTACTAAATAGGACGGTTGGGCTGACTACTAACATCAAAATGCTACCGAAACATCATTTCAGTACCCTCTTCTAAAAAAAATAATTTCATTGATGTGCTTCGTTTTTATCCATTTGGCCACATTTCCGTCAATTTGGCAATGTTTAAGAAAAGCTGCCAAGTTAGCGATATCCCTCAGAAGAATTCGTAGCTCTAAATGTGCAGATCTGAAGAATAAAACATCCTGATCCCGTTTGTATATACTAAATGAGACAATAAAATTGAATTAGAAGATATACCCGTTTTACTCTTTTTCTGTTTCAACAATCGGCAAAATGAGTTTATTTGCTAAACACAATATATGAGTTTATTAGCTAAACACAATATATAAGATTGAAAACCCTTTGCCAAAATAAATTAAAGTGATGTACGCAGTCCGCAATTAAGATAATTAAAAGATAAATTAAACCGTTCATTTATAAGATATATTTAATATACATTTATTTATTATTCAAATCGAAAAAATAATAATAAATGTTAAAAAGGCAATTTAATTACGTTGCTGAGCAACATGATATAAAATAGAATCTTTCTCATAAAATGCTGATAATTAAATAACCATTTTGATTTCTTAATACTTTTCATTGTTGAGTAAAAGCTTGAGAAAAATAAACCATGATGATAGATTTTTCTATTTGAATTCATGTTTCAAACAATTCATGCTTTCAGAAAGTGACAAATTAGCGCAAAAATCTCATACCAAACTCAAAGATAAAATTGTAATTCATTTTCACGTTTTAAACAAACGATTTCCGAACTTTTCGTTAGGAAGAACCAGGGAGTTATAGACTAGAACTTCTATAAAAAACTTTCGTTTTTCATTAATATCTCAAGAACCCCTGGTCTTAGAGACTTGAATTATAGACTACATTTTAAGTGGGACTATTACAAGGCTTCTCACAAAATTTCATCAAATTCAGTTTAGCCGTTCTCCCGTGATGATAGGACAAACAAACAGACAGACAGACAGACAGACAGCTTTTCAGTTTTATTTATATTGATTACTAGCAGCATACCCGTACTTCGTACGGAGTATATAATAAAGAAACTTAAAATTCACAATCATGTGCAAATTCCTATAGTATACTAATGGCATTTTTAATCAAAATATTCTGCTAAAATATTTAACATAATGCTCCTAAAATGAAGTTAAGGAATGTCTGTTCCCGCTATTCAAAATTATCTTCACGGGCAGATCTGAAGAATAAAACATCCTGGCCTCTTTTGTAAGCAAATTTACAAAAAATATGGAATTGAATCAATATATGCAAAATAAGAGCGTTAAAATTGTATGGAACCCGTACTACTTATATACGCGAATATTAGAAGATATTACCTGTATTAGTAGATTACATGTATAAATTGAAAATATCAATAAATCCGTAATCTTTAAACCAGAAAGCAGTAATTGATTCCAATATGTGTCGAAATAAAAGTGCTAAAATTATATGGGAAGATATACCCGTACTACTTATAATGTCGTAGATTAGAAGATATGTCCAAATGTTAGTAAAAGATTACCCGTATTATAATATGAGTCTTAAAGATCTTTGCCAAAATAAAACAGATTAATTAATAAATTAAATATATCACTAATACCCGCAATCTTCATACCAGAAGGCCGTACTTGATTCCAATATATGCCAATATATGTCGAAATACATGCCAATATACCCGTACTATTTATATTCTCAGTGATTAGACGATATAGCCGTGCATTTGTAGAATATTACTCGTACAACGTACAATATATGAGTTTCAACCATTTTCGCCGCAATAAAGCAATTGCATAAGAAATTGAAAATATCAATAATCTCTGACTCAATAATCTTCGAAAACATCAATAATAATAATGGTTAAATCTGAAGATCGTAAATGATATTATCCAGTCAAAAATATGATGGCAATGAAATTTATTTTATATACATATCTTCATTATTAAAATAGGAAAATATTTAATAAAAATCTTCTTCCTCATAAACACACTGGATTTAAATCCGTTGCTGAGCGACATATTATGATTTGCTTCAAATAAATTGGTGGTCAAAATATCGTCTGAATAATGCGATCTCTACTGAAGGTTTGGCGGCATTTTAAAAAATCGCCAAATTTATCGCCAAGTGGGATTGTAGAACTGACAGTCCCACTTGGCGATAAATTGACGAACCATCATCAAAATATTATCCCCTAAAAAACACAATTTCATTTATTTAGCACAATTTTATCAATTTCAAGATATTTTTATGGATTTACAAACATTTTTATCAATTTGGTGATATTTTAAAAATTCGCTAAATATGCTACTAAGTAAGACGGTTAGACTGACAGACAAAGGCTAACGAAGCACCAGTTCAGTACTTTCTTCTAGCAAAACAAAATAAATTTCATTTATTTACATCGTTTTTATCAATTTGGAGAGATTCTAATCAATTTGGCAACGTTTAAGAAATTCGCCAAGTTAGCGATATCCAGCCAAATTCGCAGCTCTAAATTGGCAGATCTGAATAAAATATCGTGTTCCAGTTTATATATAATAAATGAAAACACTAAAATATTATTAGAGGATATATACCCTTTCTACTCGTTTTCTGTTTCAATAATACGATAAATGAATTTATTGGGTAGACAGAATATATGAGTTTATTAGCTAAACACAATATATAAGCTTGAAACCTCTTTGGTAAAATAAATGAAATTGATGTACGCAGTTCGCAATTAATATAATTAAAAGAAAAATCAAACCATTTTATCTAAATTATATTTTTATATCCATCTATTTAATATTCAAATCGAAAAAATAATAATAATCATTAACAAACACATTTAATTTTATTGCGTTGCCGAGCAACATGACATAAGATAGAATCTTCCTCATAAAATGCGAAATTAAATAACCATTTTGATTTCTTTATATTCTCCATCGTTGAGTAAAATCTTGTGAAAAAATATAAGCCATGGAGGTAGATTTTCCCATTTAAATTCATGTTTCAAACAATTCATGCTTTCAGATAGTAACTAATTAGCGCAAAAAATCTCCACTAAACTCAGAAATAAAGTTTTATTTCTCTTTGACGTTTTAAACAAACGATTTTCATCCTTTCCGTTTGGATAAACCACGGAGTTAGAGAGTAGAAATGCTGCAAGAGAAATGTTCCGTTTTTCATTAATATCTCAACAACCCCTGACCTTAGAAATCCGAAACTTAGACCAAATTTATAGGGGCCTATTTCAAGGCCACCCACCAAATTTCATTAAATTCGGTACAGCCATTCTTTCGTGATGATGCGACAAACAAAAGTTTCGTGTTCTACTAATATCTCAAGAACCACTAGTCGTAAAAACTTAAGTTATTAACTAAATTTTAAGTGGAGCTATTTCCAGGCTACCCACCAAATTTCATCAAATTCGGTCCAGCAGTTCTCCCGTGATGATGGGACAAACAGACAGACAGACAGACAGATTTTCAATTTTATTTATATAGAATAGCGGTATACCCGTTCTTTGTATGCAAAATATAATATAGACTTTACATTCACAATTATGTATACATTCCTATAGTATTCTAAATGACTTTGTTATTCAAAATACTGTATTAAAATATTTAATTTAATTATTTTTTTAAAATGTATAATAATCTCTGGGCTCGATATACAAAATTATCTTCACAGGCAGATATGAAGAATAAACCATCCTGGTCTAGTTTGTAAACAAATTTAGAAAAAATATTTTTTTATTCCCACAAAACGACCGATATTAACTAGAAAACGGTACTTAAATATGCAAAATATAGAATTTTCATCGATTAGGTTTGATTTTGATAAATTTAACGTCATTTAACCAATTTGGCGACATTTTCGTCAGTTAAGCGACATTTTTAAAAATCAACAAATTGCCGCAAAGTGGGACAGTCCCACTTTGCGGCAAATTGACAAAACATCATTACAATATTATCCCCTAACAGAACACAATTAATTTCATTTATTTGACGCAATTTTATAAATTTCAAGATATTTCTATGGATTTACAAACATTTTTATCAATTTCGCGACATTTTAAAAATTCACTAAATGTGTTACTAAGTAGGACGGTTGGACTGACAGACAAATGCTACAGAAACGTCATTTCAGTACTCTCTTCTAACAAAACAAAATTAATTTCTTTGAGTTAGAGTCGTTTTTATCAATTTGGCGACATTTCCGTCAATTTTTCAACATTTAAGAGAAGTTGTCAAGTTAACGTTTGAGAGAAGTTGCCCAGTTAGCGATATTCCGCCAAATTCGTAGATCTGAATTTGCAGATCTGAAGAATAGAACATCCTAATCCCGTTCTCATATAATAAATGAAATCATTAAAGTTGTATTAAAAGATATACCCGTTCTACTCTTATTCTGTTTCAACAATCGGCTGAATTAGTTTATTGGCTAAACACAATATATGAGTTTATTGGCTAAACAATAAAATTTTGAAAACTCTTTGCCAAAATAAATTAAAATGATGTAAGCAATTCGCAATTAATAAAATTAAAAGGAAAATCAAACCGTTTATTTATAATATATATTTTTATATCCATTTATTTATTATTCAAATCAAAAAATTATTATAAAAATTTATATATCATGATATAAGAAATAATCTTTCTCATAAATTGTTGATAATTAAATAACCATTTTGATTTCTTAATACTTTTCGTTGTTGAGTAAGCCTGTGAAAAATAAACCATGGTGATAGAGTTTCCATTTAAATTCATGTTTCAAACCTGCGATTTTCAAAATGTGACTAATTAGGGCAAAAATCTCCAATAAAATTCAGAAATAGAGTTTGAATTCACTTTCACGTTTTAAACGAACAATTTCCAACCTTTCTCGTTTGGAGGAACCAGAGTAGAATGCCTAGAAAAAAGGTTCGGTTTCCATTAATAACTCGATAGACCCTAGTCTTAGAAACTCGAAACTTGGAGAAAATTTAAATGAGGCGAATTCAAGGCTATCCACAAAATTTTATCAAATTCGCCTCAGCCGTTCTCCCGTGATGATGAGACAAACAAACGGGCAGACAGACAGACAGACAGACAAATTTTCAATTCTATTTATATATATTTAATAACACAGATAAAAGGCTCTCTAATCGACAACATATAAAAATTTGAATACAACTAAATAATCCTGAAATAGGATTAAAATACAATCTCACCAATACGATACCGTTAAAAACTAGATAGTGCCTGATAGTGACGGGTTACAGCTAGTGCCGAATTATTAAAACCAGCTAGTGCCGAATTTACCAGATTATTGGAAATCTCTTCAACAATCTCCATCTTGTAATTTATTAGTTATATGTTTCCATTTAGTTTTATGTTTTCATTTGCTGTACATTTTAACACTTATTCGAGAGTAGACAACGAATAAAATAAAAATAAATATTCAATATATATATATATATATATACTGTGTTTTTCAAAAGTCCGTATAAACTTTAAAAAATCATTAAAAATCGAAAAATCATTGAAATCATATATATATATATATATATAAAAGTTTCAAAAAGTACAATACGTGGAAAGAAGCCAAAAGGGATACACGAGTAGGCTTAGGGGGATTGTGACCCCTAGTTCCCGGTTACAATTACTCCAATGAAAACGCTCCCGGAGCCGGAATATGCCTGTGACCATATTTCCAGGAAGCATCAGAACAAAAAACGCACCCTGCTTGAAGAAACGCAGGCAATGTGGAACCAACTAAGAAACGGTTTGCAACCGACATGGAATAAGTTGAAAAGCACAAGAGCAACATTGGAATGAAAGCAAAACGCGCGACACGCCATGTCTGTATATCCAGTTGAAATAGAAAAATAAAGGCATCCACAGCAGCCGTACTCTCCTTCCCCTACCACCAACCTCTTGGAAGGACTTACGGGTCTACATGTATAACGTGATCGTACTCCACGTGAACACGGCGGCAGTTATGGCAGTGGCGGGAATCGAACCCGAGCCTGCCGAGTGCAATTCCCGTGCGCAAAGCACTGGGCTACCGCACCCTAGAGCTCTTGGTGTTGAAGGCCCAGACCACACGACCAACCCTAAGGCTTACGGTAACTTATTGTGTGGCTGGGTGAGAACTCTTGATGTATCATAATCCACGGTATAGCGAGTTCTGCATGACGAACAGTTAGACCCATACCGTCTCTAGCGAATGCATCCAATGACTGCAGCGGATTATACTTGTCGCGTGGAGTTCACCCGCTGGTTTCTGGGACAGACTACCACTCAGCCAGATTTTTCGGCGACTGTGCTTTTCAAGGATGAAGCCTCCTTTGTAAGTGATGGCTCATTTAACATCCACAATGAACATGTATGCGCGAGTGTAAACTGTAAACCCACATGCAACATATCCATATGCTCATCAGCGAAGATTCTCCGTCAATGTGTGGTCAGAAATCATGGGCAGGAATCACGCCTAATAGAAAAGAATTTGCAACGTTCAGGGTAAAGCTAATGAATAAAACCTTAAAGTACAAAAATAAACTGATCTAGTAATCTCAAAGGCAAGTAACAGCCTTCTTACGAACTGACAAGATGCTCAGTGTTTCTTTCAAGCATACCTCCGGGGGGGGGGGGTCTTTGCCCCCCCCCCGGAGCCGAGTATTCGCCCTCAGTGAGACATTTTACCTAGTTTCAATTTATGTGAAACAGCTATTAGATATATCCATATATGGGAAATAGAAAACTCCCCCCTCCCTAAAATTCCATTCGCCCCTCGGCCAAAAAGTTCTGAAAGAAATACTGCAGATGCGTGACTTCTTTTACTCAAGTAAGATCTGCAACTCAGTTGCCAACTTTTCTTTCCATAAAATATCAGAAAAAAGCATTATCATACGATCTTTACATAGCCATATATGATATTTTGAAATTCGATTTTGGAAGTTATAATAAAATATTGTCAGCTGGATTTTTGAATTCCTTTTCAGGGGCAGAATGAAAACGTGGGCAATAGTTTCAAATAAGCCAAAAGTCCCCTCTCCCAGGTAACCTAAAAGACGAATTTTCTCGCTTATGGTATGGACCATGGGGCACTGCGTAATTACCATTATTTTTCATTGTAAATTTTTAAATTATTATATAAAACAAATTTATTAATAAATGTTGGAATTTTAAATTTGAAGACTATTAGTTTCCGTGTTTTGACAGGCTTTTGTAGTAGTACCATAAGTTACCATCATTGTTCCAGTTTTATCATTGATTTTCATTGGAAATAATATTATATAATTTTTAAATTTCAATAATTCGCGTTCTAATCATGTCGGTAACTAAAAATTTTGTCTAGTTCAAGTTTCTTGCATATTATGTTTGCTTAAAATTTTTAATGGTATATATATATTCGTTCTTGCGCTATCCTGTCCACACATCGCACACACACACACACACACACACACACACACATACATACGCGCGCAAAGACAAACATTATTCCATAAATGATGGAAATGGATATAGTAGGCCTTAAAACGAGCTTATCTATCAAAAACCCGAATTTGAAATTTCTTTAGAAAACAATACTTTATAAAGTTGTATGATAAAGAAATAAATAAACATTATCCTCCAGAATTTGTTAAATATTTAAAGAATCTTATACATGTTAGCACAGTTTTACCTCAACATCAGTAAATTAAGTAACCAAATTTGTAATTAAAACTCAACCCTTCACCTTAAAATCAGTAAATTAAACAACCAAATTTCTAAGAAAGTTTAATCGAATCCATTAAGTTTTAACTTTAAAAGCTCGATTAGCATTCTAAACAAAGCACCTGATTTCAAATTATTAGATTTTAAGGTTGTTGTGTTAAAGGAGTTTCTAAATTTAATTTTCTTCTGGCTTTGAGAGTTTCAAACACAACTGCTGAAAATCCGGATGAGTGGGACTGAAACAAAGAAATATATTATCCGATCAACTAAAAGTGCTCACATTTAAATGTTATGCAATTAAAAGATTTATCAAAATGCGTTTGAAAATTAATAAAATTTAGAAAAGGACGACGCAGTGTCTTGTCAATACTGGATTAAGCAATAAAATTGCAAATTGAAAAAACTGTTATAGTATTGCAAATTAATTGATTACTTTATTTCAATGATTTTTACTTTCGTTGCAAATAATTGTATATTTAAAAGTAAATTTTTGAAATGCAGTGAAAAATCGACTCCCGAATCTATACGTTTTGAACACCCCTCGATGCGAATAGACAATTGTTTTAATGATGTATCTCAATATGTTTGTTGTCCGCCTATGAACGACAAACAGACAGACTCACAATCTTTAAAAGTTAAATCTTGTAAAGTTAATAAATATAATTTACTTTTTTAAGGACGGATAAAAACCTCCAAAAGAAACAATTACAGAAAATTACAAAAGTGATAATAATTATTATTTTATATTAAAATTATTTATTTATAGTGAAAAAAAATTATTTATAAAGTTTTCAAAACTGTGTATTTTATAAAGTTTTTGTTTCTAAAGTTTATTTAAAAGTTTATTAAAAGAGTTTATATATGAAAGTTTATTTATAGTTATAGTGAAAAGTAGCGAATTAGGATCCAATTGCAACCATCACTGTCAATGAAGTATTAACACCAAAATACAATAAAATAAAAAAATAAATTAACTCAATACTACAAAATACGCATACAAAAAGTTTAAACCAAATTAGTACAACCATCACCAGTCTGAAACAGTAAAAATACCCCGTGACTGAGTACAGAAGCACTACACAAAACCACACTAACATAATACGAATTTGTCAAATTTATATAAAGTAAATTTTCACAAAAAGTTCTCTAATTTCCAGTTTAAAAATACGATATGAAATCTCATTTTTCAAATTCATAGGCAGGCTATAATAGATCTTAGCGGAAATAAAAGAAAAACACTTCAAATGTCAAAAGATATTTAAAGTCAAATTTTCCCTTTCCTTTTTGTACTACGGAAATATGATTATAATATGAACTCACTTCATAAAACTAAGAATAATATCATATTTCGTAAAAAAAAGTTGAATTTTCAATCTACGATGACTTTTACGGCTTATTGACATTTGAATAAATGGGAGTGCATTTTATATGCACACAAAGAAATTTTTGCTTTCACCTCGTTGTTAAAAAAAATTAAGAATTTTCAATAATTCAAAACGTTTCTTCCGTTATATTTTGCATCCATTTTTTAAAATTTTTCATCTTTGTTCATCCTTCACTCACTAATAAAGTATCCAATGTCTCGCCAGTTGTAGTTGTTTTAAAACATTATTAACGTTCAAAGTAACATGGCCGAAAAAATAAAAAATTATCATAACAAATTGAATTTCATTTTTCAAAAAACTCTACATCCCTTTATATTGTTTAAAATAATATGGCCGAAAAAAAATAGAAAATTTTCATAATAAATTGAATTTCATTTTCTAAAACCTTTACAATGAAGCGTAAATTTTTATTTATGTCTCAATAACGTGTAAAATTATTTCTTAGTACAGAAATTTACATTTTTATTGGTACAGAAAAATTAATATAACAATATAAAATGCAAAAAAAAACACTTTTAGTTTTTGCAAAAAAATGTTAAGTTGCATAATATATGTGTTTCTAATAAATATTAAAATTTTAAACTGAAAACTTCTTAAATTGCCTACGGAAGTCTTATGATTCCTCAAGAAATTTACATATTTTAAATTAATACCTTTCATAAGTCAAGATTTTCAAAATGGTATCTGTAACGAAAGCCAAACAATAGAAATTTGAAGAATGTTTAACCGAACCAATAAAGCTTTTACTTTAAACTAAACCTCTTTTGGCAATCTAAACAAAATATTTGATTGTAAATTATTTGATTTTAAAGTTGTTTCATTAAAGGGATTTCTAAATTTAATTTTCTCCAGCTCTTAAAGCTTTTCGAACAACTGCTGGAATTTCGATTGAATAGTTCTGAAACAAAGACTTGCATCTTTGGATAACCAAAGGTGTTCACATTCAAATTTTACGTAATTAATGGTTTAAGCTATTTGCATATGATAAGTGGAAAAGTTAGGGAATGATGTAGGGTTTTGTCAATGCGGAATTAAATTGAAAACTCTGGAGTTTATTAATTTTCACACAAACTCAATTTGGATATTCCTGCTTACTGAAATAGTTCCTTGTTTTAAGTATAATGAATAACTAATATATGTAATTGCCTAAGGTTTCTAACTTGTTTTTGTCTTTCCTGAAACATCGTAAGCCTTCTGGGGACCTAAAGGGCTGAATATTTTCACACTTGTAGTATCGGCCAACGGCCGTACCGTGCTGAAAACACCGGTTCTCGTTAGATCACCGAAGTCAAGCAGCATCGGGCGCGGTTAGTACTTGGTGGGTGACCACCTCGGAAAACCGCGTGCTGTTGGCCATCTCGGGTGCGGTATCCCCGTGGTTTGCGCGCTAGATTTGCACGCTGCCACAAATGCCGCCGTGTTCATGCGGAGTACGATCACGTTAAACATGTGGGTCCGTAAGTCCTTCCGAGAGGTTGGTGGTAGGGGAAGGAGGGTACGGTCCCTGTGGATGCCTCCCCCACTGGGTTCCGGTCTAAATTGGGTGGCACTTCCCGGCCGTCCATACAGTTACCTTACACCTTTCTGGTAGGTCGGACGGTCTGGGTCTCAACAACAGCAACACTTGTAGTATCGGCAAAGATACAGAAACTAAGGAAGCCGTATTTTCAATTTACCCCCACAGGGGGCGTAGAAGATTGGTGGATTCGAAAAGATTTTCCAGACTCCCATCCCGTTTGTAGAGAAGCTTGTTGTACCATCCTGAGCTTGAACTGAGGATCTTTATACTGATCAGCTGATGTTCCCCCAATTGAGCACTTGGTATGGAATTGTAAACTTTTATCGTCAAAGTGGACTCGACATTCTCATCTCTCTAATGTTACATTTTTATGCAACTTGACTATCTAATTTACCTCCTTCAGCTATTTCTGCCTCGGGTTAGCCTCCATTATCATACCCAAGGTTAGTTTCTTTCGTAGTCGCTCGCCTGCCTTCCGATTTGAAATTGGAGCACAAAATCCAAGATTCCACTGAATTCGTGACAGTTATACTAGGATCCATTTCAGACCCCGACATCATTACACTAAGTTGAGGAGTTAATTTATTCGAGTGCCATTGTAAAGAACCTTGCTGTTTCAAACTGGACTGTAGTCGCGAATCTGGCCGTGCAATGTTCTATCAGTTGAGCTACTGGGGTAAAACTGGAAGCGCTTACAGTCAAAGAGGACTCTGAATTAACCACTCTGTCATATTTTCGTTTAACATGACTACCTAATTGACTATCTACTGCTATTTCTGCATCAGGTAAGCCTCCTGATACTAATGTTATACTCTAGATTAGCTTCATGCATGTTGTTGGCATTCCAATTTAAAATTGGCGCAAAATATCTAAAAGTCCACTGTATCCATGATGGTCATACTACAGTCATTTTAGGCCTTCGATCTTCCTCCCCCCTCTGTTCGTGACCCAACCCCTAGTTACCTGTTCTGAAACGTATTTATACTATGAGGTTGGTATTTAATTTAATTCGAAATGTTCCGTGTAATTACCGCTTGCTGTTTTAACTTCCCAATTGGATATTTTTGTTTCTATTTATTGTGATTTTGTTGCTAGATGACGTTTTTCTTATTACCCGCGGCAACATGACGAAGATTATTCAAGTTTTTTAAAATAAAAACTGTGTGATTGCAGCCTCGTCGCCTTTGTGGTGGTGGGGTTGGTCTGAAAAGTCATCATTCCCCAGCTCGCACATCCAAGTGCTTTAGACCTTAGGGGGAGTCATGCGGATTGGGTCGTTGGAACCAAGAACTTCATTAAATAAACCTACTTGGTTGATGCTTTCGAGTATCATTATAAATAACCTTGGCGTCCCATTCGGGGCTTGAGCTGCGGGTCTTTGTGCTGGGTAAGCCATGCTTCTCCAATTTAGCTACTAGCACAAAATTATAAGCTCTTATCGTCAAAGAGGACTCTTCAATCTCCTCCCTCACTTCTACACGCAGTTAATTATATGAATGACCATCTCCTGCTAATTTTACCTCAGATTTTCCTCCTAATGCTATTTTTACCTCAGGTTATCCTCCTGATACTACTTTTATCCTCCAGGTTAGCTTCCTCTGTGGTTATTGGCCTCCTGATTTGAAATTGGCGCCAGATATCCAAGAGTCCACTGAATCCGTGATAATAGGATTAGAGTCACTACCAGACCTTTGGCGTCATTACACTGACCTGCAGGATGATTTTGTTCGAGTACCATTGTAAAGAACCTTTCTGTTCCAGCCGGAGATTGAATAGCAGATCTTTGTGCTGGGCATGCAATGCTCTTTCAAGCTACTGAGAAGGAATTGCAAGCACTTACTGGTAAAGTGGACTCTGTATTCTCCTCCCTGTAATGTTAAAGTGACGTGAAAATTAGCTTCCCTATTCTATTTTTATCCTCCAGGTAAACTTCTTGCGTAGGTGTTGGTTTAAAGATTTGAAATTGTCAATTGATATCCAAGAGTTCACTGAATCTCTGATATTCGTATTAGGGTCACTTTCAGATATAACAACATCATTACACTAACCTGCAGGTTTATTTTTGAGGGCCGTTGTAAAGAACCTTGCTGTCCCAACCTGATCTTGAACCACTGATATTCGTATTGACCGGCTTTCCGATAGAGCTAATGGGACAGAATTGAAAGGTCTCATCTCCGAAGTGGACTCCGAATGTTGATCTGAATCTTGACATAGTATCGACTTTGGTACTTAACTAAACGGAGTCGGATTTTCGATTTTTCCCCCGCCCCCGGTTTGGAGTAAATGGGGATCACGAAAGGTTTTTCCATGACCCTCCAAGTTCTCCCTGGTGTGTTCTACAAAGCTAAATCTTTGCACACATGTTATCGATCTTCAGACAAAACTTAACGTTGGCCGAGTTTCGATCTACTCCACTTCCGGAGACTAAAAAATGAAACGTTTCAATTCTTTTCAGACCCTCTAGACTCTTGTACCCTTGAAGTCAGAATCTTTATACATTTATAGTATCTACAGAACCCGACATGGCAGGATTTTAAATCCCCCTCTCTAGTTCGCAAAATATATGTTTTGTTTGAAAAGTCCTTCCAAACTTTCTATCATCCCCAGGTGTTTTAGAATTTAAAATCTTATTGACCACTCAACGAGGATGTGTTTCCGATTTCTCCCCTACGGTGGGCAAATGTGGAGGGGGATAAATGTCTCTCAATACGCTGCAAAAATTCCTTGCTGACCTAAACGGCAACCCAAAAGGTGAACTTGAAAACGGACCGAAATACAGCTATGTAATTTTCGATTATGACGACAATCTTCCAAGCTAAGCGCCATGCTTTGTTAAACAAATTACAACACCAAAAATGTTAGAGCTTAATTTTATAAGAACGTTATTTGTTTGATAGGCTTGAACACTAGTAAATAAAATAAATACTTACTGAAAAGTATATCGAATTTGTAGTTTTGAATGACTTAGATATTTTGGCGACTTTCAATGCAATCTTAAATGACGCCATCTCGCCAAATTTTAAACTACTCTCAATCGGAATTAACCAAGCGAAAGATATGCGTGATGTTCAATGTGCAACACAAACCGAAGAATAGGGCTGTCAAGAAGTAGCAACCTGGCTGAAGGATTGGATGGAAAGTAGTGGAACACAACGGCGCCTTATCTTACTGGAAATCGGTGTTCCACATGATTCCTAGATAATGCATCAAAACAGCTCGTAGCACATTTTGAAAGTATTTTATCACGGTCAAACTTACTGTAATAACAACTAGAGTTGATTGAGCGTTTTAACTAATTGTTCCTCACATCCTGATGCCAATGATTGAGACTCAGCATGGCTCTCCCAGATAAGCACTGACTTATCTTATCAACAGTTTGGCCCCACAAAGTGCATCAATCATAACTGGCACCTAAATAGAAACATTATTCATCACTGAAAAGACATAATTCTATCCATGTTCCTCTTATATTCCCAGTACCACTCAAATCACGTACACTCTTCTAGATAGGCTAATTTCAATGAAGGTAAAAGTATTGTAAAAATTAAAATATGTTGAAAACAAGGAAAATTAGAGCAACGTATTTAATAACACAATAACGAAAATAATAACACAATAATACTATAACTATTGCTTATTTGCGCTTAAATACGCTGGTTCAGTTTTCTTTATCTTTATGTAAAGTGTTTTTTAACTAAATTGTATTAACCAAAAACATAATGGAAACTGCTTCCTGCTACATATTTATTTCATGTAAAACATACTGAGAGAAATATTTTGAAATCAGAGTTTTAAATAATTTAAATTATATATTGAAATGCTACTAAAAGATGGGCAGCCTAATGTACCTTACCCAATCATCATTGACTCTTGCCAAAATGTTCGTAAATTAACATCGATAATCTGCTGAACAAACTTTTAGATTTAAAACAATGAAAAAATAAATTTTCATGCCTACAAAATAAAGAAAGCTTGATTGTAACATTCACATCAAAAATTAAATATATGAAAGTTAAAAACTCAGAACAGAATTTTCCTTGTACCCTAGCGACTCCACAGAAACATAACATTACGATATATATATATATATATATATATATATATATATATATATATATATATATATATATATATATATATATATATATATATATATATATATATATATATATATATATATATATATATATATATATATATATATATATATACAGGGTGTCCAGCTCTATCGATGCCCTATGGCTATTTCCTCGACCGTTAGTCACAGAGATATACATCCGATTGCAAAAATGTTTTAAATTTCAAAATCTATTATCTTACAAGCAGTTTAAATCAATAAATGCATTTCTGAAAGAAATACGAAATATAAATTTCTATACGGTCCCCCGGCCCTACCAATTATATTTAGGAAAATCATCCTCATACAACTTCATGCAAAATAAAAAAAAATTTTCCTTTTACGACCAAAATTCACCGAGTTATGAGGCATTAAACTTTATGACGTAAGTCGCTTTTCCACGCATAAAAATGTCCCGTTTCAGGCAACCAACCAATCAGGGACCGTATTGACCATTTCTCAGCACAAGCAGTGCTCCAAATTTAAACAGCTATAAGTCGGTCAATTTAGTTCGTAAAAAGATGATTTTTTTTTGTATTTTGCATACAATTGTATGAGGATGATTTTCCTAAATATAATTGGTAGGACCGGAGGCCTATATAAAAATTTATATTTCGTATTTCTTTTAGAAATGCATTTATTGATTTAAACTGTTTCTAAGATAATAGTTTTTAAAATTTTAAATATTTTTGCAATTGGAAGTGTTTCTCTGCGACTAACGGTTGAGGAAATAACCATTAGGCACCGATATCACCGGACACCCTGTATATATATATATATATATATATATGTATATATATATACACACATATATATATATATATATATATATATATATATGTAAATATATATATATATATATATATATATATATATATATATATATATATATATATATATATATATATATATATATACGTAATGCAGGTCATAAAGACAAAGACAATCAACAAAATTCAAAGGAGAGGAATGAAAATAGGAAAACAAAAAAATCAAGCAAAAAAGCTTGCACGTAGACGAGCTCTAGGCTTAAGAATAGTTCATTTCGAAAAAATTATTTTTCAAGTCCATATATACCTTTGAAATGAACAAAAAATACTTTTTTCTGAAACACAAGAAAGATTTTATCTATAAACTTGTCTTATATGGACTAGAAGCATAAAAATTAGAAAACAATAAAAGAAATATAAATATCTTAAAATACACCTAAAAAGTACAACCATGACTAACAGTACATGACTAGACCAATGTTGCCATGCGGAGAAATGAATAGAAGTGATCTGCTGTTGCCAAAGAGAGTAATAAAAACCGTACTGCGTAAAGGCTATAAAATGAGATGTTCTACAGTTAAAGCTGCAAAATAAAAAGATGGAAATATATTATAATATAAATTCAAGAGAATGTAAAAGTATGGCTAAAATAAGATACAAAGGAGAGATTATGAAATTTTTAGGCTAATCGAAACTTATTAACTGCACCATTTACTAAATATGTTGGATATTCATAAAATTTACTGGTAATTTTGAGGTTATTAATCTGCAAAGCATGAAATTTTTTATCTCATAATCTATAAGTTCTAAAAAGTTGATTAAGTATAATATTTTTAAACAATTGAATCGAGTTGCTGGAATTAAATGGTAATAATTTATTAATATTAAATTAAAAAAAAATATGTTATCATATAAATTAGTAACTATCCCATTAGTAGGTTCTATAATTTGATTTAAATCCAAATAATTAAAATTTTTGCTAATAGTAGTTTCATTAGGTATTAATTCCAAATTTTCCAGATAGAAATCTATATCTATGACATAGTTATCAGTAAATACAAGACAAATCAGATCATCTACATATCTCTAAATTTTATAATCTGTTGAAGTAAAGAATTTTTCATATTGATATAGGTATAAATTAGCTAACATACTGCTACTACAGCCTCCTTGTGGAACCCCTGAAACTTGTATGTATAATTTATTACCTTGAAAAATATAATTATTGAAAAGGACAAAATGGAGAAGCTTAGGAAAATTGGTAAATTTAGTAAGATGAGATTGATTAGTAATATAAGCATTATATAAAGCTAAAATAACATCATAAAGATCAGTGAACTTAATATTATTAAATAAATCTTTAAAATCAAAAGTTTATTATTTTACGAAGTGTTTTTAATTTATTTTTTAATTCTTTACTATTGTTTAGAATGATGTAGTTATTACTAGAATCTCGTAAATTACTATTTAGTATATTTAAATAATTTAATAATAATTTACTAGCAGTAGTAGAGTATGAATTATGACCACTATTTACGGCTCTGAATTTAATAGGATTTTTATGAAATTTAGGTATAAGCATAATATATGGAAATTTCAAAAATTTATTATTAATATCTAAATCACTAAACATATTGTTAATTTTCAATTTGATACTATTAACAGAGTGTGAATCAACAATTATGCAATGTATATATTAAATTTAACTCTAAATCATGGCCGTTGATCGTAAGTCGTATAACATTGCATTGTGCCGCATTAAAACCCACCCTAAAATCTTTAGTGAGAGTTCCTAAAATAAAATTTACTAACATAATACTACATACAATAACACCCATTTTAACTTTAAATTAGCAATATCTATGAAGAGCATTCTATTCATTATTAAATTAATTAGAATATAATTAGTATATATCTTTCAGGAGAAGATTGGGCGTGTGAGACCATATGAATTATTATTATAAAACTGATTACGACCTTTCATAATATTTGATATCTACATCCGCGGAAGAAAAAAACGCCCCACCTTCTGTTAATAGAGAATCGATCATCGTAGGGGAGAAATTGAATGATCCCATTCGATTAGGAATAACATCCTCTACAAATTAATACGGGTAAAATTTGCATAAGGGGCCGTCTTCATATCTAAACGCGCACAAACCTTGAAATTTTCAATGGCAACACCCAATTTTGACATCATCCACAAGTTCTAGACCCCCAAATTAGTCCAAATTCAAATTTTTACGACGTCTCTATCTTTATATCGGAAGATATTCAATATTCCGGAATGTGCAATTTTCGGGGACCAGCGCCATATTGAAAGTCGCATTTTGAAGGGCGATATTTCGTTGATTGACCACAGCACTCTTATAAATTATTGAACTATCCTCTTGACATTCAGCATTATGGCTTACCTTACAGCCAAAGGGTCGCAGGTTCGATTCCTGCATGAAATGGTGATCATTTTCATAGCTGGATGTGGTGTTATCTTGTGTGTGTTACTAAGGCTGTGGACCTGTAATGGGTAGGATTATGTGAGCCTCAAATAGGGCACGATTATTAGGGGTAAAAAGCCGTACTGTGTACGTTGTAAAAACTAATGGGGCATTCGTGCCAGTGTCAATAAAAGAAAGAAGAAATACAGAAGAATGAAATGTTTATTTTCAAATGTTCTTTTATAATGCTGTTTCAAAAACAATTTATGAGATTAACAAATATATGCAGATCACGCGACAAGACAACTCCGTTGAAATTTGGTGACGAATTTAAAAGTATCAATACGGTGTGCAACCTCCGTCATTATCAATCACCGCTTGAAGTCTTGTTGGTGTAGAGTATCACATAATTTTATAATTTGTTATTGTTTTATATAAATATTTTTTATTATAAATTATCACATTTTGTGGGAGATTTCAACTCGCAGTAGAGCCGGAACTATTAATCGACAGTAACATAAGTAGATCCCATTTAGAATAATACAAGTTTTCACCCTTCAATACAGTAGCAGAATTACGTTGATTAGGTTGCATCTATACAACACTGTTTATACAAAGTTTTTATTAAAACTGGGTAAAAATAAATGCCCGCTTTCTTAAATAAAGATTAACTTACAATTAATATAACTGTTTCAAATTAGTCTTAAACTAATATAAGACCCCTAAAATCATCGTGATGCTGAATATTTAAACATTCCGAAAGAACTAGAGGGAGGGAACACCTGGAAATTTGCATACACATATAAAAACTCTTTGTGAATCGATTTTTATCAAAACATGTCCAGGTTTGTATTCATATTTTTTCGATTATTGATTTCATAATTAATATTTCACAAAAACAATTATTTCCACAAAAATAAAAATCACGTAAATGTGTTTGGGTTGTTTGTAGTAACGTCATACAAATAATCAGCGTGAGCAGATAATTATTACAGAAGATATAAATGGAAGTCTTGAAAACTAATTTAACATTAGGAGCTCAAAACTTTACATACTCACAACTCAGAAACGTTTCACCCAAATGACTTGAAATTTGGTATCATAGGTTGAATTTTGCTCTAGATTCGAACTAAGTTGTCAAACTTGGGTGTTGCCATTTAAAATTTCAAAGTTTGTGCGCGTTGAGATATGAAGACGGCACCTTATGCAAATTTTACGCACATTAATTTGTAGAGGATGTTATTCCAAATCGAATGGGATCATTCAATTTTCTCTACGATGAACGATGCTCGATTAAGAGAGGGTGGGGCGGTTTTTTTTCCGCGGCTGTACATACCTCTAATTTTGTCTTTGGACATTGATAGACGTATTGCTATTGCACATTGCCTTTTCGAAGAGCGCGGTAGCCCATTGGTTAGCGCGCGGGAATTGCACTCGGTAAATCCGGGTTCGATTCCCGCCACTGCCAAAAACTGCCGCGGAGTACGATCACGTTAAACATGTGGGTCCATAAGTCCTTCCGAGAGGTTGGTGGTAGGGGAAGGAGGGTACGGTCCCTGTGAATGCCTCCCCCACTGGGTTCCGGTCTAAATTGGGTGGCACTTCCCGACCGCCCAAACAGTTACCTTACACCTTTCTGGTATGTCGGATGGTCTGGGTCTCAACAACAGCAACATTGCCTCTTCGGCAACCTTTGCCTCCATTTTATGACGGCACGCTACTGACTCTCTTCTGAAAGTTGACACATCATCACTGCGTGCGCGTAACGTCATGAATACTGGAATGAGCGTCTTCCTTCTCACTGTGGTAGCCTGTTACTATTACTCATCTCTCTCTTACTCTGACTGATCTACTACTCATCTCGACTTTTTGCTGTTCTGACCACTGATCTCATCTAAACTCTGTAGTTGTTCTTGTCATATCTGAATCTGCAGTTGTTCTCGTCATATCAGAATCTGCAGTTGTTCTCGTCATATCTGAATCTGCAGTTGTTCTCGTCATATCAGAATCTGCAGTTGTTCTCGTCATATCTGAATCTGCAGTTATTCTCGTCATATCTGAATCTGCAGTTGTTCTCGTCATATCTGAATCTGTTGTAATTCTATCTCTCTAGAACATTCTCTCGGCTGCCATCTCGTTTTGCCTGAGGTTTGATACGCCTCTTAGACGATCATTGGTTGATCACAGGTGACGCGGTAACACTTCCGTATTGGTTGACATTTTAACCAATCCCATGCCACTCATTTAACCTCCAGTACTGCTCTGGTTCGACTTGCAGTCAGATGCCATTGTTTGGATACATATACAGGGTGCGGCAGAAAGAACTCCCCGATTTGGGAAGCTAATAGGAACGAAACGAAACAAGGTAGAAAAAAATATTTTTATACCTGAGTAGTACACATAATGCAGTTTGAAATCAACAAGTTTTAAAATTTACATCACTTAAGTGGCGTCCTCCATTGGCGATACATTGATTGAGCCTTTACCTGTAGCTTTCCATGGCCCTGCGGGTTATTTCAGGCGGAATGGCAGCAATTTCCTCAGTGATTGCCGCCTTGAGAGCTTCCAAAGTTTGGGGACGATGTTGATATACCTTGGCTTTGAGGTGGCCCCAGAGAAAAAAATCGCATTAATTAAATCTGGCGAACGTGGCAGCCACCTAATGTCACCACGCAAGGAGATGCCATGGCCAGTTCTCGTGCGATTTTTTTCTCTGGGGACACCTCAAAGCCAAGGTATACCAACATCGTCCCCAAACTTTGGAAGCTCTCAAGGTGGCAATCACTCAGGAAATCGCTGCCATTCCGCCTGAAATGATCCGCAGGGCCATGGAAAGCTACCGGGAAAGGCTCAATCAATGTATCGCCAATGGAGGAAGCCACTTAAGTGATGTAATTTTTAAAACTTGTTGATTTCAAACTGCATTATATGTACTATTCAGGTATAAAAAGATTTTTTTTCTACCTTGTTTTGTTTAGTTTCTATTAGCTTCCCAAATCGGTGAGTTCTTTCTGCCGCACCCTGTATATATACATATATATATATATATATATATAAAGAAAAGAAGTAGAGAGTATCTTAAAAATTTCCTATAAAGTCGCGGATTTTACAAACTGGTCCGTCGGCTTGTCGATTTGTAAATCACAAAATTGCATAAATTCATAGAAAAATTAAAATGTAGGAATAATGTTTGTATTTAGGGGAAAATATGTTAAAGAATTCCTATCCCTTAACGTAGAAAAAAATAAACATTATTTCGCCATCACTGTGAACACAAAAAACAAGGCAAAATGAATTTACAATAATGGAAAATGTAATGAAATGAAGATAAATAACTTGAAGAGCTCCTCTCAAAACTCACTTTAAATATTTAAAATTTTTTACAGATTCATCGTTCAATGATTTGGAAACTTTTCATGTGCGTGAAATATTATTTTGAAATTACTATTTCATGGTCACTTAAGAACCATGTCAGCCATGTGCTTCTTTAGATTCGTCGAATGTTCGCTACTTATTCTGAGACATTTCACGGTTAAATTGAGCGGGAGAAACGTGCCCCAGAACATTTGTAAATCTATTCCTCTAAAATATCCCTTTCCTAAAGAATTCTTTGATTCTACGCAAGATCAGAAGCAAAGAGAAACATTCGATAAAAAGATTTCGGGAGGGAAAATAATGTGTTAATTTCAATCCGAAATAACAAAGTACTTCAAAATGTGAGGGGGTTTAGTACATGCGTAGCGAGAAAGTGCGATCACCTACTTGGCAGTGCCAGGATTTGATCCCGGGACCAAAGCGTGACAGGCCAGCAGCATACCGTTGAGCTAGCTCAAGGCATTTAATTCTGCCTTATGAGCGCTCACTACAGTACTCCCACTCCCAGTGAGTTTCGTCGGAACCGAAAGCTCGCTACACATGACTTTCCCTACTAATGTACTCTGCATTACAAATCACTACTAATTACTTTCCTTATATACATAATGTATAAGGAAAGTATTGTGACGGCGTCGAAAATTCGAATTCGAGTTTCGACGGGAGAGCACGTTTCAAGCATCCTTGATCACGGATCGAACATTTTTGAAGTGATGTATGTGTGTGTGTGTGTGGAGGCGATATCTGACGAACGAATGGAGCTATTCGAATGAAATTTGGTACAAAAATCACAATCCGTGAATACTTGTTCCTATTGTTTTAAAACACAATCGAATGTTCGGACCCCCCCCCCCTAAAATTTCGAGTGAAATTTAGAAAGAATGATCGAAAAAATAAAACTTTCAATAAAATTACGCAAATATCCATTTCGTATGTAATTTTTCCTTAGAAAACGATTGACATAAACTTTAGAACGTTAGCATGAACCGTTCTCGAGATATTGCACATTTTTCAAATAAATTTATCAAAATATCCCATGAATTAAAAAAATATTAATTGTTAAAAAACATGTTCACTTTTCATATGTAATATCATGCGATAAATTTGGTGACATCATTCTCGTGGATCTAACTCGTTCCATTCACGAGAAAGATACTTTGAGTAATACCTCTGTATTTGAACGCCAATAGTCATTTATCTGCTGTAAGAAAAACTTATTTCTCCATTCATAGCACGTGGCGATATTTTGGCGACGAATTTAGCGGAATGTCGCCAACTTGGCGACATTTTTAAATGATGCCAAATTAACGAAAATCTCGCCAAATGGATAAAAATGACGCTAAATCAATGACATTGATTAACTTAATGACTAATTGAAGAAAATTCAATATCTTGGAAAGAATATAACTATCTACTATAAGAATAACATTTTTTTTAACTGTAAAAGTAGTAAATTCATTGTATTATATAAGGAAAGTCATGTGCTGCCCACATCAGATTTTTTACTACTTCTAATGTATTTCATTATCTGTGTCAAAAATAGAAATTAGGCCTTTTACGTAGCGTAACTGCAATTCAAACTTTGTTCCCTAATAGATCTAAAACCAAAGCATGAATCGTGCTGGGAAAGAAAAATTCTCGAATCTTACTCTAATATCTCGAAAATAAATCGAAACCGATGATTCCCTTTTATTTTCAATTAAAAATACTCACAAATATGTTTACTTATGTTTAGTAGTGAACATAATTATTTTCCACGATTTCTCTCATACAGATCAGAAACAAAACATATCTTGGAAAATGGATCATGTTAACATTTTGTGAATTATAACGTTCGCTTTTAAATGCAAAAAATTACCCATAAAATGTCTATTTTTGAAACATTTAACATCATCAAATAATAATAATGTCCAGTGTAAGTATCGAAAGAACTGCAGAGGCCAATGGTACAGTGCCTTGAAGTAATAGTGTGCAGACCGCCTATACCTACGAAAGCTGGGAGCTGTTCCCTAAAAGCCGCCACCGCCAGACGGCGCTAGTCTCGAATAAGATATCAAAAGCCAATGCGTTAACATTGAAACTAATGGGAATTTAATGCAAATAAAATGACCGATATCTGTTTTTGCGGAATAACTCTAGAACAGGTGTATCTAAAAATGCCAAGTTTAGCATTTGCTTTATGATTTTACTCTTTGGATTTTAAATCTTATCGGGCTAGCCTATCCTGAGCCCCACAAAAGGAATGTACTCGTTTTTTGAAAGTAATTCAAAAATCGGAACATTTAGAATGTCTAAATTTAATATATCATTGTCCTTTGGGGTGTATGGTATTTCATGAGTCTTTCGAACCTTATCGGGCTGGCCCGCCTTGGGCCCGCCATAGAAATTTACTCGCTTTTCAAGAATAATTTGAAAATCGGAGTAGCTAAGAAATGTAATTTTTAGTATATCATTTCCTTTGGATGCATTTTAATTTCAATTTTGAGCTTCATCGGGCTAGCCCGTCTTGGGTCCGCTTAAGAGTGCATTCGTTGTTGAATAATAACTCGAGAACCGAAGTAACTAATAATTCTAAGTTGGCGTTTGTGGTATATTTCAGTTTCTTCGATATTGAACTTTATTGGGCTAGCCTGTCCTGGCCAGGACATAGGAATGGATCCGTTTCATTTAAAATAACTTGAAAATCGGAGCAACTAGAAAATATAAATTTGGTACATCCTTTTTGTTTGGGGAATATATTAAATCATTCGATTTTAAACTGTATTGGGCGAACCCGTCTTGGGCCCGCCTTAGAAATTTATTCGTTTTTGGGGAATAACTCCAGATCCGGAGTATCAAAAAGTTCCATATAGAATGTCGTTGTCATTTCCGGTATATCATTGGATTTAAAACCTTACCGGGATAGCCCGTCCTGGGTCCAAAAAAAAGGAATGTACAAGTTTTTTTAAAATAACTCCAAAATTGTAGCAACTATAGAATGTCTAAATTTAGAATATCATTGTCTTTTAGGGTATATATTATTTGTTTTAATTTTAAACCTTATTTGGCTAGCCCGTCTTGGACTCGACATAGGAATGTATCAGTTTTCGAAAATAACTGGTAAATTAGAGCATCTAAAAACGTTAAATTAAGTATATCATTTTCTTTTGGGGTTTATCTTAATTTCGATTTCGAACCTCATTGGGCTAGTCCGTCTTGAATAAACCTTAGGAATGCATTCGTTTTTTGATGAATAACTCTTGGACTCGACATAGGAATGTATCAGTTTTCGAAAATAACTGGTAAATTAGAGCATCTAAAAACGTTAAATTAAGTATATCATTTTCTTTTGGGGTTTATCTTAATTTCGATTTCGAACCTCATTGGGCTAGCCCGTCTTGAATAAACCTTAGGAATGCATGATGAATAACTCGAGAACCGAAGTAACTAGAAATTCCAAGTTCAGCATACTGTTGTCTTTTGTGGTATATTTCATTTTTTTTTTCGATTTCGAACTCTATTCGGCTAGCCCGTGCTGGACCCGTCATATGAATATACTCATTTTTTAAGAATATCTCGGAAACCGGAACAGATAAAAATTCAAATTTAGTATATAAATTCCTTTTTGGGTGAAATTTAGTATTTTCGAATTTGAACAGTATCGGGTTAGCCCGTCCTGGACCTCCCGTAGAAATCATTTTCGTTTTGTGGAAATAACTCGAGAATCAGAGCAGCGAAAATTTCCAAGTTCAGCATGTCGTTAGGTTTGCACTGGAAGTACGAGTGAAGGTTGTGGTTCTGCGTGACCTGACAAAGTAGGTTTTTTGCCTTCAAAACCGGTCGATATTATTATTTCAGTTTTATTTTGCTTTTAACGAAGGTATCTTAGTTTTATTTCTTTAGCAGAAATTAGAGGCTGTACGTATGGATATTGTTTACTTGAAGTAGAACTGTTTTAAAATAAATTTTAAAAGCATTATATGAATAACTTTAATGAATGCTTTAAAATCAAACTGTTGTTTGACATTTTGATACAGATTAGCATGCGAACTTAAAATAATGTATGAGAATGTCTAGCAGATATTTTATTTTATCTCATATTTTCGGCTACTGCGATAAATCCCTGACAGCGGATCTGTGAATTTGGAAGAGAAATATGAAAAATCATTGCCATCTGAGCAATAGAACAAGCTAGAGTCTACCTACAAGTACTGCCCTCTTTGTACGGTAGGAGATAGCGCTGATCAGAATTTCAATTGAGAGCGGACATGTAACTGACCGCTCTCAATTGAGAACGGTCAGTTACATTATCCAAAGACTTAAAATATAAGGCAAATGACAAGGATACGCTAAACTTAAAATTTTTTAGATGCACTTGTTCTCGAGTTATTCCGAAAAAACGAGTGAATTTCTAAGGCTGGAGACTGGTTATACCCAATAAGGTTTAAAATCCAAAGAATTAAAATATACCCCAAAATAAAAGATATAATAAATTTAGATTTCCTACTTGCTCCGATTTTCGATTTATTCTCTTAAAATGGGTACAGTCCAATGGAGGGCCCAGGACGGGCTAGTAGATAAGCTTCAAAATCGTAAGAACTGAAATATACCACAAGAGAAAACGTCATACCGAATTTCGCATTATTGTGATGAATGAACTTGTTTATTTTGGGCCGCAAAGGTTTGAATGAACACCAGACAAAATTAAATAAAATTTAAAAAATACAATTAGCCCAATGTCTATGAAAATCAAATGGCATTTTGTGTATACCACTTGCAATAATATCACCAAATTTCACACAAATTCTTCAGTTATTTCCAAAGATATCGGTCATTTTATTTGCATTAAATTTCCATTAGTTTCAATGTTGACGCATTGGCTTTTGATCTCTTATTCGAGACCAGCGCCGTTTGGCTGTGGCGGCTTTAGGAAATAGCTCCCAGCATTAGTAGGTATAGTCGGTCGGCACACTATTACTTCTATGCACCGTACCACTGGCCGCTGGAGGTCTTTTGATATTTAAACTGGACATTATTATTATTTAATTATGCTAGCTGTTATAGAAATTGACATGTAATGGATACATTTTTGTGGGCATTTCATTTGCATTAAAAGCCTATTAGTTTCAATGTTAACGCATTGGATTTTGATCTCTTATTTCGAGACCAGCGCTATCTGGTGGTGGCGGTTCTTAGGGAACTCGTTTTGCGCCTCGATCGGCACACTATCTCTTCTAGGCACTGTACCATTGGGTTCAGTCTCCCCTCAGGCGTAGACTAGTAAAAGAACTTACCACTTCATGTGACTACCAGTGTTTCTTTCAGCCCCCCGGAGACGATTATTCACTCCCCTGGAGACGTTTTATGTTAACCCAACTTCTATTTATGTGGCAGCATTCCAATATATTTGTATAGGGCAAATATAAAATCCCCCATAAAGTTTCATTCGAACTCCCCCCCCATCCCCCGTCCAAGAAGTCCTCAAAGATACACCTACCATCCTCCTCAATAACTTCTCGTTCTCTCAGATAGGGAGAAACCAAGGATTTCAGTAGCGAAACGCGAAAGGTATTCTGGAGAGAAAGAGTCTTCTCAAATAGTTCGCTACCAAGTTACTCTCTTTTCAGTCGTCCACCAAGCTTAAGTGCATTAAATATTTTAAATAATGCATCATTTAAACGAGAGTCGCTCGATAGCAGGTTGATTTAGTAGTTACTGTCTACCCAATTTTCATTTACGTTTCACCACTAATTATGATATCCTAATCCCTCCTGGCTCTACTTGAAACTGTCGCCATGTTCACGCGGAGTACGATCGCGGTAAATATGTGGATCCGTAAGTCCTTCCGAGAGGTTGGTAGTACGGTTCTTGTCGATGCCTTCCCACTGAGTACCGGTCTAAATTGAGTGGCAGTTCAAGGCCGTCTAAACAGATACCTTGCACCTTCAGGTAGGTCGGACAGTCTGGGTCGAAAAAGAAGTCCTACCAGCCGTATTAAATTGCTGCAACTTTTAGTTCAGGCTATATGAGAATGTAACAGGCCACAGGCACAGAACCAAGCTGTAACACGTAGTCCAAAATATTTGGAAGACACCTCCATTCCAGATAACTTCATTAATGGACGTGCTTATACTTGCATTATCATGTAATACCTGATATCTTCAATGGAAACTTGCCATTTGCCGAGATATTGTAACGTTCTATCGAAGCTGACAACTTCAACTATCTATTTACACGTGATCTATAACATAGAAAAATGAATTGCCTCAAGTACACACTCTCCTTTGAGCACAAGTCAGACTTTTTATCTTATCAACTGAAACATAAAATGAAATTTTCGGATGCAAACTTTACAAATTCCAAATGTTTCAAATCAAACAGAGTACCATTCATTAAGAAAACTACTATTCGATAGATTCTATCGTGGAATTTCCGAAGCTTTCGGCCAAACAGTCAAACAAGTAGTGGTGAATTAAGAGTCGAGAGGAATGAAAGGTGGATCTTGTGGGATTTCTCAGAATTGTAAAAGAAGGGGCATGAAGACAGAACTGCTGTGAAGTTATTATGCAAGGTGTTGCTGATTTTAATAAATTTATCCAATACATGCAGTTTGAATCGAAGGCAGTTTGAATTTAGGACCAAGTAATGAGTTTTAAGAATTTAGACAATTTTACTTAAGAACAAATTGATGGATAATAAATATAATATATGATAAGAAATATTTTCAGTTTAACTAATTCTAAATATTGTATTATGACATTTGTATATGGAAAATATTATGATGGGTGATAAAAAAATATACAAATTTTTGAGAAAAAAAAACGAAATAAAAATTTTGGGGATCACAGAATACGAATAAAACAAATTTGGATTCATGCCTGTGTATATGTAATTTCGAAGCCTATATTTGTGATACCTGAACATATTTTATACCTGAACATATTTTATGTTACATGCTATTCAACAAGAAGATACCTCATAATATTCACAATCAGAAATGTGTTTTTTTAATTTGCTACGGAAGAATAAATTTGCATTATTAAATAAGTTAATAAAAGGTCATTTAAGAGGCTTTACACATGCTGCTAAACACGCTAATAACTTTTGGATACGAATTTACAAAGACAATATAACTCAATAACATAACTGGAATGAAAAGTGGTGCTCATACAACTGCGAGGATATGTTTGGAGATCATTTATTACAATTGTGACCACTAATTAGTGGACAGAGCTGGATCATTGTATATGGTAACCGCTCTCGCTCAACCACAGAGAAGCTTGAGAGACGTAAGCGAGATTAGAGAGCGAGACTAGAGAGCGAGATACTAATTATATAACAACTGTTACCTTTGCACCCCGTAGTACTTATTTAAACCATATACATAACTTTCGGGACTACTAAGCGAGAAAAATATATGCCAATGAACAACGACATTAGAATGTACCCGAATTAAAAACTGCAGGTTTGATGAGTAGAAAATTATTTCTGAGGATGAAGTTCCCAAGTTAGTTTGTTTTATACCAAAATGTTGATAAAAGTGCTTTAAAAAAAGTGGCTCATTGAAAATAAGCTTTAAATATATATATATATATATATTTTTGTAGTGAAATCTGTCACCTCACGTTTTTCAATGATTTTTACTATTAGCGAAATATTAAGTTTTGACTGAACTCGTGAATATGTAATATGCGAGCTGTGAAAGATTTCAAATTAAAATGTAATTTAACAAATAATTATGAAATTAGAAATATAACAAAATAGTTTCAATACCTGAGAACCCTAATACAAAAGAGCATATATTTTTTATTAATTTGAATATTAAATTAAGCGAATTAGATACATAAAAATAATATAAGAATACAGAAAAACAATTAAATCAAAGTAACACATTAAAATCGCAAAAATATATTTAATATACAAGGGCACGTTTAAGTTACATTGCATGATAGTGCACACATTTTTGATTAGCTGTTTAAAATTTGTTAACTTGTTATTTGTACGAAGCATTGTCAGCATGAGCAGTTTTGAAATGTGAGTTTCGCTCTGTTATAGTTTGTTTAAATAATTGTAATTTTGATTCTGCAAATTTGCCTGTAATTCCACGTATAGATGCAAACTTTTGTCTCCCTATCTATTGTAGTTCTTATGTAAAATGGATAACAGAGTTCAGGCCAATGTTGATTTCGTTTCGTTAAGAATAGAGATTGGACTTTGCTTCGCTCGTCCATAATGATACATTATGTATTTTAAGAGAAAATGTAGATGTATTTATATTTTTATTTCCTTTCCTTGAATTCAATATTTTTCTCTTCAATAAACTTTACTAATTTAATTATATATTTTTATATTAAAATTCAGCAAAACTTAGTGCCCATAAATTTTTCAATTTTACAGAATTAAGTGGGGAAAATGAGATATACAAAATTAAGCATATAATAGGATATTAAAAATAATGAAACCAAAAATTATATTTGTATCTATTATCCTACATACTTCTTATCCATCTATTAGTTCTGACACAAAATTGTCTAAATTCGTCTTATTATAAAGTCCCCAAAGATTAACAATAAATTGTATTTATAAGATGTATTCATTCAAATTAAACTCCCTAGCGCAATTAGATGAAAACAGCGTTGTTCGTAACACAGCTTCTATCGAAATTTCTAGTGCTCCCACAAGGTTCACCTTTCATTTCTCATTAAGTTTAATTTGCAACTATTTCTAAGACTCTCATATTGAAAGTAATTCGAAATTTCTATGAAGAATTTAAGAAACAGAATAGTTTATTGCATCCTGCTTGATTTGAGTGAATTGAAATTTGTTAACGTTATATACGAAAATTCAATTCCATATCTCATTTAATGTATGACAGCTATTGAGAAGAATTTTACTTCCGGATTTAACTATTATAATTTATTATTCAATAATTACCATGTAGAGAATATTTCTGTTTGGAACGATTATCAGCGAAAAATTAATATTCATGAGTTATTAAAATTACCATATACCATTACAATACATATTTTAGCAGTAACTAGCCTAAAATTAAAGTTTTACTCATCAAATAAACGCATTCTTTAAAGTATTATTAGTCTTATTTTTGAAGTAATGTCTCTGTGTGTGTGTGTGAAAGTATGTGTGTGTGTGTGAAAGTATGTGTGTGTGTGAAAGTATGTGTATGTGTGTGTCAGTGAGACTGTGGAGACGATAACTGACGAACGAATGGACCGATTCGAACGAATGGACCGATTCGAACGAAATTTGGTACAAAAATCACAATCTGTAAACACTAGAGGTTTATTGTTTTTATACGCAATCAAATGTTCAGAACCCCCTGAAATTTTCAAGTGAAATTTTGAAAAAATCGTCAAAAAATCAAAACCGCTAATAAAGTTACGCAAATAGACATTTCTTATGTAATTTTTCATTAGAAAACGATTGACTTAAATTTTAGAACGCTAAAATGAACCGTTCTCGAGTTATTGCACATTTTTCAAAAAATTATCAAAAAGTCATACAAAATTAAAAAAAATATATTTCCTATTAAGAAACATGTTCACTTTTCATGTGTAATACCATGCGATAAATTTGGTGACATCATTCTCGTGGAACGAGCTCGTTCCATTCATAAAAAAAGATACTTTGAGTAATACTTTTGTATTTGAACTCCAATAGTCATTTATCCGCTGTAAGAATAACTTATTTCTACGTCCATAACGCTTGGCGAGATTTTGGCGGAATATCGCCAACTTGTGGAGCTTTTTAATTGTTGCCAAATTAACAAAAATCTCGCCAAATGGATAAAAATGACGCTAAATCAATGAAAATGACGACTAATTGAAGAAAATTCAATATCTTGGAAAGAATATAAGTATCTACTATAAGAATAACATTTTTTTAACTGTAAAAGTAGTACATTCATTGCATTATATAAGGAAAGCCATGTGTTTCCCCCATCAAATTTTTTTTACTAATAACGATTTAAAATTCCGTTAATATGACGCCCTATTAAATAGTTTTCGCATTTCAGTTAAAAAAATTAATAAATACTGTACACAGTATTTATTTAATACATAATCAATAACGTACATGAAAAGTAATTCAAATGACCAAAGCGCTTTCGAAGAACACAGTATTCAGCATCAACATAGTGTCCATCATGTCCACTAGATGTCTCGGAATTGGCGATAAATTGTCAAATCTGATTACCCTTTTTCTAACTCAGAAATTCTGGACACTCGTGGATCACGTTATCCTCACGTAATGTTGACCTCATAGACTGCTGACCTCCTGGCCTTCGGAACAGACAAAAGAGGAAGCGCCAAAGGGAATATTGCGTGTTCGCAACAATATATTTCAATGATTGCATGCTATTTTTAGACTTGAAATATTCATCTCTTTTAAAAGATAAAATAATGACAAAACGTAAGCAAGTTCTCTACTACAATATCTGACAACTCCAAAGTGCACCCCTTTCCATTCCAGTTTAATTCAAAACCATCATGCGTGCTATTCTAAAAATCTTCGAAATTACAGTGAAGTGCGTAATCAATGACATAAACCTTTCAGCTAGTTATAATGTATATTTCAACTATTACATTTTATTTTAAAATCAAGTATACAAAAATATCATATTAGCGTTGGGGAGTATATACCAAGTATATGAAAAATTAAAATTTAGTCAATATTTCGAGTTTCTACGATGATTGGTTCTCGAGATATTAGTGAAAACAAAACTTTCGTTTGTCTCATCATTACGGAAGAACAGCTAAATCGAATTAAAAAAAAATTGTATAAAGCTTTGAAATAGCCCCCCTTAAAATTAGTCCAAATTTCGAGTTTCTAAGACCAGGGGTTGTCGAGATATTAATGAAAAACGAAACTTTATCCTTGGAGTTCTACTCTTTAACCCCCTGGTTCCTCCAAACTAAAATGTTGGAAACAGTTTCTTTAAAATGCGAAAGTGAATTAAAACTTTATCTCTATGTTTGGTGGAAGATTTTAGCACTCATTTGTCACTTTTTGAAAACATTAATGGTTTGAAACCACGAATGTTTGAAACATAAATTTAAACGGAAAATCTATCTCCAAGGTTTATTTTTCACAAGCTTTTATTCAAAAATGAAATGCATTAAGAAATAACAAGAAAGATCAATCATGCTTAAAGCATTGATTATGAAACACTTTCCAAATTCAATGCAATTTTATTTAAACAGGTCTAAAATGCAATACATTCCTCGGTAATATTTTAAAACTTATCACAATACTACATTAATTTATTATATTTGAAAACTTAAACCTTCATCGAAAAAAATGAACTTCATTCAAATGACGGCATTGAAATATAAATTGCCTGGTTTAAACATCTCTAAAATGCGATACATTCCTCGGTAATATTTTTGAAATCATTATAATACTGCAATAATTTATTATATTTCAAAACTTCATCAAAAACAACTGACATTCATTCAAATGACCTCATAGAAAAAATAACACGCCTGACTCGCTCTATAAAAGCAGCATTTCATTCATAACATTTTCCCAATCATTTCATTTATCACAGTTCAAAAATAATTTATTTTATTTAAAAACTTAAGACCATAGAGCTACAAGTAATTAAACTCTATGCTTAAAACTTCATCGAAAAAAATCGCCTTTCTCTCTATAAAATCAATGAATATTTCATTCCTATCAGCTATGCAGACTCCATGAGCTAAATACTTTTGAGTTAAAAAAAATACAGCAATTCTTATACAACTCATCCTACATATTTTGCTGTTTACATTTTACATAAGTGAAAAATAAGCTTCGTTGTAGAAATAATCAAATATGGATGATCATTTAAACTCAAATATATTGCCATTGCGTTGTTTCTGTATGTAGATGCACAGAATTTAAACAAAAATAAAGTGGTTTTAGGACGGATACAATACTCAATATGAACTAAAAAGGACTTTAAAACTCACGAATTTGAGACTCGATGCCATATATCATTTTGAAGTGGGTCACGTGATTTTTTCATATCATGGTCACACGATCGCTCCATATAAGAGGTGTTATTATTATTTTAATTTTTGTTTAAAAAACTACTGAATATATTTCGCTGAATTTTTTTTTATATATTTTATGGAACAATTTGAATATTACCTAAAATTTTCGAAGCAATTTGTGAATTTTAAATCCGCTTAATAAATGTTTGAAAACTTGGGTCCCATAGGGCTCAATGTATTTCATTTTTTCAACCCGGGTTCAATCCAAAACTAATTGGGTGATATTATTTATTTATATTCTCATAGGTCCTATAGACCGTCTGAACAACATACTAAAATTTCATTTTGATTAAGTCATTTTTACGGCAGTTATCGTGCTAACAGACAGACAGACAGACAGAATGAACAAAGTCATAAACACTTTTCAACTTCGTTGTAAAGTGTTAAAAATTGTTAATGAATTATTACATTTTATAAAGAAGATTCTATCTTATATTATGTTGCTCGCCAACGCAATTAAATTAAATGTGTTTGTTAATGTTTATTATTATTTTTCAGTTTGTATAATAAATAAATGGATATAAAAATACATCTTATAAATGAACGGTTTGATTTTTCTTTTAATTATATTAATTGCGGACTGCGTACATCACTTTCATTTATTTGGGCAAAGAGTTTTCAAGCTTATATATTGTGTTTAGCTAATAAACTCATATATTGTGTTTAGCCAATAAATTCATTCAGCCGATTGTTGAAACAGAAAAAGAATAGAACGTGTATATCTTCTAATACAATTGTAGTGCTTTCATTTAGTATATACAAACGGGATCAGGATGTTTTATTCCAATCTGCAAATTCAGAGCTACGAATTTGGCGGGATATCGCTAACTTGGCAACTTTTCTTAAACGTTGCCAAATTGACGGAAATGTCGCCAAATTGATAAAACGACTCAAATCAATGGAATTTATTTTGTTTTGTTAGATGAGAGTACTGAAATGATGTTTCGTTAGCATTTGTCTGTCAATCCAACCATCCTACTTAGTAACACATTTATCGATTTTTAAAATGTCACCAAATTGATAAAAATATTTGTAAATCCATAAAAATATCTTGAAACTGATAAAATTGTTCTAAATAAATAAAATTAATTGTGTTTTATTAAGGGATAGTATTATGATGATGTTTCATCATTTTGAGTGGGACTGTCAGATCTATAGTCCCACTTGGCGATAAATTTGGCGATTTTTTAAAATGTCGCCAAACCTTCCATAGAGATAGCATGATTCAGACGATATTTTGTCCACCAATTTATTTGAAGAAAATGATATCATGTCGTTTAGCAACGGATTTAAATCCAATGTGTTTATGCAGCATACGATTTTTATTAAATATTTTCCGACTTGAATAATGAAGATATGAATATTAAATACATTTCATTGACATTGCATTTTTGACTGGATAATATCAATTACTGTCTTCAGGTTTAAACATTATTATTATTGATATTTTCGGGGATTATTGATTCAGAGATTATTGATATTTTCATGTTATTATGCCATTGATATATTGCGACAAAAATTGTTGAAACTCATATATTGTACGTTGTACCAGTAATCTTCTACAAATGCACGGGCATATCTATCAAGTATTTTCCCGTAATTTCCTGTGGGGCTACTTTTGAGTAAAATCCCCTGTTTCTTTATGTAACCTCGCAGTACAGAATTGAATCATTCTGTATTTCAAAAGATTTCGGTCAAAAGCATCTTTCAAAATGAAACTACAATACACCCAGAAAGAAATTTTCCGGTACTTCTACTTCAGAACAGAATGTAAAAGTATTAATTAGTTAGTCCTCTGCATCATTCATGGAATTTGCATTCTTCATAATCCACATGCAATAATCCTATTACTTTAAAGAAACACAACATAACCAACTCGTAATTTTTCCTAGCAAAACTGTATGTGAGTTTGTAGTTCTAAATTGATTAGTTGAACCAGTTAAAATCCAGATTGTACTCGGAGTAGTTTTTATATGAAAGTCAGCAGTGTAAAGGGAAACAATAAACGTGAGGTAAATTTTCCTTCTCTCTTGAAGTAAACATTTTATTCATTTTTAACACTTCACAACATAGTTGAAAAGTGTTTATGACTTTGTTCATTCTGTCTGTCTGTCTGTTCGTTAGCACGATAACTGCTATAAAAATGACATTATCAAAATGAAATTTCAGTTCGATTTTCGAACGGTCTTTGGGACCTATGGGAATATAAATGAATAATATCTCCCAATTAGCTTTGGTTAAACCGGGGGTGAAAAAATAAAATACATTGAACCCTATAGGACCTAATTTTTCAAACATTTTTAAGCGAATTCAAATTTCACAAATTCCTTCGAAAGTTTCAGGAAATATTCAAGTTATCGCATAAAATATATAAAAACAATTTCAGTAAATTATGTTAGGTAGTTTTTTAAATAAATATTATTTAATATAGGGAGAAAAACAAATTCAATTAAATTCTGACTCTTGCTACATCCTCCAGAAAGGAAAATAAGATACATTATGTAATAAATATCTTTCCAAGAGTTTAATTATTTTATATATAAGAGAGGTTTCACACTTTAAAATAAATATGGTAGATTTTAAATTTTTAAATAGAATAAATTTTTATAGTATTGTGATGAATGAAACGATTGGAAAAATGTTTATGAATGAAATGCTGATTTTATATAAAGGCGATTTATATTTCGATGACGTCATTTGAATAAAGTTCATTTGTTTTCGATGAAGTTTTCGAATATAATAAATTATTGTAGTATTATGATAATTTTAAAAATATTACCGAGGAATGTATCCTATTTTAGAGATGTTTATATAAAATTGCATTGAAGTTGGAAAGCGTTTCATGTTCAATGCTTTATGCATGATTGATATTTATTGTTGCTAATTACGATACATATAATGCCATTTTTCATATTTTATCAGGCCTTTGCACAAAATTTATCTGATATTTTTAACACTTTACAACAAAGTTGAAAAGTGTTTATGACTTTGTTCATTCTGTCTGTCTGTCTGTCTCTCCGTTAGCACAATAACTGCCGTAAAAATGACTTAATCAAAATCAAATTTTAGTATGTTGTTCAGACGGTCTGGGGATCTATGGGAATATAAATGAATAATATCACCCAATTAGTTTTGGATTGAACCCGGGTTAAAAAAATAAAATACATTGAGCCCTATGGGACCTAATTTTTCAAACATTTTTTAAGCATTTTTAAAATTCTCAAATTACTTCGAAAATTTTAGGCAATATTCAAATTGTTCCATAAAATATATAAAAAAACTTCAGCAAAATATATTCAGTAGTTTTTTAAATAAATTAAAATAATAATTACACCTCTTAAATGAAACGATCACGTGACCATGATATGAAACGATCACATGACCCACTTCAAAATGATATATGGCATCCATTTTGTTTCAAAATCGTGATTTTTTAAGTTCTTTTTAATTCATATTGGGTGTTGTATCCGTCCTAAAACTACTTTATTTTTGCTTAAATTCTGTGCATCTACATACTGAAATAACGCAAATACAATATATTTGAGTTTAAATGATTATCCAAATTTGATTATTTCTACAACGAAGCCTATTTTTCACCTATGTAAAATGTAAACAGCAAAATATGTGGAATGAGTTGCATTTGAAAATGTAAATACCAAAAGATGTTGAATGAGTTGTACAAGAATTGCTATTTCTTTAACACAAAATAATTTAGTCCATGGATTCTTTATGGCTGATATGAATGAAATATGAATTGATTTTATGAAGAGAAGGACGATTTTTTTCGATGAAGTTTTAAGCATAAAGTTTAATTACTTGTAGCTCCATCGTCTTAATTTTTAAATAAAATATGTTATTATAGTATTGTGATGAATGAAATGAATGGGAGAAAGTTATAAATGAAATCCTGTTTTTATAGAGAGATTCAAGCGTCTTATTTTTTCTATGACGTCATTTGAATTAATTTCAGTTGTTTTCGATGAAGTTTTTAAATATAATAAATTATCGTAGTATTATGATAGTTTTAAAAATATTACCGTGGAATGCATCGCATTTTAGAGATATTTAAACCAGGCAATTTATATTTCAATGCCGTCATTTGAATGAAGTTCAGTTTTTTCAATGAAGGTTTAAGTTTTCAAATATAATAAATTAATGTAGTATTGTGATAAGTTTTAAAATATTACCGAGGAATGTATTGCATTTTCGACTTTTTAAAATAAAATTGCATTGAAGTTGGAAAGTGTTTCATAATCAATACTTTAAGCATGATTGATCTTTCTTGTTTTATATAAGTTTAATCAGACAGCACTGGAGTAAGTTATTTATTCTAGAAGCATGCATCGAAGTCAGTCTTTCAAAACTGCTTATCAACAGAAATGTTTTAAAACTCTCAATTTAGCCAGTTATTTAAGCATCTGCTCATATACTATATCTAAATTGATGGAGCTCATGCATTAATTCCCGTCGTCTCGCTGGTTTAAAAGTGAGTAGGTTTCGATTTAAAGTTGTTCATCTTAATTTCGGATTTTACTTCAATATTACTATAATTTATTTCTGCGCAAATTCTTCAATTTTACTATAATTTATTATTTGAGATTTCTTGCATTTTTGTTACGCCGATTTCGGGAAAATGTCCAATTACCAAATAATAACAAAAATTGAATTGAAAATGCAAATTTAGTGTTATTTAGTGCAATTAAACTGAATCTAATGAATTATTAAAGAAATAAAGAAATTATAAATTTGAGCCTGCAGGGAAAGTCATGTGCTGCCCACATCAGATTATTCAATATGTTTAAATGATATTAAATTAAATTTACACAATATATGTAAAATAACGGCGGTTCATTTAGCTTAACAGCATACCATTATTGCATGGAGTGTGGTTATTACTATTGCAAGTGATGTAAGTGGATTTCAAGCTGCCGTATTCGTGAATGTATCATTTGGAGCGACTGGAGACCCCGTAAAGGACGTGTATTTTTAAGTTAAGTAATTTTAATTTATAGCTATTAATTTCATGGAAATACAGTTTGAGAACTGTGTATCTTTTAGGCATACATGCGGGGAGGCAGTTGCTCCCTGGAGACATTTTGTGTTAACGTAGTTTTATTTATGTGACAGCATTTAGATATATTTATACAGGGCAAATAGAAAACTTTCCCCCTAAAAGTTCCATTCACTCCCCCCCGGTCAAAAAGTCCTGAAAAAACACTGTTCGACAACCCCTCCGATTCCTATTTTCTCTAACCCTGATGAAGGAGAAACCCAAACACTGGTTTCGCTAGTTTCAGTATCATATTCGATACTACGAGTTGTCTACGATACTGTCAAAATTCAGTATTTTAGGTCACCGGAGCTACTGAAGGTGCAGAGTCCACTTCAACTGTCAGAACTTGCTATTCTGATGACAAAATAACTCCATTGAGAGGGCGTCAACTGTCCAATATGAAGATATATAGTTGGAGCCCCGAGAGGTGCAGCAAGGTTCTTTGTAATGGCGCTCGAACAAATCCACCCTGCCAATTAGAGCATTGATGTCGGGAACTGAAAGTGACTCTAGCATGGATTCAATGGACTCTGGGGTATTGAGCGCCAATTTCTAATAGGGACGTTAATGACTGTGAGACCAGAAACAGATCTGACACTTTGGTGAGACAGTTTTATGTCCATATTTATTGTGTTCGAAACATCGAAAAATACTTCTAGTCTGGATAACGCCAGGTTTTACAGCATGTGAACCTAAAAGTCAGATAAAACCATAAACCAGGAGTGTCAAGACAAAGGGGACCGAGCGGGCCCTTACGATGATACCAAGTACTTTCTCCATTGGTTAATCATTTATCCAATGTCGCTACTTGGCATCCTAGTAAGGACCCGCTCGGCCCCCTCTGTCTTGACACCCCTAGTTTATGGTTTTATCTGACCTTTAGGTTCACATGATGCATAACCTGTCATCATCCAGACTTGAAGTACTGTTCGATGTTTCGGACACAATAAATATGGACATAAAGCTGTCTCATCAATGTGTCAGATCTAATTTTTGGTCTCACAATGATCACACACAGGAAACTTATCTAGCAGAGAAAAATAGTATTAGACAGCTAATCTGAAGTAAAAATAAAAGGAGGTAGTCTGTAAAATTATACGTCAATCTTATAATAGAGAAAAGAGAATGCAGAGTCAACTTCGATCACAAGATTTTGCAATTTCGTCCTAATAGATCAGTTGGGGAATCGTCGGTTGGCGAGAACGAAGATCCGCAGTTCTAGGCACGACAGGAACTGCACCGTTCTTTACAGAGGTTATAGAAAGACAAAACCACATTAAACAATTACTATATATATAGATAAGTAAACTATTGCGAACTTCAAACATATTTCCAAACCGTAAATATAACACAAAATGTTAATATCTTATAATCGAAGTGTGTACACAACAACTTAATACTTGCTAGTTAGTTTTTTAAGATAAATTATAGTATTGGGATTGTATACCCTGGCCGCCAGTTATTCGGAGACAATCAGATACCTTTAAAATAATATATCGGTCTCAAGAGGACACGGCCTTAATCGGGGGACAAAAAAAGCAAGCTGATTCACGAGAAGGGTATTTTCTTTAGATTGCTTCTCTGGACGTGAGAACAGAGAAATATTCTCGTAAAAAGCAAAGGATATGGTTGCTTGGTAAAACGTTTGTTTCGGACAGTAAGATTAAGTTATGACGTTTTTGTGGTAAAAATTATTTATTATTCGGGAGTCGAGAGAACTTTTTGCGGCATCCAGAACTAAACAATAGGTCCTGGAATAATTTATTGAAAAACAAAAGTATTTCAATATATGCAGTAAGATGTTTATGACTAATTAAACTGATTTTTTTTATGATACAGTCGAAAACAAAATTACACAGAATATATATTACTGATTATATGGCAATAAATATGGAACTTATTAGGATGGACGATTTTCTATGGAAGATTTCAGTGATTTAGGCATGGAATGAGTAAAACCGAAAGGGATATAGAATGTTTTCTTTGTGACTCTAGTCTCAATCATGTATTTCTATTTTTACCTACGAAACTGTACGTTCTTCTCCACATGCCCGTTCTTCGTACGGATTATATAACATAAAGAAACTTATAATTCGCAATCATGTGCAAATTCTGTTAAAATATTAAATTTATTGCTCTTAAAGCGAAGTTTAAGAATATCTGTTATCAGTATGCAAAATTATCTTCACGGGCAGATCTGAAGAATAAAACATCCTGGCCCCTTTTGTAAGCAAATTTACAAAAAAAAAAAGAAATTGAATCAATATATACAACCCCGTACTACTTATATTGTCGCAGATTAGAAAATATTCCATTGTGTTAGTAGAAGATTACCCGTATTACAATATGAGTCTCAAAAATATTTGCCAAAATGAAAGAGATGACGTAATAAATTGAAAATATCAATAATCCCTGTGTTCTTTATACCAGAGGGTCATAATTGATTCCAATATATGCCAATATATATCAAAACATGTGCCAATATACCTGTACTACTTATATTCTCGTAGATTAGAAGATATACCCGTGTATTTGTAGAAGATTACTCGTACAACGTACAATATATGAGTTTAAACAATTTTTGTCACAATAAAACCATTGCATAATAACTTGAAAATAAAATAATCCCTGAATCAATAATCCCCGAAAATATCAATAATAATAACGTTTAAATCTGAAGAGCGTAATTGATATTATCCAGTCAAAAATGCTAATAGAAGAAAAATCAAATCGTTCTTTTCTAAAATATATTTTTATATCCATTTATATATTATTCAAATCGAAAAAATAATAATTAAAATTAACATACACATTTAATTTAATTGCGTGTCTGAGCAACATGATATAAGATAGAATCTTCCTCATAAACTGCGAAATTAAATAACCATTTTGATTTCTTTATACTTTTCATTGTTCAGTAAAAGCTTGTGAAAAATAAACCCTGGATATAGATTTCCCATTTAAATCATGTTTCAAATAATTCATGTTTTCAGAAAGTGGCTAATTAGCGCAAAAAATCTCTCGTCAAACTCAGAGATAGTGTTTTAATTCACTTTCAAACGATTTTCAAGCTTTTCGTTTGGATAAACCACGGAGTTAGAGAGTAGAACTCCTAGGAAAAAGTTTAATTTGCCATTAATATCTCGATAACCCCTAGTCTTAGATACTCGAAACTTGGAGGAAATTTATAGAGGGCTATTTAAAGCTATCCACAAAATTTCATTAAATTCGGTTTATCCGTTTTCCCGGGATGATGAGACAAACAAAAATTTTGTTTTTTACTAATATCTCGAAAACCACTAATCATAGAAACTCCAAACATGGACTAAATTTTAAGTGGGATTATTTCCAGGCAACCCACAAAATTTCATCAAATTCGGTTCAGCCGTTCTCGCGTGATGGTGGGAAAAACAGACAGACAGACAGACAGAATTTCAATTTTATTTGTATAGATAATGACCAACGTCTGAGATCTAACCATTCATAAAAAGTGAGGAACATCTAAGAGAAAGGTTAGTTGAACAAGGGTAATTACATCCTACACAGGCGTTATCACATTTGGCATTTTAGCGCCATAAGTATACGTTCATGATTAGAGTTTTCTTTGTTAGTGTAAAACTCTTGAATGCATAAAAAGTCCAGCAAATGCTCAATAGCAAATCGAAGATCATAATTGTAGGCAGAAAGAAAGTTATTGGTATTAATTCGAATATCTTAAGAACCATTTAATAAAAATATGCACTCCAATATAAAAGCAGAGATACCGGAAAATGACGTAGGGTACAGAGGTTTGCTTACTATGAGGAAATAAAATTTTTAGCTCCTATTGATATATTAGTTTCCCAGACTTTTATTTATATCATTAAAAGTACTTTTTTTACCACGCTGATTATATTTTAATGCGTTAGCAATAAATGACAAACAAAAAAAGAACATAGTTATTTCATTTTCAATATTAAATCTCGTATGCAATATGATTTAAAAAATTAACATTAAAAATGTGAATAAGAATGTCGATATATTTTGATGTTATTAATTTGAAACATACTTTAAATATGAGTATTCAAAATTTCAGCTTTTTCTTCTCCGTAAGGCCTTTGCACCAAAATTATACATATGTAAATACAAATAATCGCAAAATTCCGTTGATTTTAGGTTAAAATTTACTGCATTTTTTATACAAATGGATACAAAACATTGTTCGTTATATTAAATAAAAGGAGAGTTTTCAAAATTTTATTTAAAATGTACTTTATTTTGCAACACACGGATGCCCTGTCTAAAATGATAGAAATGGTGAACAATTTAATATAGGAAAAAAATACCGGGAAGAAGGAGCTGAAATTTTGCACACTGATTTAAAAAAAAGAATTCTGGATCAATTTCAATGAAAATATATTAAGGTTGCTTATTCATATTTTCAATACTAATTCCATAATTCATATAGCATACAAAAATTCTTACAAAAAAAAATTATATAGAATTGTTATTTGGGTTGCTTAATAGTAACATAATAAAAAAAACGTGATAGAAAGATTATTACAGAAGATTTGAATAAAACTCTTGTAAACTCATTTAACAATCGGAACATAAAACTTTCTATAATTCAGATACGCTGGATGAAACAGCGTAAAACTAGCAGTCCGAGGTTTCATTTTGATACAAATTCGAAATCCAACGTTAAAACTGTGTTGACATTAGAAATTTTGAAGTTGCTGAGCATTTTCGTATGAAGACGGTTCCTTGTGAAAATTTATATGCCAAAATAACAATTTATAGGGAATGTTATTCCCTATCGAATAGCAATTTTGTATTTTCTTTAATGTGAACGATGCACAAATAACGAAAGGCGTTCGTTTTTTTCTCAACTGTACATATTTATATCATTAAAGTCAGTATGGCAGAATAACTCAACAGCATATTTTCCTGTGGAATTATGAGTCGATCGGTACAGAACTTTGAACTATACCCGATTTACTGTTCCGTGTATTATTGTCCCTACAAATTGTGGACGTCCCACAAAAATTTATCACAAACCCTTACATATTTGATTTGCTCTCCTAATCTTTCCTAACTTCCTCTACCCCCGACACATACTAAATGGGCGGACGTCCCTGAAATAAATGGGCGGACCTCCCTGGCGCACACCTCTCACCCCCACACATACTCTCTAGTGGTATCCGTCTCTCAACCCTTTAGGCAGCCCTGTACCATGCTTAACTCTTGATGAGCAGTGTATTATCCTCTCTAATGATTGTAATGGGAGCTTTATGTTTTACTCGGGTAAGGTATGCCGCGCCCTCCTGTATGTAACAAATTCATAATCCTGACAATTACTATCAAATATGAAAAAAAAGCGTTAGTTTAAAAATACCTGCAGGACTTCATTGTGAATAGGCGGTATATGTATCAATTGTGCATACGCCCACATTTGTCCACTTTCATTTTTACAATACAGAGATTTCTTGGGTTTTGAAATATTGTTTATTTGTAATAAAATTGAACGAGGGGGTAAGTTTTAAGCAGATGGTTTCATTCCAAATTATTATTTCTGAAGTTGCTAAAATGACCAAGGAAAATGAGGAAACTGAAATAGCTTTTCGGTGTGAATTATATAGCGGAACTAATTATGCCATTTTAAGTAAAACAAGAAATATCAATCATGCTTAAAGCATTGATTATGAAACACTTTCCAACTTCAATGCAATTTTATTTAAACATCTCTAAAATGCAATACATTCCTCTGTAATATTTTAAAACTTATCACAATACTACATAAATTTATTATATTTGAAAACTTAAAACTTCATCGAAAAAAATGAACATTCAAATGACGGCATTGAAATATAAATTGCCTGGTTTAAACATCTCTAAAATGCGATACATTCCTCGGTAATATTTTAAAAATTATCATAATACTACAATAATTTATTATATTTGAAAACTTCATCGACAACAACTGACATTCATTCAAATGACGTCATAGAAAAAATAACACGCCTTGTTCTCTCTATAAAAGCAGCATTTCATTCATAACATTTTCCCATTCATTTCATTCATCATAGTACTAAAATAATTTATTTTATTTAAAAACTTAAGACCATGGAGCTACAAGTAATTAAACTCTATGCTTAAAACTTCATCGAAAAAATCGTCCTTCTCTCTGTAAAATCAATGAATATTTCATTCATATCAGTTATGCAGACTCCATGAACTAAATTTGCGTTAAAGAAATACAGCAATTCTTATACAACTCATCCTACATATTTTGCTGTTTACATTTTACATAAGTGAAAAATAGGCTTCGTTGTAGAAATAATCAAATTTGGATGATCATTTAAACTCAAATATATTGTAATTGCGTTGTTTCGGTATGTAGCTGCACAGATTTTAAGCAAAGATAAAGCTGTTTTAGGACGAATACAACACTCATAATGAATTGAAAAGAACTTTAAAAATCACAATTTTGAGACAAGATGGATGCAATATTACATTTTGACGTGGGTCACGTGATCGCTTCATATAAGAGGAGTAATTATTATTTTAATTTTTATTTAAAAAACTACTGAATATATTTCGCTGAATTTTTTTTATATATATTTTATGGAATAATTTGAATATTACCTAAAATTTTCGAAGCAATTTGTGAATTTTAAATCCGCTTAAAAAACGTTTGAAAAATTAGATACCATAGGGTTCAATGTATTTCATTTTTTCAACCCGGGTTCAATCCAAAACTATTCATTGATATTCCTATAGGTCCTACAGACCGTCTGAACAACATACTAAAATTTCATTTTGATTAAGTCATTTTTACGGCAGTTATCGTGCTAACGGACAGACAGACAGACAGATAGACAGAATGAATAAAGTCATAAGCACATTTCAACTTTGTTGTAAAGTGTTAAAAAAAACGTTTATTGTATTTATTGCCTGGCGGGTCATGTTAAATGTTTTTCAATTGCAGCCATTGCGTAGTTAAGCTCAGATCAGATATGAAAAGCTTATCTCCTTACAGGAATATGATTGAGAAAAAATAAAACAAGAAAGATCAATCATGCTTAAAGCATTGATTATGAAACACTTTCCAACTTCAATGCAATTTTATTTAAACATGTCTAAAATGCAATACATTCCTCGGTAATATTTTAAAACTTATCACAATACTACATTAATTTATTATATTTGAAACCTTAAACCTTCATCGAAAAAAATTAACTTCATTCAAATGACGGCATTAAAATATAAATTGCATGGTTTAAACATCTCTAAAATGTGATACATTCCTCGGTAATAATTTTAGAATTATCATAATACTACGATAATTTATTATATTTGAAAACTTAATCGAAAACAACTGAAATTCATTCAAATGACGTCATAAAAAATAACACGCCTGGCTCTCTCTATAAAAGCAACATTTCATTCATAAATAATTCCCCCATTCATGTCATTCATCACAATACTATAATAATTTATATTATTTAAAAATTAAGACCATGGAGCTACAAGTAAGTAAAACTCTACGCGTAAAACTTCATCGAAAATTATCGTCCTTCTCTTTCTAAAATCAATGAATATTTCATTCATATCAGCCATGCAGACCCCATGGACTAAACGATTCTGTGTTAAAGAATTACAGCGATTCTTATACAACTCATTCTACATATTTTGCTGTTTACATTTTACATAGGTGAAAAATAGGCTTAATAGTAGAAATAATCAAATTTGTATGAGTATTTAAACTGAAATATATTGTCATTGCGTTGTTAAAATATGTAGATGTACAGAATTTAGGCAAAAATAAAGTAGTTTTAGGATGGATACAACACTCAATATGAATTAAAAAGAACGTTAAAAATCACGATTTTGAGACAAGATGGATGCCATATATCATTTTGAAGTGGGTCATATGATCGTTTCATATCATGGACACGTGGTCGCTTCATATAAGAGGTGTAATTAATATTTTAATTTTTATTTAAAAAACTACTGAATATATTTCGCTGAATTTTTTTTTATATATTTTATGGAACAATTTGAATATTGCCTAAAATTGTCAAAGCAATTTGTGAATTTTAAATCCGCTTAAAAAATGCTTGAAAAATTAGGTCCCATAGGGCTCAATGTATTCCATTTTTTCAACCCGGGTTCAATCCAAACCTAATTGGGTGATATTATTCATTTATATTCCCATAGGTCCTATAGACCGTCTGAACAACATACTAAAATTTAATTTTGATTAAGTCATTTTTACGGCAGTTATCGTGCTAACGGACAGACAGACAGACAGACAGACAGACAGACAGACAGACAGAATGAACAAAGTCATAAACACTTTTCAACTTCGTTGTAAAGTGTTAAAAAATCTGATGTGGACAACACATGACTTTCCTTATATAATGCAATGAATTTACTACTTTAACAGTAAAAAAATATGTTTTCCTTATAGTAGATACTTATATTCTTTCCATATTGAATTTTCGACAGATAGTCGTCATTTTCATTGATTTACCGTCATTTTAATCCATTTGGCGAGATTTTCGGTAATTTGACAACATTTCAAAAAGTCGCCAAGTTGGCGATATTTTCCCAAATTCGTCACCAAAATCTTGCCAAGCTTTACTGACGGAGAAATAAGTTATTCTTATGACAGATAAATGACTATTGGCGTTCAAATACAAAAGTATTACTCGAAGTATCTTTTCTCATGACTGGAACGAGCTAAAACCACGAGAATGATGTCACCCAATCTATCGAAAGGTATTACATATGAAAAGTGTACATGTTTCTCAATAGGAAATATATTTTTTTTTATTTTATATGACTTTTTAATATTTTTTTGAAAAATGTGAAATATCTCGAGAAAGGTTCGTGTTAGCGTTCTAAATATAATGTTAATCGTTTTCTAATTAAATATTACATAAGAAATGTCTATTTGCATAACTTTATTAGCGGTTTTGATTTTTTGACGATTTTTTCAAAATTTCACGCGAAAATTTAGGGGGGTTCTGAACATTCGATTACGTTTATAAACAATAGGCTTCCAGTGTTTACGGATTGTGATTTTTGTACCAAATTTCGTTCGAATCGGTCCATTCGTTCGTCTGTTATCGCCTCCACAGACCCACTGACACACACACACACACACACACATACTTTCACACACAAACACATACTTTCACACACACACACACACACACACACACAGATACACACACACAGACATCACTTCAAAAATGTTTGATTCGTGATCAGGGATGCTTGAAACGTGCTCTCCCGTCGAAAACTCGAATTCGAATTTTCGACTCCGGCATAATACTTTCCTTATACATTATGTATATAAGGAAAGTAAAAATGTATTATTTTTCTTCACCATATGTACCAGCAGAATTTTAAAAGAATTTTAATTTTTAAATTTACTATATATATATATAAATGATCTCGTTTAACTTGCATCATAAGAAATTTTGAATTGAAATTCCAGCAAGCTGCTTTGACTAAGGCCGCAGCTAATTAATCTATCCAAAATAAGTATCTAAGAATTTATGCCTTCCATACGTGATGGGTATGAAAGAAATATATTGCTAGTAGGATTGGCCATCTAACCATATTCGAAGACTTTAGACATAGAAATTCATGTCTATATAGCCATAATTTAAGTCAAAATTGATAATACTGATTTTTGAACACTAAAAAAATTCATACATAAACCAAACCAATGCGAAACATTTTCGAATTCGTTAAATACATTTTTCAAATTCATTAAATAAATTTTCAATATGTTATATTTTATATTTATATAAATCTCATAAAACGTTCTGGAACATAAGTGATAAAATTTGCATCGCTATATGAAATCAATATTTCTATATTTTGGGAGGACAAGGATTAAACGCCTTATCGTAGTATGGTAGTATTTGGGCGCTACGTCTTAATAAAACCCCAATTTCAATTTATATTTCAATAGAGGATGGAAATCTCGATGTACATGTAAGTAAATGGGAAAATATAAAGGAACTATCTTAAGGATTCGGTTAAAAAATTGTTGAAAAATGTTTTTCGACTTTTTTGATGGTTTCAAGATGGAAACTCGGCGATAATAATTTCAGTCGTTAAGGTATCGATTTGTGTGAAAATGCTCAAATATAAAAAATCTAAAAACTAGTACCTGTATTACACATATGATTTATAGCACTTAAAATAAATTTTAATCTTAGGGTGTAGTTAAGAGATTTTATTCACCAGTCTTTCACCACATGTAATTCTTTTTTCAATTGCTTACTTTATATATGGAACAGGGAAAGAGGGGTATGTCATACCTATTTAGTACATGTTTCATTTATAATGTTCTTTTTATAATTTTCTCAAGCTTGTCGTAGAGTCAATTTTGATTTCAAATTTTCACTTCAGACCATTTTAGTTTCACGTTTCCTCTACAGACCATTTCCAATAAATGATCAATCTCTGGTATTTATAATACAAATAAAAAATTTATAATACAAATTAAAATTCTTAATATATATATATACAAAGTACCAAAATTCATGGGATAGCAGTATGTAAATTTACAAATGGCGCTCGCATTCCGTTAAAAGGGTATAAAGAGTCAGATGGTTGTCAATGTTGTCTCTTGGGCTTTTGGGTGTCTTGGGTAAAGTCAAATAGCGTGATAATGGCTACCCGGCGGGAATTAATTCAGTTTAAACTTGGATAATGATATTTGGAGCTCGACGCATGGGACGGACATAGCATTTCGGATGTTGTTCAGACTTAAAGTTAAATTTAAAGTTATAATTGACATTTATTATTAGTTATAAGATTTCTCGCTCGACAGTGTCAAGGGTGTATTGAGAGTACCTCATGGAATGCATTACCTCCCACAAGGGACATCGCAGAGAGCGGACACGTCTGCTGAATGATCGGGACAAGAGACATCTGATCAGAAGCATCCGTGCTAACAGATGAACGACATTGTGTCAACTGACTACCAGATGCAATGAGGGACGCACTAGAAGCGTATCTGAGAGTGAAGCGTATCTGAAAGTGAAGCGTATCTGTGCCGTGAAATTTGGCGTTGATGGGATTTGGCAGCCGAAGACCGACTCGAGTGCTTTTACTCACAGTTCCTCATCGGCTTCAGCACTTTGCCTGGGCTCGCAAACACATGCAATCAATCCTAGATGACTGGAAAAATGCAACGTGGTTCAATGAGTCACCTTTCCAGTTACTCACAGTTCCTCATCGGCTTCAGCACTTTGCCTGGGCTCGCAAACACATGAAATCAACCCTAGATGACTGGAAAAATGTAACGTGGTTCAATGAGTTACCTTTCCAGTTATTACGAGCCGATGGTCGCATTTGGGTGTGGTGCAACCCCCCATGAGGCTATGGATCCAAGTTGTCAACAAAGCACTCACTGTGTATCCTAATGGTGGTTCCATAATGGTGTCGGTGGTTATGGATTTCACGTGTCGCAATAACGATAAGATGTTCCAGGAAGATAATGATCCATGTCTCCAGGTCCATATTGCTCGCAATTGGTTTGAGAAGCATTCTGAACAATTCTAGATCATAATTTTGCACCTAGACCGCAAAGCATGAACCCCTTGGAGCATATCTGGGATATGAAAGAAAGGGCCATTAGTACCCAAATTTCAGCACTTACCACAACCATGCAATTATGGGCTGCTATCGAGACAGCATGACTGAACATTTCTCCGGGAGACTTTGGCCGACTAGTTGAGTCCACGCCAGGTATATATACATACATACATACACACACACATATATATATATATATATATATATATATATATTTATACAGAGTGATTATAATTAAAGTTCCAGGTTTGAAAATGGTCTCAAATAAAAGGCACTGGTCAGAATGATTTGAAATTTTGCGTGAATATTCGTGGAGCAATGGAATTTTGTTTGGTGAAGAAAAAAGCAGTAGTTCAAAATGCCGCCGCTAGGAGAATAATTGGCGCTTTACTACACTAGAATGCAATACAAAAGTAATAAGCGTTGACTTACTCATTGGCTAATGACGTAATAAATGTTCCATATGCTGTCCTTCGAATACTGAATAAAAAGTCGATCTTTCATCATCATATGCATGCAATTAATGAAAAAAATTTTCATCCATTGAAACAATGTTAAATTCTAAGCAAACGTAAGCCGTACCTTTCTTCACAAAAAGTGGATTTAATTTGTTTTGCCTAATTTCTCTTCAAATGCTGCTGCAAATTTGCATAAGGCAGTGACGTTGCAATAAACGTTTGCTATAAAAAAGAAAGAGCGGAACTTGTTTCTCATAACTTAATGAAAAATATCTACTGTTTTGTCACAATGACTCTATCATTAAAAGATCGTGCTCTTCTTGTCAAATCGTTTTATGAGAATAACAGATCTTGTTTGTAGCTCTTAGAAAGTTCAGAACATTGAAAAAGTTAAAATCTGGTCCTCTGTGTGGCAAAAGCTTGCGCAAAATGGTTTTAAAATTTGAAGAGACTTGCTCTTTGGACATCAAACATGGCAGGGGACGAAAAGCATTCGATCCAGAGGTAGTGGAAGACTTATTAGCGTTAGAAGAAGAGCGTAACGCTAATGCATCTACGAGTGCACGTGGAATTGCCCGATCATTAGACGTACCCTCCAGTACGGTGCAAAAAATTTTGAAACACATTTTGAAATGTTATCCTTACAAACTGACCCATGTTCAACAGTTGCTACCTGCGGACAATGTTGCACGTGAAATGTTCGCACTTCAATTTTTGGCTCGGAAACAAGTAGACGATGAATGGTCCTGGAATGTTTTGTAGACTGACGAAGCACACTTCCCTCTCCACGGAACTGTTAATACGGAAAATTGCAGAAACTGGGCAACCGAAAATACACAGGAACTACACCAGGTGCTTCTACATTCCCCAAAAGTCACTGTGTGGTGCGGATTTACAGCAATGTTTATTATCGGACCTTTCCTTTTCGAGGAAGTTGGTCCTCATGGCCCCGTCACCTGTTCTGCCAATGGCCATCGATATGAACGTATTTTGAAAAGTCACGTTATACCCACTCTTCAAGAGCGTCAGTGTATCGATAGCACTATTTTCATGCAGATTGGAGCTCCACTACATATCGCTAAACCAGTGAAGCGGCTTCTTCGCAGTCATTTTGGAGATGATGCGATTATCAGCTGCCATTTTCCTGTAAGATAACCAGCACGTTCCCATGACCCCAATCCATGTGATTTCTGGCTTTGGGGGCATCTGCAGAATGTGGTGTTTAATTTTGGACACATTACCAATTTAGCGGAACTTAAAGCTAGCATCATGCATCACATCCACAATATCTGTACAGAAACAATGAAATCTGTTGTTGAACAAGCTATTTTGCTCTTTCAGCTTGTTTCAGAATGCGAAGGACAGCATATTGAACATTTATTACGTCATTAGCCAATGAGTATGTCAACTTTTATTACTTTTGTATTGCATTCTAGTGTAGTAAAGCGCCAATTATTCTCCTAGCGGCGACTTTTTGAACTACTGTTTTCTTCACCAAACAAAATTCCATTGCTTCACGTGTGTTCACGCAAAATTTCAAATCATTCTGACCTGTGCTTTTTATTTGAGACCATTTCAAACGGGAACTTCAATTATAATCACCCTGTATATATATATATATATATATATATATATATATATAAGATTCATATGATCTTATATCTTGTATGTTACTTTAGGAGAATGTGCTGCATTGCGCCAACTTCTGGAGAAAAATTGGATAACTGTGAAATAATTTTATTTTAATATATTTACTATGCTATATATATATATATATATATATATATATATATATATATATATATATATATATATATATATGTATATATATAACAAAAAAGCTTTACATAAGCCAAAATTTACTTTTATACCGCTTGAAGATATCAAAAGATATCAGCGTATTCAACAGAAAGGAGCAACAATAGTTTATTAATCTTGTCTATACTGAACAACAAAAATTATAGAAAAAATTAAAAAGGTGTATAAATATTTTATGAGCATAGGCGTTAAGGCGAGGGAATTGCACTCAAACGACCCAAATTCGATTGCCGGCTCTACCAAAACTGTCCCCGTGCTAAGGAGAAGTACGGGTACGTTACATATGTGGATAAGTCTTTCCGAGAAGTTGGTAGTTGGGGATGGAAGATACGGTCCCTGTGAATGCCGTGCCCACTGCGTTCCGTTCAAACATCGTCCAATTAGTTACCTTACACCTTCTGGTAGGTCTGACGGTCTGTTTCGAACAAACAGACAAACAAGCACTTTTTTATATGTCTAACATATGGCGAGATTATACGTTTAAATTTACGATTTATCAGAATTGTAGATTTTAACACAATAAAAAGTAAAATTCAAATTTTTTTAAATGTATCGTCATTTAACGGTCGTCTAAAGAGCACTGTATTCAAGCTGGCGAGCACAGCTTACCTATGTTTTAAAGTATGCAATCATAAACCATTCCTTACAAATTTATTGGCATTCTTAAGGATATTTCTAGGAACGAAGTATACTTGCAATTAAAAAGTTTCTTAATACCAAGTGCCGAAATAATAAAAACAGTTTTAACTGTAAACTCCATGGATGGTATTTCTAGAACATTCAAAAATCAAACATTACATACGAGTCCTGTTGGGTAAAAATCCAATTCGTATCCAATTCTTCACGAATCAATTAGTTGAAATATACAAGTTCGATATTCTTGAAACGTAAATCCATGAAGAAAATAAAGAACGGATTTATTAACTTAGATCACATTACTAATCTATTACAGACCTAAAGTCTAGACGTTAAAGATACATTTAAGGATTTAAGATGTTTTTAGAGAACATTTAGGAATATTTCTATTTTCGGTTAAAACTTTCATAAAACAGACTAGAACAAAGCAACTAGATTTTCACAAACAGACTAGATCGAATTTCCCGGCGCTGTCCGAATCTTAAGTAAGCGCCCGCTATTTAAATAATACATTTACAGTCAACATCACTCTCTTTCCATATCACCAACACTGTTTCTTACCCTCTCAATTTCAATCCAAATCTTGCGAAATTTTTAGTTTAAGCGTTACACAAATGACCCACCGCTCCACAAAAATTAAATAATTGCCACACACGCTCTCAATTTGCCAGTCCATCCCTCTCCTAAGTTCAAATGTTCTAAACATAGTAAAGTTCATATCACATTAATCCACAGTACACATTATTTATGTTCTTTCCAAATTACAAACTTCTAAATTACAGCAGAGTTCCGATTATCCGAGGTTCCGTATATTATCGAAGCAAGCCCTTCTTTAACTCACTCATCGAACTTTTTTCTGATAAAATTACATCAACCTTCCCGAAGTCCTGGAAATATTTCTTTCAGTGAATTCGAGAATATAGATCCGAGCTGTATCTGAACTATTTTCTGTTCAATTTAGCAGGTATCATTGGGACTCTAACTGTATTGCTAAATAACAAAATTTCCTATAAACGTGTGTGCATATTATAATCCAGGTATTTATTCTTCCGCCCCTTAATAGTGCTTACAATAACGTAACCGATTTAGACAGGCTAGGGCATCAGTCGCGTTTTTACTTTCCCTGCAATACAAGGTAATGTATAGGGAAAGTATTGGAATCATGCCGAAAATCGCAACTCGAGTTTTCGACGTATCTACACGTTTCGAGACCTCTAGAATACGAAGAAGCTATTTTTAGCGTGACGTCTGTCTGTGTGTCTGCGTGTCTGTCTGTCTGTGTGTCTGCGTGTCTGTCTGTCTGTCTGTCTGTCCAATGTATGTATTCACTCTAACTCATAAACTAATGGACCGAATTTCATAAAATTTGGTAGGTACGTCACTTGGGTGTGACGCTGGTGCTGATTAGTTTTTGGTACGATTTGGCATAACAGAACCTGCCTTTCTTGCAAAATGGCCGGGGAAAATTGCCTGTTACCACTCTAGCTGAAAAACTAATAGATCAAATTTTACAAAATTTGGTATATAAGTCACTTGTGAGTTACTCTGGTGCTGATTAGCTTTTGGTACGATTCGGGAAAAAATAACCTGCTTCATTTGCAAAATGGCCCGCAAAAATCTTCAAAATCTAAATTAAAATACTTCGTATGCTCAAATATGTCAATTAAATGCTTGTTTTATACGTACTTTTTAACGTTAAAAAGAATAAGACCAACCCCATTATACTAGGACTAGCCGTTCTCGAGATATTTTAGTTTTCCGCATTTATGCTGCGCCAACGTTGAAAAAACGTCCAGTTAGCAATTGAGAACGAAAATTTAATTAAAAGTGCTAATTCAATGTCATTTTAGATAAATATGAGCGTTATTTTGTGCCATTAAACGATTGTGCAAGCCGTTCTCGAGATATTTCAGAGATATTCAGATATTCGAGATATTCAGATTCATTTTTACTGCTCCGATTTTGAGTCCATTATTTGTGTGTTATTTAGTGCAGTTAAGCTAAATTTAATGAATTATTTAAGAAATAAGGAGACGATGGATTTGATTTTGCAGAGAAAGTCATGTGCTGCGCAAATCAGATTTTTATTTTTCTGGAAACAGCATGACTTGACTGGCGATATTATTTCAACGGTGACTGCGAGCTGCACGGTTTATATTACTTTCAAAATTCACTTAAAATGAATGCTTGTTTCTTTATGCATTGCTCTAATCATTTACTTAACAAGTTTTTAGTATTTAAACATAGAAAAATTAACGGTCAAATGTAAATTTTAGGGAAGTTCACTCTTCGTTAAAGATACAGATTGCCAAGTGGTGTACCCATCTATAGCGTGTGATACACCAGAATGCATATATAGAAGACTTAATTATATTGGGTTTTTCTTTAGATACATTGCTGTATCGGGTTTGTATACCCTAAGCGCCAATTACTGGGACAGAATCAGCTTTCCTTCAGATAAATTACGGCTCTCACAAGAATACTATCTTAATCAGGAGGCAAAGAAATTTCTTAATCCCAGCTGTAGCAGAGCAAAGCATATTTGTTCTAGTTTTTTTAATGTCCATTTTCTAATGGTAACTTACTGTCAAATAAAATCTGAAGTTGAGTCTTAACTCAACTTCCTCATACTTTCATATTCATGGTATTTAGTTCTACGTCTCTCAATCATTTAAATGAATGATCGACAAATGTTTATATCGCAATTTTAAAATTGGAGAAGTTTAGAACACACGAAAAGTATGTATTTTTAAAAATTCGCGAAAATTTGTTGATTAATCGGATGGATGCAGTTCAAAGCATGTTTGAAAGATATTTTGTAGTTTTTCTGATGGAGCTAAGATGGAATCTCTGTAATAATACTTTCGGTTGCTAAGGAACCGCTTTGTGTGAATATCGCTCAAAATCGTTATCAATCAGGCTAAAGCATGGCATAACTAAAAATCTCATTTGAATTTTATAACATAATACTAAGGTGTACCTTCACGATCATGAAATACATGTGTACCAAATTTCATGACTGCACTACGCTTAGATTTCCCGCTTAATAACCCATAACTGATATTCAAAATAATAATCTTTTATGTTTTCTTTCTATATCTGGTACTTTGTCATGATATTTATCCCAAACATTAAAATAAATTGTTTCTTGGGCAAAGGCAGAAATCAAAATCTATTCTAATTTATCAGGATTTTTAAATTTTAACAGAGTTTTCAACTTAGCCTAGAGAATCTCATTAGATCTAAAAGGGTTCTTCTGGAGTCTGTGTGACGATTCAAGTATTGATTTTAACTAGTAATGGATAGAACAACGAACATTCTTTGCATAGAAGAAATTCAAGAAAGATTACCATTGGGAAAATATTGACAAAATTTGAAAAAACACAATATTTTGACTGAACAAATGCGTTTTAAATTGATTCATGGAATACCTGTTAAGGGAATCATATTCCTTAAGACCATAACATAATCCTTAAGACAATCTCATGTGTTTGCCAGGTCTAATACTATTATTTCTCCATATAATACTTTTGTTAAACCTATTTTACAAAATTTTTCTTCTGGGATGCTATATACCATCTGCATTCTCAACAAATCAAAGTTACCCGAATTAAATTTTTACGTCCTATTAATTACAGAATTTCCGCTTTTTATTCACTTGATATACAAACTAGTCAACTTTGGCAAGCATTTAATTTATGTCTTTTAAAAATTAAAACAATATTTCTTGCCTTTTGTATTACTATGAAGTTTTAAATAATACTATTAATTGTTCAAATTTTCCATCGTGCATGGAGTTTCATATATATGTTACCAATACTAGTCAAAAGAAATTATTCCATAACATGTACTATTATTAAACACAAATAGATGAAGAGCTTTCCTATCTAGACATTTGTTTATCTTATTTGTGCTGATATTAATATTTTTAATTTAACTCCTACCGATTTTAAACAGGAAAGATCTACCATGCATAAAGCATTAATTATGAAACACTTTTCAACACAAATGCAATTTCATTTAAACATGTCTAAAATGTGATACACTCATCGCTGATATCTTTTAAATTATCACAGTACTGCAGTAATTTATTGCACTTGAAAACTTAACTTAATCGAAAAAGACAATGCTAGTTACACAAAATGAATTTTATTCAAATGACGGCATCAAAATAGAGATCGTCTGTCTTTCTATGGAAAAGCAATTAATATTTCATTCATATCACTTATACCCCAGACTCCAGAGCTATATAATGTTGTGTGAAAAGAAAAATTGAGAAATTATTGTATTACTAATCTCATAATCGCTTGATTGTTTACATCCTGCATGCTATAATTATCGTTAAAATAAGACTTGGTTGTAGGAATAACTAAAGCTTAATCATCAATTAAAATAAAAAATATTGTAATTGCGTTGGCACAATTTAGATACACAGATAATAAACAAAAGCAAAATTAAAGCGATTTCATCACGGATGCAACACTAAATATAAATTTAAACGATATTTATATATCTACGGTAACTACGGAAAATGGAAGCCATATTTTATTTTGCAATAAGTCACGTGATCTCTTCATATTAAATGGGTGCAATTATTATTTAATTTTTTATTTATGAAACTACCCAGCATATTTTGATGCATTTTTTTTACACATATTCGAAGCAATTTGTGAATTTTATCTCCGCTTAAAAATGTTTGAAAAATTATGTCTCACATGGTTCAGTTACTGTATTTCATTTTCTTAACCCGGGTTAAATCCGAAACTAATTGATATTATTCAATTTCATTCCTAAACACACCATAGAACATGTCAAGAACATACTAAAATGCCGTTTCGATAAGTCATTTTTACGAAAGCTACTGAATGGACAAAGTCAGACAAACATACATACAGAATGACCAAAGTCATAAGCACTTTTCAACTATGTTGAAAAGTGTTAAAAATGATAGTTAATGGATTAACTGAAAAAGAGAAAGAGTAAGAAAGTGTAAACTGCTACTAAAAAGATATGCTATCCATAATATCGTTTAATCATATGAAAAACTTACTTTTCTACAAGCATCTCATAGCAATCAAAATGGCATGATTTAAGCGAAATCAGTTAAGGGAATTCCTTCAACAAAAAGAGCCACTCAAAGGTTCCAAAAATATATTTCTTTAATGGTGTTGAGAGTTATTAAATAAAAGAGGAAAACTGACTTTTATTTTACATTTATAAAGGAATCAAAATGGATCAGAAATAACACTTAGAATATTTTCTGAAAGCTCACATGATTAAACGAGCAAAAACTTGTTTCAGAATGATCCGTATACTTTTCAGCAAGACTCAGCAGCGACGCACAAGTTAAAACGTTTGCAAATGTGGTATAAACAACAGTGTCAAAGTTCCATATCTGCAGTCTACTGGCCAGCATTAAGCCCTGGTGTAAATTCTCAAGCTTTTTGTATATGGAGCTATATGGAGGGTAAGTTGTTGTTGTTGAGACCCAGATTGTCCGCCTACCAGAAAGATGTAAGGTAACTGTTTGGACGCCCGGGAAGTGCCCACAAGTGTGGATGCCTCCCCCACCGGAACCCAGTGGGGGAGGCATCCACAGGGACCGTACCCTCCTTCCCTTACCACCAATCTCTCGGAAGGACTTACGGACCTACATGTTTAACGTAATCGTACTCCGCATAAACACGGCGGCAGTTGTGGCAGCGTGCAAATACTGCGTGCAAACCACCGGGCTACTGCACGCGAAATGTGCCAACAGCACGCGGTGTTCCAAGTGGTCACCCACCCAAGTACTAACCGCGCCCGATGATGCTTGACTTCGGTGATCTAACGAGAACCGGTGTTTTCAGCACGGTAGGGCATTTGGCTCATGGAGAGTAAGTTGTAAAATCTAAAATCTACATATATCTGCAGAAAAATTTATGTTGAACATATAGAACGAAATATCGGATCCAGTAGTGTATGTTGCTGCAGGGGGCTTTTCCGAGAAAATCATCATCTGTAATTAAAGTCGAAGAAGAGAGAAGAAAAATTCGTAATTAAATATATATTATCCGCCATTAACCAGTTTAGAAAGCGTAATGTTTCTTTGAAACTACTGATACATTACCAATATAATCATGTGTTCATACTGCTACTTATTTCTGGGCAGACTTGTATGGCATTATCTGGCCTAGTTGGGGTGGTGTATGTGTTCAACATAAATGGTGTACGCTCCAGCGGTAATCAGGAGACCTAGGTTCGATTTCCAGTTTTGACCTATTCTGATTTTAACTGAAGTATAATCTGTTACACATCATTAACCACATATATAAAATATAGTTTCAAAGTGATTAAGATTATCTTCATATCATCCTCTATTATGTAATGATTTCTTTTCTAAATTATTTTCTCTTTTAGAAAATTTTGAAAATTAGAGTGTTTAGAAGGAGTAACATACACTTATTTCCACTTAATTTGGCAAGCAGTAAAATTTTATGAACAGCCTCCAGAAAAAATGTTGATGAATTGTGTTTCATTCTGAAAGAGACAATCCCCAAAGAACAATTTTCTTCCATGAAAACAGGAAAGAGAAAAGAATTACTGAAAGGAAGTCCAGAAAAAGAAATTGAAATAATTCAAGAGAGAATATTTATTTTTCTTATTTTGATAAATAAAAGAATTCTAAGCCATTATATTGATTTTTGACTTCTTTTTTCTTTATAAAGTAGATAAATTGTATCCGGAATCTTCCAATATTTGTCTGTATTGTCAATAGAATTTATCGGTTTAAAGCTTTATAACAAATAATTTTATACTTGGGGTTAATAAATGGGTTTTTGTTTTGTGATACCTTTAATGCCAGCTCACATCCCGCATTTTAACCAATATCCGATTAAAGCTTCATACCTTATCCAAATATCCATTTAAAATATCCAACTATGTTTTAAATACACAACTTTTACTTTGCCTTTAAAAAAAAAAAATATATATATATATATATATATATATATATATATATATATATATAAATATATATATATATATACAGGGTGATTATAATTTAAGTTCCCGGTTTTAAAATGGTCTCAAATAAAATGCACTGGTCAGAATGATTTGAAATTTTCCGTGAAAACTCATGGAGCAATGGAATTTTGCTTGGTGAAAAAAAAACAGTAGTTCAAAAAGTCACCGCTAAGAGAATAATTGGCGCTTTACTACACAAGAATGCAATACAAAAGTAATAAACGTTGACTTACTCATCGGCTAATGAAGTAATAAATGTTCAATATGCTGTCTTTCGAATACTGAATTAAAAGTCGATCTTTCATCATCATATGCATGCAAGTAATGACAATAAATTTCATCCATTAAAACAATGTTGAATTCCAAGCAATTGTAAGGCGTATCTTTTTTCACGAAAAGTGGATTTAACTTGTTTTGCATAAATGCTCTTCAAATGTTGCTGCAAATTTGCATAAGACAGTGACATTGCAATAAACGTTTGCTATAAAAAAGGAAGAGCGGAACTTGTTTCTCATAACTTAAAAATTTCTATAGTTCTGTCGCAATGACATTAAAAGATCGTGTTCTTCTTGTTAAATTGTTTTATGAGAATAACAGCTCTTGTTTAGTAGCTCTTAGAAAGTTCAGAACGTTGAAAAAGTTAAAATCTGGTTCTCTGTATGGCTAAAGCTTGCACAAAATGATTTTAAAATATGAAGAGACTGGCTCTTTGGACATCAAACCTGGCAAGGGACGGAAAGCAGTCGATGGAGAAATAGTGGAAGACGTAGCTACAGCATTAGAAGAAGAGAGTAACGCTAATGCATCTACGAGTGAACGTGGAATTGCCCGATCATTAGACGTAACCTCCAGTACGGTGCAAAAAATTTTGTAAAATGTTATCATTACAAAATGACACATGTTCAACAGTTGCTACCTGCGGACAATGTTGCACGTGAAATGTTCGCACTTCAATTTTTGGCTCGGATACAAGTGGACGATGAATGGTCCTGGAACGTTTTGTGGACTGACAAAGCACACTTCCATCTCCACGGAACTGTTAATATGCAAAACTGCATAATCTGGGCAGCCGAAAATCTACAGGAACCACGCCAGGTGCCTCTTCATTCCCCCAAAGTCACTGTGTGGTGCTGATTTACATCAACGTTTATTATCGGGCCTTTCCTTTTGAGGAAGTTGGTCCTCATGACCCCGTCACCTGTTCTGTCAATGGCCATCGATATGAACGTCTTTTGAAAAGTCACGTTATACCCACACTGCAAGAGCGTCAGTGTATCGATAACACTAATTTCATAACACTATTTTCATGCTATTTTGCACTTTCAGTTTGTTTCAGAATGCGAAGGACAGCATATTGGACATTTATTACGTCATTAGTCAATGAGTAAGTCAACGTTTATTACTTTTGTATTGCATTCTAGTATAGTAAAGCGCCAATTATTCTCCTAGCGGCGACTTTTTGAACTACTGTTTTTTTCTTCACCAAACAAAAGTTCGTTGCTCCACGAGTGTTCACGCAAAATTTCAAATCATTCTGACCAGCGCCTTTTATTTGAGACCATTTAATAATATATATATATACATATATATATTCATATATATATATATATATATATATATATATATATATATGTAATGTTATAACTATGTTTTAAATACACAGCTTTCACTTTGCCTTTAAAATATGTATATATATATATATATATACATATATCCAAATACTACTACGGAATAGAAGTCTGGTCACGTAAGGGCGTAATGACTTTCTAATACGTAAAAAATAATGATTCAAAATTCAAGGGGAAAATAAGAAATTATATACAACGTGACAATGAAAATGAGATACCAAGAAGGAGTGGGCAGAAAGTGATGAAAAACGGCAAACAGGGAGAGACAGCAACTAACAGTAAGTGATGTTTATTGCAACACGATACACCTATACACTGAGCGATAACACCGTCTGATCAGTAGGCTGTAGAATCACCACGGGCGGCAGCACGTCTAGGTACAGAATCAATGAGCATGCGGATAGTGTCCTAAGGGATGGCTGCCCATGTCCTGTCAACCATGTGCCAGAATTCGTCTTCTAAACCCGGCGTTGGCAGCGGACGAAAGCGATGTTCAATCATGTCCCATACGCTTTCGATTGGTGAGAGATCAGGGGAGAGGACTGGTGGTCAGGGAAAGACCTGGATACCTTGCAGGGCATGTTAGCTTATGAGTGCCGTGTGTTGTCGGACATTATACAACTGGTAAATGGCATTGGAAACCCCCTGAAGAAAGGGTAGTGTCAACGGCCGCAGCATGCATCCACGTATCATTGGGGAGCCCTAGTGCCCTCAATACGGACCAGAGGTGACCTGCAATCGTAGGCGATGGCTACCCAAACCATGATGCCGCGTTGTCTGGCGGTGTGGCGTTCCACAGATTCGGCCGGATTGGACCTGCCATCACTTCGACGCCAGACTCGTACACGGCGACTGCCATTGATAAAACAGGAGCATGACTCGTCTGAGAACACGACATTGCAAACGGAGGCTTCTGTGCTGTTCGGCCAATGGCAATCTTCTTAATAGGAGTCATGAGTGCAGGTCGCTAGCTACCAATCAGTGGATAATGGTTCTGGTCGATATAGGAGAATCAAGGACGCATGCTGCAAAAGGGCGATGGAAGTGGCCTGCAGAGCTGTTAACGGAGCCGGCGGATGCGCTCCACGCGTGTTGACATCGCTCTGGCCGTACCGGCACCCTTCAAACGTGCCACATTCCCGTGTTCCAACCATCTTCGCCACAGTAGGTGCACCGTGGACGGGTGTAGATGGCTGTCCGCTGAGATTTGACATATTGACCAACCTGCCCTTATGAGCCCGATCACCATACCCCTCGTGAAATCGTCTGTCTGCTTAAAATGCCTCGGTTGGAGGAGACCTGGCATTCTCTGCTACTACACGTTTTCTCTGATACAAAAAAAAATTGCAAAATGATTTCGCTGGCAGACAGAGTGACTCGACTAGTGCCGATTCTGCAAGTTCCGTCCCTTATATCTCACTCAACGTGCGCTGGACAGATGCGCATTTCGCATCATTTACATAACTCGGTGAGCTGCGTCAACCCTGTAATTTTGCATATTTTTCTGCCCACTATATATATATATATATATATATATATATATTGTAGGTGTATCGAGAGTGTATAACAGGTGTTATAGGGGCTATCGCGCCTCCTATTAGAGTTAGGAAAATGCAAATTCCAAGGTTGTAGATGTAGAACATTATAAAATTAGTCCAAAGTTCCTACATCTGCTTCCCGTCAAAAATATTAGAAAGAAACCATGAAAGGAAATTTATACAATCGGCCTTCCTCTTCTCTCAAATAGATCTCTCCTCTCATAATTTAGACAATACAACAGAATAAAATTGGCTTTATTATACACAAAATATAAAATGCTCACCAATAAAAACAATTCAGGCTGGAACACGTGCTATAAGATTAATCAAATGTGCCATCTGTACTTCTACTAAAAAAATAATGGTGGACGAATCTATTTTTCATTAGCTACTATAACCAAAGATTAAATGATGACAGATATAGATTTAGCATCAAATTTTGAAGAAGATGGGAGGTCACTAAGCATCTTCATTTCCAATTCAAACATTTTCATTTTACTTGAAACATATTTTTTTTTTATCAAATGGCCAGGCACTTGACTTTCATCATTCACCTATACATCGGATAGAAACGTGAACCATTTAGCCGTCCTACGACGTTGCCCCAGGCGCACCAGAGGGGGGGGGGCGAAACACACTGCACTGCACCCAACCCGGCCATACACTAAATTGCCATTAACCCCTGGGTTGGCTGTATGGTCTGGGCCTTTCACACTGCACCCAACAACACAACATCCATGCCTTGCGTGGGAATCGAACCCACAACGCGGCGGTCGACCGATCGCTTGGAAACGCTCGCCTTGAGTGCTCGACCACCGAGTCGGCTTACTTGAAACACCTATTTCTCGAGATTTATTATAGATAGAGCTTAGATGATAACTCACGTGAATTCAGTTTGAGCACCTGGATAAAATAAAGTTGTTTACAAAGGATTTCCACTTTCTGATCCTTCTTCCATTTCCAGTTCGAAACAATTCTGCAAGATCTATTTCTCAAAATTGGCTGTAGGTAGAGCTTAGATGATGACTGATATGAATTTCGCATCAAATTCCAAAGGAGATAGAAAGTTCACTAAGATTTCCACTTCAGGTCCAAAAAATCTCCTTGAAGCTTTTATTTTTCAAAATTGGTTATAGGTAAAGCTTATAAGATGACTTATATGGATTCCTCATCGAATTCCGAAAAAGGTAGGAGGATTTACTAAGAATTTCCACTTCTACCCCTGGAGATGTCACTTCCGAGTTTTTCCAAAAATTCGTAAGACTGTACAAAATAAGTATGCAAAAGTGAATAAAATCTCGTAATAATTCTGTCAAAAATATTCACACCATTTGCCACCTACGAAGGCTCCTCCATAAATTTCTTGTCATCTTCTAGTTTTCAGATTAACTGTGATACATCGTTGGAAAGAGAGCATTCTGAACTATTTTAAAGTAGCAGTAAAAAAGAAAATTCGATTTTTGTAACAAATACTCTGGTTTACGTCCCGTTAAGCAACTTACAGTCTCGTTATTTACGTCCGGTTAAGTAACTTACTGGGGCGCGACAGCCCAGTAGATAGCCCGCGGGAATTGCTCTCGGACTATCCGAGTTCGATTCCCGCCACTGATCAAACTGCGGCCGTGTTCACACGCTTAAACATGTGGGTCAGTAAGTCCTTCCAAGAGGTTGGTAGTAGAGAAAGGAGGGCACGATCCCTGTGGATACCTCCGCCACTGGGTTTTGCTCTAAATTATGTGGCACTTCCCAGTCTTCCAAACAGATACCTCACACTTTCGGGTAGGTCGGATGGTCTGGGTCAAAGAAGAAAAAGTAACTTACTGAACAATCTAATTACATTTTTGAATGGAATATATCCATTACCATCTCTTCACATGTAACTGCAACCCTACTTCAGTTACTTTTCACTAGCAGTAATTTGCTCGTTATATTTCCATAGTAATTTCATCTAACCGTGAATATAACTGAATATAATATTGGCACTACATACTCAAAGTTCTAGACACATACTTCCAATTAGAAAAGCATTTAAATTCGTAAGAAGAATAACATTAAATCACTCTCAAAACTTGACATGTTAGCATAAAAACACAAAGTACAACTTTTTATATAACCCCTAGTGAAAAAAGTTTGATTACTCGGAACATATGCATAAAATAATTTGCATTTGAAAAAATTGACTGTTCGAAATGAAAAACTCATCGCGATATTCATGAGACAAATTTTGGGGATCCATATATTAATTGAATTGTCGTTTATAGCAAAAACAAACAAACATAGCACACTAAAGCTTTATATTGTGAATCGTACTTAAATGATTTCTAAAAGAGCTTGGTAAGAGCGTGGTGTTTTTAGTGTCAGATATTTTTATTTATTCCTCATGTTTTAATCTTATAGGACACAGATGCCAAATTAGCTAAACATTAAAGGTTATAAACATTTTCCGAGTAATTGGAAATAATTACTCAATCACTGCTGCGATAAAGCGCAAGAAATAAAAACTTCGTAAATACAGCTTAAAAAGGAACATAAACTGGCCTACAAGTTTCAAAAGCAAATAACAGACTCCTTAAGAAGAAGAATTCTATTAGTTCAGAAGAAATCTTCTATTGATCCAGAAGAATTCTTTCATTGGTCCAGAAGAATTCTTCTGGACCAATAAGAAGGGCGACCGAAAGAAGAAGGCTGTTATTTACATTTGAAACCAGTAGACCAGATTATTTTTTGTTTTTAAGCTGTATTTATAAAGTTTTTAATTATTGTGTTTTATTACAGCAAATTTTGAGTAACTATGTGTATAAAAATACGAAATTTGGCATTTTACATTGCCCCATTTTATTATGTACCTCTCCTAGTTTTGAAAATATTTTGGACAAACTTGTCTTACGATTCAAACTAATTTTCGAATTGGAAATAGATGTCAACACCAACGACGTATTTCGAAATTCAATATGAGAGGGGTTTAGTTTTATATTAAGTTTATATCAATCTCAGGGGGTCTACGTGAGAGGCATGCACGGGCTCGGACCTGTCCGTGGGCTTAGCCCCGACCTGGTCCACGAACTGGGCCGAGTTCGGACCATATTGTATTAACTTCAGATCGAGTCGGGTCAAAATAAAAAAATAAACCAAACATAAATCAACATTGAAACAAAAAATATTTTAAATTACATATGACACAAAATTCTCAATTAGCGGATAAAAGTCTAACTAGAACTGGGTGCAGAAAAATAATAGTTTCAGATAGGAAATTGAAAACTCAGCTATTCTACAACATTCAAAATAAAACATTACTCTTCACAACTTTCACCTACTGGTTTGAATCGCTCTACCTTTTCAGCCCCCTAAATTTCCTCCCTCAAATGCATCCCTGTCTATCACTAACGGATCAAAAGTTATAAGCCTAATCATCATCTTTGAAACACCCTGTATAATCACAATCAAATCAAATAAATTTAATAAGAAATCCATCGTCCTCTTCGTTCGTTTCTCAGAGCAGCCATATTTTTCTTGATACCGATTCCCAAGTCTCTCATAAAATCTTATAATCTGGGTTCAGAGAGCTAGAAATCTAATTAAAAATTCTCGTGAAGGCGATAATAAAATTATTTAGAAGTGAAAATAATGAGCGGATTCACTGAGTTGCAAATATCTAATTTTTATGTATTCGGGGGTGTTAAAAGCATTCCTAATTAAATATGGCATATTTTTACTCTTTCAACGGCATTATCCCTCTGGGGAGATTAAAACGATTTTGCAAGTTGACGTATGCGTGAACTCTAGATTAATTACAGAAATTTATTTCTTGAAATAGAAATGCGTGGATTTAAAATTCCATTTCGTTGAATTGTAAAGTTAAATATTTTAAACAACGCATATTTTATCACTTATTTTTCTGCGTTACACTTGTCAAAAATAAGTGTCATATGACGTCAATAATTAATCAAAGGACGGGAAATTTTTTCCAGAGTAATCTGTAATATATGTAGGAGCTGCTGAAAAAAAAAATGATGGCACGTCAAACTTTGGGTGGCAAGTCAAACTTTGGATAGCACAGCAATTTTACAGATACGGATTACACCACTCACTTTCAAAATCACCTGTTTTGAACCGAAATCATTATCGCGCTTTGTCTTACTTATCGATGCGCAACCATGATAATTATACAACGCGCCCTAAATTAGTTCCTTTGATGCGGCCTGAATGAATATTCTGAAAAATCTTGAAATCACATAGACAACCCTCAGATTTGGCCCGATACGTCAGATGACTCCTAGAGAGCCCCCACCCATCATTGGTATATGGGTAAAAAGCCGGGATTGACTCTAGACCTCCCGTGTGACAGACTTCCAAGCTGTACTTTCTAGACTAGCTAGCGGTCACATCGAGTGCCTCTCTTTTAATGAGGGCAGGAAAGTCTTTGCCGCCTGCACCAAGTACCACGATCATCAGGCTTCTGCAGAGCATATAAGACTTTTTGAGAGTCAACGAACTTATGGATCTCGCCTAACTTCATCAGACACTGGAGGATAAGCAACAACAACAACGTCAGATGACGTATCTGACATGTGTATAGCATTCTAGATCTGTGCTTCAAGATGTCAACTTTCGATTCCATAAGAAGAACATGTAGTAGAAATCCCACTCCCCCCCCCTACATGGGAGTGAAACAGTTCCAATGATATCTGGTACCTGCTAGGTTCGTTAAAAAATCTAAGTCTTACTTCAGACGAAAGTATAATTAATCAATGCAAGAGTTTAAGAAATGTTTTCCAAAGTAGTCTGTAATATATTTAGCCACTACTGAAAAAAAATGATGGCACATCAAACTTTGGATGGCATGACGTTTCAGTATATTGTAATATGAAAAATGGGATAGGTTTAATACACACGAAAAGAATATATATTTTTAAAAATTTATTTGACTGTTCATCGCATGAATAACATTGTCATAGTTTGTTTAAAAGATAATTATTGATGGTGACAACATGGAAACTTTGTAATTATATTTTAGGTCGCTAGGGAATTGATTTGTGGGAATACCAGCCAATATCGCTCAATAACATAAAATATCTAAAAACTAATTTGAAAATAAAAGAAAAATAACGCCAATGTACATCTACGTACGTCGAGAAGTACCTGCGTACCAAATTTCATGATCGTACGTCATTTAGATTGCGCGCTACAAACAGCATACTCAGACAGACACTTAACAAAATGTACCTTTCACTCGACTAGTAAAACTTGGGTATATTTTAAAATAATAATATTAAATTTATATTTCCCACAAAGTAACCGGGTTTATCAAAGAAATTTAAATTCTACAGATTTCAATTATCGTTAAATTAGAGACATTTCTCTAAAACTCGCGAAGCTGCGATATTGTGCCAATAATTGTCATTAATTTTAAGCCCCAGAAATGACAGACAGACAGATAGAGACAAGGGTTATTCCTATATATAACACTAGTGTCTATGTTTGCCAAAGACAGGAAAACTAACATTTAAAAGCAATAAGTTTTACTTTGTTTAATCTCAAAATTATTAATTAATTCAGAATTAAAATGCACCGCAAAAGACAACGAATTTCATATTACTGTGATTAATTGAACCTGATTAGTTATTGCTTTAAAGATTTAATTCTCACTGACAAAACACAATATGAAGTTAAATAAAAGGTTGAGATCATGTTACAAGGAATCTCGTTCACAATTCAGCAATCGGTATATACTTGATCGGGTTCCTTACTGGACGACTCTGTTTATTACGCAGAGACAAACAAGGACGACGTTTTAAAATGAAAGCCTCGCAGTGAAAATGTACAGTGCCTTTACAAAGCAATATCTTAAATCTTGCATTGTTTCATTCTGGAAAATGTTTATCTCATGTCTTTGGAATGCGTTCCAGAAAATGAAAATTTGAATTTTTAAAGGCCATTTGAATAGTCGAATTTCACTGCAAATATGTTAACGGATCCGTGCAAACATAATACTTTCTATCGATCCCTTTACGTTCGTTCTAAGACCTCGAAATTGTATTATTTAAAAGAAAATATATGAAATCAATTTCGAAATTATCTGTTGTTTTTAATGTCAGATATCTTGGGACACGGGGAAGAGAGTAAATCATGACAGAGGTGTGACAGGGATGAAATGAAAGTATGTAACGTAAGTAACACAATATTTTTACGAATATCTTATTGGAAAGCATTGTTATAATCTGAAGATTCATGTTTCGTGACTTGTCTTTTGAAGAAAAATTTAGTGCCGTTGGTTGCGAATTTCGAAGAATATCGCCAAGTTGGGGGCTATTGGCAAAGATTGGAAACTTTTCAAATTTTGCAGATTTTCTTAAAAACTTTTACAAGCAACGTGCTTTCTAAAAAACTTTCCACAGGGGGTGCATAGACGTTACATCCAAACTTTTCGTAGTCGATAACTTCGTCGTTTGTAGTTGATTCGAATAAACTGCAGTGCCGAAATAAACTGCATAATATTAATCTATCAACATGATATCATTAAAACAATTTCAAGCAACCAATAAATAGCGAATTTTTTTTTCAAAGTACCTTGTATCCTCGTTATACACAATACACATAAATGTTTTCGAATTCGAAATATGCGAAAGGAGTGACTTTTATGATAAATATATGAGGAGTAAATATTTTCCTATAGATAGTGAGAAAACACAAAAAATAGCAAAAGTATTTTATGTATGCTAAACAGCAGGATGGTATATATTTCCTCATCCTAAGAACAAGATTTTTAAGGCAAGCACAAGCGGGCACTATTATGGTATGAGAGCAGAAATATGTCATATATTTGAACATTAATAGACAGTAGGAATCGAGTGATGAAGAATAAGTCAGACGAAATTGAGCCGAAATGGAGACACTTAATCCAACAGTGGTTTATGACCAATAAATACAACTTGAAAATAAAACGCAACATGAACCCACGGTGCAGACCAACCCAAAGCACAAGGTGGTGACAAAAACACCCAATCAGGAACCAGCCTCTGAGCTAGCATTCACTTAGAAACAAAGCAACTGCTAATCAAATTATAGAGGTCAAGAAGGAAGGTGTGTTTTCACGAAGCTGTGTTTAAAAAGGTATAAAAAAATTAAGACATAGTTGCTGAGAATGGTAACAACTCTCGCTAACCAAAAGATGCGAAATGAACGAGCAAAAGTGTTAAAAAATTCTAATAGTATGCGACTCATATAGCTAAGTCAAGGCCATGTCGTGTAGCAATTGTATCCAAGCATCCCATGCAATATCGATGTCTGTGCTGCTGTCTATGTGGGCGTATGTCGAGTATGTACATAATTTGATTTCTGCTTAATAAAGCTGATAACCGCTCTAGTCCCACATTGTTAAAAATAATGGAATGATATTGTGAGTAATAAGATATAGTTTGTAAATAATAACGTCAGTTATTATTTATAAACAATTATACTGACAGTATAAATGACATAAATAATGGTTATTAAATATTACCAAAGAGTTATTAATGAACGGATTATTTATATTTTACTTTGCTGTAACTGTAAGTACTTATCTCTCACTGAAGAAAAAAGTTCTTTAATTTCGTGTAAAGGTCGTGTAGAACATCGTCATCTGTAGAACCTTTAGGTTATCGCCTCTTTCTTCCTGAGGTCTGACACGCCTCTTCAGCTATCATTGGTCGACCTCAGGACCATGCGACTAGACATCTTCCATAATTGGTTAACATTTTTAATCAATCTCGGGGCATCATTTTATCGTCCTATGTTTATGGCTTATTTGTCCTCTCGGGTCAGGGTGCCATAAAACTGGCGTCCTTAAGTCTGATGCCATTGTCAAACATTACAGCCCTAATAAATATTGAACATAAAACTGTCTCACATATTCCTGGTCTTAAATCTGGTCTCACAAAAACTACTAACAACATATAAATTGCGTTTGGAAGAGGGAGGGTCTTTCTCAGTCGAAACATTTTGTAAGCTTCAAATTTCAAAATTAGGCTGTTTAGAATATTTTATAAAATATCCCAAAATTTTCATCTCAAAGTGAAGGGAAGGGGAAATACCGTTCTTTTTTAGTTAAGAAAATCTGATGTGGGCAACACATGACTTTCCGTATATAATGCAATGAATTTACACTTTTTATAGTCAAAATATAATGTATAAGATCCACGGTACTGTGTTTTTAACGTTGAATTGTACATTTGGCGATTTTCCGGACGACAACATGTAATATTATTTCAAAGTCGACAATTAACTTATATTTCACGCAACTCTAAATTAACAATTATCAATAATAAAAGCATCCTCAATAAGCGATATAATCCATATATTAAAAACTTTTAATAATTAATTCATCAATGAGCGTCATTTTCATTAATTTAGAATTATTTTTGCAATTATGACGAAATTTCGGTCAATCTAGGGCAAAATATCGCCAAATTGGCGATACTTTTCTAGATTATTTGCCAAGTTTGTCAAATACAACCACAACTGCTACAGACAAACGGAAAGAAGAGCATTTCTTATACATATACTAGAATGTATGCACGTCATGTGATGGAAATCAGAATTTGCAAAACATTACTTCTCATCTGGCGTCATTTTTATCTATTTCGCAACATTTTTGCTCCTTTGACAACATTTAAAAAAGTCGCCAAGTTGGCGATGTCCCGCTAAATTTTTCGCTAGGCGTTACGGACGGAAAAACGGGTTATTCTTATAGTGTATTCTTATGGTCTTTCTAAGACATTAAACTTCCCTCAATTACTCGTCATTTCATTGATTCAGAGTCATTTTCATCAATTTGGCGAAAATTTTATGAATTGGGTAACATTTTCGTCAATTTGGTAATACTTAAAAAGTCACCAAGTCAGAGATATTCCGAAAAATTCGTCACCAAAATTTTATCTAGACGTTACGGACGGAAAAATAGGTTACTCATATAGTACTCGCAGATTCTTAGTATATTCTTTCCAAGATATTGAATTTTCGTCTATTAGTCGTCATTTTCATAGATTTAGCGTAATTTTTATCAGTTTGCCGATATTTCGTTAATTTGCGAATATTTAAAAAAGTCGCTAAGTTGGCGATATTCCGCTAAATTCGTCTCCAAAATCTAGCAATTGCTATGGACAGAGAAATATGTTCACACACACACGCACACACACAGATATCACCACAAAAACGTTTGATTTGTGTTCAGGGGTGACTGAAACTTACTGTCCCGTCGAAAACTCGAATTCGAATTTTCGACCCGTCACAATACTTTCCTTATACATTATAATATGTATATAAGGAAAGTAGTACATAATCATGAAATCTGATCTGGATTAAGCAAAATTGTTTAACTGGAGATCTCTGTGCACATATAGATAACATATTAAAATACAAACATTTATTAAAACGATGAACAAATATTGATACCTAATGAAATACGTAACTGTAATAAAATATGATGCAGAAGCATTGTTGAGAAAAACGGCAGCTTATATTTTGATTGACAATTGCACCTTGTATTTATAGAAATATCGTTCTGCGTTGTATAAAGCGTAAATAATTAGAATGAGAAAAGTGGTAAATATGTGTTTCTGCTACTTTTATACTTTCTCTTTGCGCGTGATTTTGATTCATATACACATTCATATACGCATTTTTATTCATATACACCCTTGGTTGATACACACAAAATGTGCAAACAAAAAGATTTAACTTTAAAGAAAAGTCTTTTAACTCGAACTCTTAAATTAAAAACAAAAAATTTGCGTCCATTGAAATAAACAATTTTAATTATTGTGAAAAAATATATCCGCAAAATGTAACTTTTACAACAATGCACATTTTTTATTGAAAAACCTATTTTTCCCCCGCACAAATACCAGTTTCGTACTACGCTAATTGAACGATTTTGCATGTAAATAAATTCATAAGTAGATGGAAGCTATAGAGACAATATATCCCTCACCCCCTCTATCTCCGAATCTAAAATTTTACAGACATATTCGTCAGAGGGCGGGACAGCCCAGTGGTTAGCGCGAGGGAATTGCTCTGGGACGGCCTGGGTTCGATTCCCGCCACTGCCAAAAATGCCGCCGTGTCCACGCGGAGTACGATCACGTTAAGTATGAGGGTCCGTAAGGCCTTCTTAGAGGTTGGTGGTAGGAACGGAGGATAGGTCAATGTAGATGCCTCCCCCACTTTGTTTCGGTCTAAATTGGGTGGCACTTCCCGGCCGTCCAAACAGATACCTTATACCTTTCTGGTAGGTCGAACGGTCTGGGTCGAAGAAGAAAACCTAACAAAAACTTTGCGTCCATTGGAATAAAAAATTTTAATTATTGTGAAAAAATATATCCGCTAAATGTAACTTTTACAACAATGCACATTTTTTATTCAAAAACATATTTTTCCCCCGCTCAAATACCAGTTTCGTACTACGCTAATTGAACGATTTTGCATGTAAATAAATTCATAAGTAGATGGAAGCTAGCCCAGTGGTTAGCGCGCGGGAATTGTCCTCGGACGGCCTGGGTTCGATTCCCGCCATTGCCAAAAATGCCGCCGTGTCCACGCAGAGTACGATCACGTTAAGCATGAGGGTCCGTAAGTCCTTATTAGAGGTTGGTGGTAGGAACGGAGGATAGGTCAATGTAGATGCCTCCCCCACTTTGTTCCGGTCTAAATTGGATGGCACTTCCCGGCCGTCCAAACAGATACCTTATACCTTTCTGGTAGGTCGAAGAAGAAAACCTATTCATCAAGGATCATACTGACGACCATTGAAAGAAAAGCCAATAAAGGACTGTCTTGCATTCCCGAAATTATGCAACCGCACTAATACAAAGTTTTAACGAAGACAAACCGAAAAACTATTGTTAATGTTTATCAGACTGCCATGCTCTAGATAGAGGATACTCTGCACTAAGAGGAAACTTTCTTGTAACCCACACCCAAAGAGGTAGAATGATCGAGAGGCCGAATCACATTATCTCCCTAATCCTATAAGCTACAAATCTGAAATTTTACAGGTATATTTTTAAAGTTAAACTGGATCATAACGTAAACTACATAAAAAGCGCATACGAAACTTTAGGAAATCAATGGATTTCTTTTTTCAAGGGAACATGCCTAAACCAGAACACTCAACAAACAACAAGAACAGACTAAATTTTAACGAAGTATTAACTATTAGCTATTTTTAACTATTAGCTAAACATAGATCCCAAAATTGTTGCGCCACCTAGTGTGACGAAAGGGAAATAAAAAAACGGAAAATCAAGAAAATATGAAAATGAAAAAAATTATGAGAACAAATAAATAAAATTGAGCATATTAACTCAGAGTGCAGGAAAAAGTGCGAAAACAAGAAACACATTTTAAACATAGTCATACCAAACCTTGGACGCATAAGGGAACAACGTTAGAAAACTAAGTCTATTAAACATAAAATGGCTAAAGATAAATCCTAATAGACTCCACCTAGTTTGACGAAAGGAAAATCAAACGATAAAAAATGGGAAATCAGGGAAATATGAAAATGGAAAGAGAATAAGAAAAAATAAAGAAAATTGAGCATATTAACTCAACGTGCAAAAAACAGAGCGAAATACAAAAACAAATTTTAAACATAGGCATGCTAAACCTCTGAAAATTAAAGGATCATAAACAAATCATTAACTAGAGTACTGGAATTTTTATTGATATGTAAACCTTCAAAAATATAATTCGAAAACTTAAAATCACTTTTACATTGTTGTTTCTTATCCCACCTGACCGACAGCAACATCAAATCAAGTCCATGAGCCCATGAGTCTTCAAAAGATGAAGAACTACTCCAGGACTGGAGTACAGCTGACTCCTCTGGCATCCATTACAGGTCAAGGCATGGCCAAGAGAGGCCTGAGCCAAATTGCATTTCGGGCAAAGGGGATACACCTTAGAACTCAACACATGCCGAAGAGCACGAAAATGGCCGCTGCGGAGTCTGACCAGAGCCGTCTGTTCTCCTTTACTTCCTGCCCCAATCAAAGCATCACCAGGACGGCTACAATCATACCACCCATGCACGGGGGCCTTTCTCCAAGTGGAGTTGATTTCAAGTTTGACTCGTGAGGCAAGTTCCGAGAAAGAAAGAAAGCCACCTTCAATAGAACTCCTAAGGCTAGCCTCCTTGGCCAGACCATCCGCAACCTCATTACCGTAAATGTCTACATGAGATGGCACCCATTGAAAAAATATCCTATTGTGAGCACACAAGTAACCCAAATGCTGAACAATATTCACTGTCCTTCCGTCACCATGTCTCCACCATTCAGTCAGGTGCTGATTAGAACTATGGCTATCACTCAGAATCTAGATGTCTGTATTGACTCCCTCTTTGACACAATAACTCAAGGCCACCTTAATGGCTATGAGTTCCGGCCGAAAAACTGAGCAGCACTTGGGGTTTCTCCTACTTGTCTTAATGCTATTCCCCTGCTTGATGTAGGATGGACCGGAGATGGTGTCATCACCCCTACTTCCATCAGTATAAATCTGCAACGCGTCACCGGGAAATTTATAAATAGTTTCCAAAGCGAGCTGTTTAAGATAATCTGGATGGATGCTGTGTTCCTTTGTTAGCCTATGAGCAGAATTTAGTCCTGAAAAATACCCGATCACGAAACGACGCAGTAACCTCCATACAGCAGGCCAGAGAGACATGTTCAACTTCGCTTGCAGCCAACCCTCACTTTCGCTTTGCAGCCAACCCTCACTTAAGTGTTCCTGGGAGGAATGGGCGAAGTACCTAAGGAGTATACTCCTGGTAGGGTCACCCAAGGCGTGAAGGCCATTCCATTATGCTCAGCTAAAGCACTGCAGACAGAGGCAAAGTCAGACTTCATCCTTTGTTGCCTCGCGGTCCTCGGACCTTCGGAAGCTGCGTTTTCTACCCTTTATCATGACTCGTTGGTTTAAGAATGACTTTTACATAATATAGACAAAAGTATCAAACAGATAATGTCATTAATTTTCTATTTTTCCTCTTTTTACCATCCTTTCGTCGCATTACGTGGTACCACTATACTGAGTCAGTCATTTAGCAATTTTCGGTTTCACCGGCTGAGGTTGATTTTTTCATGGTTGCAGCCTTGTTGCACTGGAGAAGGACATCCATAGATTTCCGAAACATGGATATGGTTTCCTTCATTATTTGTTTTGCATTTTACATTGTGATTCAGCGTATTACTACATATGAACACAGTCACGTTGTTTACCATTTTCAATAGCTCACAGATAAGCACTAAGTAGGCAAATTTTCGTAGCTTACTTCTGAAAAGGGGTGATACTGCCAAACGTCATGATCACCGTATCTTCCCGGTGGTTATTTTACTATCAAGGACTGTGGTCGATCAAAATCAGCTTAATCCGTTCTAAAATATGTATAGCAATTAGTCGAAGTAATACAACATGTAAAGTATGCGTTAACAAACAAAGTTTATAATATTCATTGTATTCTAAAAACATAATTCCAAAGAACAGCATGTATATGTACTCCTTCACCTTCTAACCTCAATACTTATTATTCGGTAAATCCAGAATAATAATTAGTGGGATTATTTATCATTCATATCTCATTAAATTATTTTGAAGTCAGTCTTTTCTGTTTCGAAACACCACACTTAAGAGAACTTTCCCACAAAATCTTGCACGTTCTCTGTTAGCTGAACTAATTAAAATTCCTGAAAGTGCTTAAATAGAGTTTCATCAAAATTAAAAGAATATCCCTTGGATTTACCGAAATAAAAATGCTACTCTCTACATTCCGGAACTCTAAGAATTATACATGGGACAAAACACAATTAAAGTACGTTTAAATGATTTATTCTACTCATGGATTCACTTTACTGGTAATTCTTATGTTTCTGTGTTGCTTAAAGAATGTAAGAGAGGAAATTATATGACAATAAATGAAACTGATGCTTTTGAGAATAGAAAATCCCTTTTACTTCATTAATAGAAGCGACATATCAAAATAAGCTGATTATTTATTGTTTCAAAGGCGTTATAGGGGAGGGCATGATTTTAAAAGGACTGGGGGGGGGGGGTAGGACGCTTCTTAAAGATTTCAATTTATTATGCTTGTTATGTAATTTTCCTTTCCAAATCATATTTCAATCATTGTTAAAATAGTCCACAAGGTTTTGTTCCTCCGCCAAGAAATTCTTAAACTGGTGCCTTTAGTTATAAGCTACTTCATCAGGTTATAAAAGCAATATATTCTAATTAAAATATTAAGCACAACTATAAGTGGATGTATATTTATTTCCAGTTGCAGACAATGGATATTTAATATTTCGTTTAGTAGCACTGCTTTTATGAAATGATGGAGCTCATAATGCCATTGAAACACTTGTAGTCACCTAATTTTCAAATGTCTGCTTCTATCAAGAACTTAAAAAAAATGCATAAATATTGTTTTGTTTATTTTATGATATCATCGTATGATATATTACATATAAATGCACGATCTTAACGCAAGTTTAATCTAGTACACGATTACAGATAATACATAAAAAGAATGCTGTTCTAAATTATTTTTACACTTATAAAAACAAATTTTAATATAATACGATACAAATGCAAACCTCAGAAAGTCTAAACGGAAGTTAGTAAACTCATAACTATTAACAGCTTATCTAACGCTTTCGTTTTTCACCTATTTCCTACCAGAAAATATCAATTGATAATAACATAAAAAGATGACTGATTTCAAATTTGTTAGTCGGTCATAATTACAGTATTTTTATAGTATTTGTTTATAGTAATGAATAATGTGTCTAAAACCCAGACCGTACGATCCCTTGGACATGCGCAGCAGATTGGACGGCAGGGAATAAATAATGTGTGTAACATTTCATAAAATATAATTGAAAATTTTAAAAAATAAGGAAGATTAACAAATCTACTATAAATCATCTCTCTAGAAGAATAAATTGTGACGGTAGTTTAGGGGGCACTCAGTCACCAGAATCATGTTTCAGTGTTACGTAGATAATTCGCAAAATATATAAACTAGTATTCTTTGACGGCGTAATTAGCTCTATACACCCCAACGCGCTTCCGGGAAGAAAAAGTCAAAAGACATTATTTTCCAAGCTAATGATTAACTCAGAATCCCTTAGACATAATCGCATTATTTCTTGACAGTCCGTTTGTGATAATATAATATATAATTAATAAAAATGCAGAATGAGCTTAACATTTTCATTTCGGTCAATCTGCTGCATTCCTTATTAATTTATACTTAAGTACTTTGCTTATGTACTTATTCTGTTCATTTCATCATACAACATTTTCTATTTCATAGCATAATATTTCCATCATCAAGGCATCCTCCTTCTAAAACTTTAAACCACCTAATACTTTCATCATATATCATCCTCTTCATGCTCCTCTTACAATCAACCTGATCAGTAACCAGTAAACCAGTAACGAATAAGACAACATACCCCAAATAATGCATCCTCCTTCAATACTCTTACTGCAAATTTACTCATACTCAATCCTTATTTTATCATACAGCTATTTTCCTCATTTCATAATACAATATTTTCCTCATTTCATCTTACAGTTTTCCCTTTTGCATATCAGTGCATTTCTAATCCGTTTTCGAAAGTTCTTCCTCTTAAAACTTTCATTATACAGCGTGCTCTTCATACTCTTTCTACTATCATTCTAACCAATGACCGGCACATACTCTAAACCAAAAATTGGCAATACAGAATTCTCCTATAATGCAGCATCCATGTTCTCCAACTTTCATCGTACTGTATCCTCATTTTACCATACTAACATTTTCCTCATTTCATGATACTAATGCCTTCCTGTTTTCATCATCCAACAATCATCCTCATTTCCTAATACAATATAGCCATTACAAAATCATCCTCCTTCTGCAGCTTTCAGCCTGTTGAAACTTTCATCATATAGCCCGGCATAAAGCATTTTCTATACATCCTCTTCCGAACCAGTAATATCTGTCTGTGGCAATTGAGCGTCGCCTGTTCTGAACTCGGGACCATGTGCTTACAAGACCGACATTATAATCATAGAGCAAAAGCAAGCTTCCTCTCCGTGCGGCAGCAAAGACATCTGATCAAAGATGCTTGAAACCTGTACCCGAATTATAAGAACGGAGAGGAAGCTAGCTTTTGCTCGATGGTTATAATTTCGGTCTTGTAAGCACAAGGTCCCGAGTTCGGTCCGGGCTCGGGACAGGCGAATCTCAATCGCCACATGTCCAAATATTTTTCCGAGCGATCATATAATGTCCTTGAAGCAACGTTATACAGAAGTCTTAAAATCCTCTCAAAGTAGGGTCTTGCCCAAGTACTTTTCCTATTTAATTACTCTTACATAAATCGCCACTGTTCTGATATTCCACCCCCCTAATTTTTCATAAAATTTATATGATCAGTGTTGGAAGAGCTATACATTTTATCAAAATTCCCATAAGAGCCTACACAGAATTTCGCAAAAGTGAAGAGTAGCAGATGGATTTTTAGAATAAAAGAAGAATTCTTTAACAGTTAAATACTTTCAATGAAATTGGAGGATTCAGTTACATACTTCAATATTTGCCATGATTCCCAAGCTATTGTATGAAGATCTATTGTATGAAGATCTATTGTGTAAAGATCCAAATCTATTGTCATCATCTATCTTCATACAATAGGCATCCAAGTGTGTTGTTGAAGATCGATTGGAAGTCTATTGTATTGGATGTTCCAAATCTATTGTAATCAACTGCATCAATAGAAAAGGACTTATTGGAACTGTAATACATATATAGTGTTCCAAGAAAAGTTCCTAAAGACGATTGCAGCAATCCTACCGGAGAGTTTATAAAGTTAGGACAACAAATTAGGCAGAAAATTTGGAGATAGTAGAAAAATATCATATTTAACACTTTACTACATAGTTGAAAAGTGTTTTATGACTTTGCTCATTTTGTCTGTTTGTCTGCCCGTTCGCATGAAAAATGCCATAAAAATGACTTTATCAAAATGAAATTTTAGTATGTTGTTGAGACGGTCTGTGAGGAAAATGGGAATGTGAATGAATAATATCACCTAATTAGCTTTGGATTGAACCCGGGTGGAAAAAATGAAATACATTGAACCCCATGGGACCTCATTTTTCAAACATTTTTTAAGCCAAGTTAAAATTAAAAAATTGCTTCAAAAATTTTAGGAACTATTCAAATTATATCATAAAATGTATAAAAAAAATTCAGCAAAATATGTTTGGTAGTTTTTTAAATAAAAATTATAATTACAACCATATAATATGAAGAGATCACGTGATCTACTTCAAAATAAAATATGGCATCCATCTTTTTCTCTCAGAGTGAAAATCGTGATTACACTAAATATAAATTTAAAGTTCTTTTAAATTTATATTCAATGTTGCATCCATTCTAAAACCGCTTTATTTTTGCGTAATTTCTGGGCATCCACATTCTGTGCCAACGCAATTACAATATTTTTGAGTTTAAATGATCACCAAACTTTGATTATTTCTACAACGAAACCTAATTTTAATGGATGCAGAATGTAAACAAGTGATTGCAAGATGAGTTGTATGAGAATAGCTGATTTTTTCTCCAGCAAAATTATTTAACTCTGAAGTCTGGGATAAAAGTGCATCAATGAAATATTCATATTCTTTTAAATAGAGAGCCAGACGATTTATATTTCGATGACGTTATTTAAATAAAGTTCCTTTCTTTCTATGAAGTTTAAAGTTTTCAAGTAAAATAAATTATTGTAGTTCTGTGATAATTAAAAGAATATCACCGCTGAATGTATCGCATTTTAAAGATGTTTAAATAAAATTGTATTTCAGTTGGATAGTGTTTCATAATCAATAATTTATGCATGATTGATCGTACTTGTTAAAATTATAGTGGATTATCTAATTCGTAAGAATCGAAATCAGGAATCCCCAAAATGTGTTTATGGAATGCAAAAAATACCTCTCAAATAAACTGAAGTGCGACTCAACTAGACTATCTCATACCAGAACCCATTTTAGTATCTCTTTTTTTATAAATTTTTATAAGAAACTTTTTGAAAAATCGATATAATGGGTCCAAAAGCTTATAATAATTCATGTTACCTTTCACTTTACAGGGCTTGAAAAAAATCTTTCGATTGATACCATACTTGACAAGTCACCCCGAAATTGGGTAACTTACCCCCCCCCTCCCCACCCCCACCCCCACCCCACCCCCGAGAAAGCTAATGATATGTATCGCAGCTGTTTTCCACAACAATTATTAAAACTAGCAAGCCTCGTGATCATTGAGATATAAGCCCTTTCATACATGAATATGTTAAAATTTGTCCTATGCTACCATGTTAAAAAATTTAAATTTTCGAATAAATTTCCAAGTTTTCGTTCGAATTTTTCAAAAATCTCTCGTTCTACATTTTTGTTTAATAAAGCCAGATATAAAGTTTCGTTAAAATCCATTAATATTTGTGGCCGCTATCCTGTACACAAGAAGTCAACCATAGACATACATAGAGAGACGGGCATCACTCCAAAATTAGTCAAAACGTGTTAAGTTGGTTTTAGAAATTATACAGGCGTCAAAATCGCATTTTCGTGAAAACAATATTTTCTCTATACTATATTACATAGTATGAGAAAATAAAAAAAAAACATATTATCAGGGACTATTACACGATGACATCAACAATGCTTGTCAAAGTACGTAATAATATTCTCTCTCGAATCTCGAACTCAAATAATGTTGCTGACGGAAGGAATTTTAAACAGGCTATGCATTAGATTATAATGCCTATAAGTGTTGTTTGTTTTACAGTCATGAATGTGACAGGAGTTCCCCAATAACCATATTGTGTGAAATAAATACCTTTTGTAACAGTTTTGTTGTCGATTCCTATTAATTAGGCTCTGTTATATAACTCTGTAATTGACTTCGTTTATCTCACTTCCGTACCAAATTCATTATCCTAACTTTATTTAATTCTCCATTTGAGGCACTACAAGACCTTTTATTGGATAAGGCATGGGATCTTCCACTTTTCCACAGCTAGACCTAACGTGGGGATTTTCATACAAAGGTATTCTGGTTCTTAAGGTGTTTACTATGAACTCTGCATAAGATATTAATTAATGTATGGAAGGCACTCCCATGGCTGATAACAACATTAAGAGCATAACTCTTCGGTCATTCCAGAGGTTCCTCGACGACAAGCAGTTGCCAGATTCAGACTTCTGACTGGTCATGACTGATCAGAGCTCATCTCCATCAAATCGGAGTTTCTGCTCCTCCGGATTGTATTTTATGTGACCTAGGACAGCCTATGTCTGGAACATATTTGGACGAGTGCCCTGTACTAGTGACTTTTAATTCAATCATTGAGAAATACTGGAGAGTTCGATGTCTAATGGCCTAACGGTCAAACGGCCGGCGTTTGTAAACAAACATAACACCATCCATGGATCTTGTTTTGAGCTTATTATGTTCTCATCAGCATGAAATAGTCACTATTTGCAATGGCAGCAAGTGTCATTGTCTAAAGCCTGCTGAGGACAAGTACACTTGCTGCAATTGCAGACTGCTATATCCAGCTATTCTTGCTATATCTTGCAGACTGCTGTCTAGTTGCCATTGCATACTACTATATTCGTGACTGCTATATATCTTACTACTACTATCTAGCTACCAGACTACTATCTAGCTGCCATTGCATACTACTATCTAGCTGCCATTGCAGACTACTATATTCGTGACTGCTATATCTAGCAGTCACGAAACTGCACCACACTCAGCAGAAGTACTCTTCAAACAATGCATAATAGATTTCCTTGAAGACTTGCTGTTGTCAAAAATTTTCAGCCAAAGTTCAATTAAGCGCTGGAGTAATGAAAATGAGTAGGGAAGATTGGGGCAAATCAGTGTAGGCGGATCAAATCGGGCACGACTTACAAATCAATCCTGCCATCCAGTGGTAGCTTTCTAAAACACAATTGTGCTAAAAGATTAATCTCAACTGCAATGGCATAAGGCCATTTGTTGTTGGTATCTACTTAGTGAAAGAGTTTTGACAAAAGTTACATTGTTTACCTTAACTTTGGTGTGTTCCTTTAAAAAATCTACAACAAGCAATTGATGAGTATAGTGTTGTATTTATTATTCTTCATTATTGATAAAACCATAAATTAAATAAATTTTTAAGCTTGTAAGGAGTGTATATCATGACAAACACCTTGTGTCTTTCGTTGTGAGACAATGGAGTCAAACTGATAATTCTTCAAAATCAACATCAACTCTTTAAATTGCAAATTAAACTAAATGCATATATTCCTTCAATGAGATGAATGAATGCTCTTGAAGAACATGTAAGCAAGAATATATTTAAAAAAGCTGTCTGTGATATCTCAAAATGCCAATAATTTTCACCCGACAGAGATAGCCCTGTTGTTGTTGTTGAGATCCAGACCGTCCAACCTACCAGAAAGGTCGATATAACCCTGTAGATAAGTCGTAGGGATTGAACGAGGTAGATCAGGGTTCGATCCGGGACGCCACCAAAGCTATCTCAGTGTGTATGAGGAGAATTGACAGTTAAAGCTGTAGGTCTGAAAGTTCATCTCAGAGATGATGGATTAGGAGAAGGATATTACAGCCTCATTGTAGCCATACGGGGAGAGAACTTCCGGAAAAAAGTGGAACTCCCAGTTAAATAAGTCGGCAAGAATACCCAGTCCCTTGCATAGAGCAGTTGGCGTGGCTTGCTTTAGACTTGCCACGGGTCATGATTGCTTACAGAGTCACCTGTATCGAATGGGAATGACAGATATAGATGTCTGGCCTCTTTGCGTTCCCATGATTGGAGAGCACCTCAACATTTGCCCTGCTGTTTTTGACTGTTTTCCTTCATGTGTTACTGACAAGGCTTTTAGTGACTATTTTTACCGTTCTGCTTTGTATTGGACTGCTCGTCGACTTATGAACGAGAGGTCGGAGACGGGCATAGGATAAAAAAAAATTTGCTTCCAGTCTAAATGAAATGGCACTGTCCCGGGCAAACAGTTGTCTTACATCTTTTGGTAAGTCGGAAGGTCTGAGTAGAAAAGAATTAATAAATTCCACCCAACTTAGTAAAGAAAAATAAATGGTACTCCTGAAACTTCAAAATGCGTTAGCTTCTTTAACCCTTATTTAATAGTAACATAATGATAGCTAAAAAATATGAGTTAGTTTGCCCCTAGAATTCACGGATTCTGGACCATACAAAGCCTTTTAAAAAGCTGATGTTTTAAATAATGTGCCGTATGAACGAAATAAAAAAGATACAATTGTTGAGTATTCATGACTTTCATTTTACTAACTAAAATACACAGATGAGATGAACATCCAATGTGTTTTTTCGTATATCTATCATCGTATGTTCTTTATTTATGAGAAATCGTATAACATGAAAAAGGTGTGTTGCCATTTGATATTTTAGAAATAGTGAAAAAGTAGATGTGAAGAAGACCCCTTATACAAATTATATACATATTATTTATAATAGACATCATTTAGAACATGAAGATACTTTTATTTTGACTGTACGATTCGAGGAGCTCAAATAACTAGCGGTGTTTGAATTCTTTTTGGGGGCCGACTATGCAAGAATATACTAATATTCCAACGTGGAATCATGTTGGCAATTTATAGGACATTTTATATTGAAATTTTTTTGTCTCGGTTCCTAAGCAAGATAACATAGACTGGCAAACATGTTGAACAAATTAAAATTCTGATAAAAATTTCTAACTACTAATATTTCTCCGATGACATTTTTTTTTTGCTTTATTTCTAACTGCATAGAACATTTTAAAAAGCTCAAAATAATATTTAATGGGATTCTCTCTTCTTCTTTTATTAAAGCTCTACGTTTTCAAGTGCCATTCATTAGAAATCTTGCATGATCTGTCCTCGAAGAACTAAGCGTAATTAAAATTCTCGGAAATAGTCTAAATGATACTTCACAGAACTAGAAAGAATACAAAGCGTATTTAGCAAAAAAATATAAATATAGTACCTATCTCTAAATTTTACAATTTCTGCCAATTTGTTACACGGCAAAATCAAATTGAAATGCGTTTTGAAAAATCACTTTGCTCAAGGGCTTAAAGATGATTATGGATTTTTAGAATGAACTCGTTTTTAGAATGCTTTTTGCGTATAAATAATAAAGTCTGATTCAGGGGATGGAATTGAATATATTTTGTAGGTTTTGCAGATACTGTAGGACAAAAATAAAGCCTCTAAATATATAGCCTCTAAAACCGATTATTCTTTACTGATTTTAGTTATTTTCTTAATTTTCGTAATCTGTTTAGTTATATTTCATAAACTGGTACTTTATAGTCTTATTTTAATGAAGTTAGTTAATTAAATACGAAACAGCTTAGTTCTTTCATTTTGCTAAATACACTACCCGACACAGAAAATGAAGCAACGTGAAAATGCGAATACAGTGTGATGATAATGGAAATAGAGGCAGAGATGGCATATATAAAAAGTGATGTTAATTCCAAAAGGATAATGCAATAAAATAATGGCATAGATAGTTAGATGGTGTGATCAGTAGGAAGTAGGACGATACATGTGGCGACACATTCAGCAACCTTTCGATGAACAAATGCAATGAGCTTGCGGATAGTTTTCTGAAGAGTAGATGACCATATGCCTTCAACCATCCTCCACAGGTCGTCCTCTGTTTGAGGAGGAGGCAGGGCAATCAAACGATGGCCAATCACTTACCATACATGTTCTATCGGTGAGAGATCTGGAGACGGCGGAGGCGAATGAAACCCCTGGATACCTTGCTAGGCTTGTCTGCTGATGGTTGCCGTAAGCGGTCGCGCACTATCTTGATGAAAGCAACATTTTGCAACAGCTAACGGAAGGGCAGTGCAACCTGCCACAGCACCTAATCCACATATTATCGTGCCGTCGTTGTGCCTATGAAACGAACCAGAGATGACCGGCTATCGAAGTCGATGACACCCTAAACTCTGATGCCGCATTGTCGAGCAGTATGGCTTTAAACAGTCGCAACAGGATTGGATCTGTTTCCACATCGCCTCCAAACTCTCACAAGGTGACTGTCATTCGACAAACAAAACCGAGACTCGTCGTAGAACATTGTCCTGTTCCATTCAGTTGTCCAAGAGGCTTGGGTCTGAATGTCTGATGCCATTGCAATCTCTCACGTCGGTGTCTTGTAGTCAACGGCAGTCTTCGTGAAGTACGGTTTGAGTGCCAGTCAATTTCGGTCAATCGTCGAAAAACTGTTCTCGCTGATATTGGAACATCCAATGTACCCTGTAAATACCGCAGAATGTCGACAGTCGTCGTTTGTGGGGCCGCCACCGCATGCCTTCAAATACGTCGATCAACGTGTGCTGACGTTCGTCTGGATGGACATGTACCACTGCGACAATTCACATGCCCTTCTGCAATCAATCGTCTCCAAATCCTTTGCACAGTGGACGCATCTACGCGTGTTTAAGTGGCGATGCGCCGGTACGACCACCCAGCCGTACGTAGTCCTAACATGAATCCCCTCGCACAATCGTCCAAAAGCTGAAACGGACTTTAGCGTCATCGACCAGGCATCCCTTCAACAACACGTGTCTTCTGAAACGAAAAACAGCTCGAAGAACGGGTTTCCGTAGGCGACAGACTGTAACAACTGTTGACGCATCTGCCGTTTCATCACTTTTATCCCGCGCTCTAATCACGTGACCTACTTGCATTTGATATCATTTGCATACATCGGTCAGCTGCGTTTGTCTCGCAATTCGCATAATTATACGTCCACCGTTTCATGGTGTTTCATTTTCTATGCCGGGTAGCGTACTATATATTATCGTTGTTAATGCATACGGTAGTCTTTATGTTTTATACTTCTTATATTTTTATCATATTTCACTATTTAGTTGATATATTACTATATGTTGTGTAGAGCATAGCTGCCTCAACAAGGAATCGAACCGTGGATCTTCGAATTGGCCAGTCGACGCTGTACTGTTGAGCTACTGTGATAAAATTGCAATCTCTTATTGTATCTCTGTATTCTCCACTCTAATGTCAAAGCAACGCGCAACTGGTAATCTGATTGACCACCTCCTGCCATTTTCATCTCAGGTTAGTCCCCTGATCTTTGTTTTATCCTCGGGTTATCTTGCTGTGCAGTCATTATCTTCTCGATTAAAATCGTCGCACAATTTCCCAGAGTCCACTGAATATGTGCTAGCCGTACTAGGGTCACTTTCAAGCCTCATATCTGTGCACTAACCTACAAAGTTGATTTGTTCGGGCTCCACTGTAAAGAGTTTTGCAGCCCCAAAAGGGAATCGAACACTAGATCTTCGAATTGACTAGCCATCGCCCTGCCGTTAAGCTGCTGGGACGACATTGCCCTTCTAACTGGCCAGCCATTGCTCTACCTAAATTGCAAGCTCTTATTGTCAAATTGAACTCTGCAATGCTCCATTTCAAGAGTTTTATCTATATATTCATTCATCGAATTCCTCACCATTCTCTCGTTTGTGCCAGTAATTTAACGGTTTAAATTTTGTCTCTTTCAGTTTCATTTTAAATCTCAAATCGATGAGGTCTGTCAATCCCATTGCTTTTGGCTTCTCACGAAGTTGGAGGTCCCTTTGTAGACCTCAGTTGATATGTTTATGGTTGAGTTTCGATTTCAATGGCTCTTATCACCTGCTGCGAATTCTCTATTGGGATATTTCAGCCCTATGTGAATGTATCTTTGTCTGCCACGTCGTCGTTGTATCAAATCATTTGTTAAGAGTACACTGTACTTGACTTTTTACTTTCCCTGTAATACATGGTAATGTATAGGCAAAGTATTGGAATCATGCCGAAAATCATAACTCGAGTTTTCGACGGATCTATACGTTTCGAGACCTCTAGAATGCAAAAAAACTATTTTTAGCGTGACGTCTGAGTGTGTGTCTGTGTGTCTGTCTGTGTGTCTGTCTGTCTATGTGTCTGTCTGTGCAGATTTTGTATCCACTCTCACTAAAAATGTAGTTGTTGTTGTTGTTGTTGAAACCCAGACCGTCCGACCTACCAGAAAGGTGTAAGGTAACTGTTTGGACGGTCGGGAAGTGCCACCCAATCGACGGTCGGGAAGTGCCACCCAAGTTTGGACGGTCGGGAAGTGCCCCACCGGAACCCAGTGGGGGAGGCATCCACAGGGACTAAAAATGTAGTTGACCGAATTTCATAAAATTTGGTAAGTAAGTCACTTGTGGGCGACTCTGGTGCTGATTAGTGTTGGGTACGATTCGGGATAAAAGAACCCGCCTTTTTTGCGAAATGGCCCGCAAAAGCTTGTATCCACTGTAACTGAAAAACTAATGGACCGAATTTCACAAAATTTGGTAGATGAGTCACTTGTGGGTTACTCTGATGCTGATTAGATTTTGGTACGATTCGAAAAAATAACCAACCTTTTTTTGCAAAATGGCCCCTCAAAAATCGTCAAAATCTAAACTGAAGAACTAGGTATACTCAAATATATCCATTAAATGCTCGTTTAATACGTAATTTTTAACGACGAAAAGAATAAGATAAACCCCATTACATTAGGACTAGCCATTCTCGAGATATTTTAGTTTTTCGTATTTTCTTTACGGCACCTTTGACAATAAGTCCGGTTACCGAATGAGAACGAAAATTGAATTAAAAGTGAAATAAATTTAATTAAATAATTAGAACGTGAATATAAACGTCTGCAGGGAAAGTCATGTGCTGCCCACATCAGATTTTTTCTTCTTGTTATTACTCAAACTATCCTACCTACCTGGAAATGCAAGGTAACAGCTTGGACGACTACGACAATGCCGTCCAATTTAGTCCGGATCCCAATGGGGTAGGCAGCCACACAGACCCTATCATCTTTCCGTTTACCCATCACCTTTTCGATTGGACTTTATACTGTGGGAATGCCTACCGTGTGCGATCCCAAAGTCTTAACCACTGGTCTGTCTAGCCGCACTGTTCTTGACCTTAGGAAGATGGTTCACATTGCCTGGGAACAATCGTAGTCATCTATTTTTGTTATGCCTTATTTAGAAAATTATATACAGAAGAACACTGAAAGTTTTACACAGTAGATCTTGTGCATCATTATTTTGCTGTGAAAGTAGTAAATGCATTGCATTATGTAAGAAAAGACATGCACTGCTCACATCATATTGTTTCTACATAAAACGGATATTATTCATACGCCACGCAATCTAAAAGTATCTTAAACTTCCATGGACTGTGCTGGGAAATCTAATTACCTAATTAACATTTCCGCAAATGCCTCGGATGAAAATTCCATGAACGTTAAAAGAATATATGGCAGATTCAACGGATTTTAATATAGAATTATATTCATTCTGACGTCGGAACTATTTCCAATTATATGCGACAGGAAATGTGCTTGGGTGTTTTGCAATGTAGGAATTAACAATTTTTAGATGGTAAGTATTTCGATATCCGATGCAATTTGTAACAGGATATATGAGTTGGTTCATTCAATAATATGCACTAGATTACTAGATTTCACGTTATTTCATACGGTACAATAGTATATGTGTATGATACTAGATTTCACATTAGTTTATACGGTATAATGGTAGATGTTGTTGTTGTTGAGACCCAGACCGACCGACCTACCAGAAAGGTGTAAGATAACTGTTTGGACGACGGGGAAGAAGTAATGGTAGATGTGTAAGATACTAGATTTCACGTTAGTTCATACGGTACAAATAAATATTATTAAATTATATTCATTCTGACGTCGGAACTATTGCCAATTAAATGCGATAGGAAATGTGCTTGGGTGTTTTGCAATGTAGGAATTAGCAATTTTTAAATGGTAAGTATTTCGATATCCGATGCAATTTGTAACAGGATATATGAGTTGGTTTATTCAATAATATGTACTAGATTACTATATTTCACGCTATTTCATACGGTACAATGGTATATGTGTATGATACTAGATTTCACATTAGTTCATGCGGTATAATGGTAGATATTGTTGTTGTTGAGACCCAGACCGTCCGACCTACCAGAAAGGTGTAAGATAACTGTTTGGACGACGGGGAAGAAGTAATGGTAGATGTGTAAGATACTAGATTTCACGTTAGTTCATACGGTACAAATAAATATTACATACTAAAATAGTAGTATAAAATGTGTTTAATATGACTTAATATACCATATGCTATATTTCACCCGTACATGTTTAGAAGTTTTCCTTAAATCTTGAGACAAAATATCTCCTGATGGAGCTACATCGTGTCCTAAAAATGTATCCTTAGCTTTTAGGTGGGGCATATGGAAAACAGTTACTGGTGAAAGACAGACGTTGTGTACGTGACTACTGCACATTCGATAAGATTAAAACACAGTGTGTTAAAAAGTGCAATTTGAATAGTAGTCAGAGAGTTAAATTGTCATCTGCTTTTTGCAATGTATTGACTGAAATAAACAAAGTGACAAATAAATTTATAAACTAATACCCATTTTTTGCTGAGTACTAATATGCATTAACTCTTTATCTCGCGTACCTCTTCTGATTTCCCTTTGGTAGATGTTGGCCAAAAGGATATAAATTCAATTTCGCATCTCATAAAATATAAAATTTACATTTAAGCCTGCTTTTTTAGATGCGTCGCACCATATTCAAATCTCGGACTCGTGATCTAAAGCCGAAAAAAATAATTTTTATATTTAATTCCTAAATTTACATTATTTTGACGTCCAACAACTTATAACCAAAAAAGTGACCTGCCAATTATGATGGAATTAACATTCAGTATGTGACATAATACTCTACGATGGGTCCAATAACACTATTGGACCTAGCGTGGCTACATGTAGCGCCGTCGATTTGCTTATGCGAAGACTACTTTAATTACTATGCAAACATTCATAATCCTTTTTGTTGTATATTTATTGCATGTGACAAAAATATGGATTCAAACCACAAAATTTTTTATCCGAATGAGTTTAGGTGGCGTCCACTAGGGAAAAGTGAAGTGCTTTCAAGCAAATTATATCTTCAATTGATAACATTTGATATCCAAAATCTTAATTTCGAAGTTCCTTTTAAGAAATAGGTGACTTTAAAAAATATTGCCAAATTCAAGAAATATCCTTAATAGAAAAATTGTAATCATTCAAAATTTAAATAATTTCAAAGAAAATATAATCATTTTAAAATTTGAATGATTTCTGAAAAGTAAAATTAAACCTTTTTAGATTTCAAACTATTGAAATGTAAACATGACATATTCATATTTAAAGTGTTGAAAAGTAAACAAATGCAAAATTTAAACTATGGAAAATTAAGCAAATTAATTAAACCATCAAAATATAAACAAAAGCTTTCAAATTATAAATTATTTTAATGCAAACAAAAACTTTGTATACCATTGAAATGTAAAGAAACGTTTTACAAGCAAACAAAATATTTAAAACAAAATTAATATAACCATGATTTAGACAAATAATTCATGAAAAAGCAAGCAAAAGACGTGCATTTTCATCTAATCCCATTATTTTACGTTTCGTAACTGTTTACTTTGTGTTTTGTTGTCTGATAACTATTTAGCTTCCGATAGGAAGAAAGAGATCATGCCAGAAAGATGGCAATTTTTAAATTGTGCTATCGGATGTCGGTAAACAGCACAGATACTGTAATTTTTATTTACGATTAGGAAACATTATCTGTTGTTACATATGGCTTCACTGGAAATCCAGCCATTACATAACTGGCATCTCACAGTGTTACAAAGGTAGAAAACAACTAAATAAACTAACTGAACGCAAAACAAAAAATATTACAAATTAATGAGATTTACCATAGTCATTAGTCGTTACTCATTTAGCACCACGCAGGTGGCACTAGCGACTTAAAGTTTGTAACGGGCGCCAAAAACATTGCCAGGAAAACATTATAGTAAAAACGTTCAATATGAGGACACATTATTGCATGAATGAAACATTATCTTAAATAGAGCTTTTTTTTTAAATATATATTGTTATTGATTACGCAATTCGCAACCTTAGTCTGACAGAAGGTAAAATAGCCTCACCTATTGCTATAATCTCTGACTGTGCCCATCATCTTTCATATAATTTCAAATTATCTACCCTTTTGGAACCAGAAATTTATATGAACTTGCCTTCGTTATCTGGTACTATTCCTTTTTTTTCCTTTTAAGATATCAACAAAATTTCCCATCAGTGTTCGACGAATTAAAACAAAATGTTTCAATGAAATATCTACTTTTATTTCTTAAAATTACAAAAAACACAGTGTTTAAATATGTAGTACAAAATATTTCTAAATAAAAGTTCTAAAGCAGAATTTTACTTAATAGCTACGTAAGTCTTTTATTGCAGACACAGAAAGTATATCAGTTTCCGGCATTTTCCAACCTCATAAAACATTCTATTTCATAAATTTCAGTGCAATATTCAGACAAAAGACCTTATGTGTTTCATAAATTTCTATTATACCTAACATCTATTATAAAATTCCATTATTTCCTAAATCCTATAGGCCATCCAAAAAAAAAAAAACCGCCTTAATCCATATAAACTCATAAACTTCCATGATCTGTGCTGGGAAAGCTATACACCTAGTTAAATTGTGAGCCCTTATTCACAAGAGCTCATAAGTCTCCATGAAAGGGAAAATAATGATGGCAGGATTCAGACACACACGCATACTATTTGACAAAATCAAATTTCTGTTCATTCCAGAGTCAAAATAGTTATCAATTAAATGCAGGAAGTTCATAAAATGTATTTCGATTTATTCTAGTAAAAGGCCTTATAAATCTGGAGTGGACTGCTTTGGAGGATTAGTTATACACATAAAGGTATTTTTATAAACGCAGAAATGTTTTATAAAATGTACTGTCGTCAATTTTCCAAAATTGACCGTATGTAGGGTCATTCATGCCAAGCAAAATGACTTCTCATTCCGTTTAATTCCAGAAATGATGAATCCAACATGATGAATTTCCTGGCATGATGGCACGCTGAAATGGACATTGTACACTTTAATCCCGCTCGTGTAATATGCTAATTTAAGCCCATTCTTCGCGATGTTTTGCACGTTTATTGTGGCAGTTGTTCTAGTTGAAGAAAATATAACTGTTAAACGAAGCCCCCCAGATAAAGGTATTTCTTCAATTTTTAGAAGCAAATTCACAAATTCCGGCTATATGAGATGCTTCAAATATCAGAATAATGAACTATGATATCGGACTTAAATTTTCAATCAGACGACTTTGTCCATCACTCCACTGGTTTATAAAACTGCGACGCATAACAAGATTTCTAGCTACGGCTAATGTAATCCATTGTCAAAAGATGATGAGATGAAACCGTCGACCGTTTCTTCTTTTTGGAGCAAGGTCATAATTCCAGACCTTGCAGAGTCACTTTGTATATGAAAATAAGTTTCATTTTCAAATATCACATGAATGTTTAATAACAAACCACATTCATTCTCTAAAATTAAATATACCTGAACCACTTGTATTCTGCACTCGATAAAATGAAGCATTTTTATTTCTTTACGCAAATGGTGGTCAGAATGCAATCAAATAAAATAAAGGTATTATTTTACAAATTAATGGCTGCGCTATAGAATTGTGTGTGTGTGTTTGTTTAAAAATGCTAGCCAACTATATAGTCAAAATCTTATAATCTTTTCATAGCACTTATATTATTTGATCTCAAATTGAAAGTTTTCTCTTCTGCATAAATGCGTTGAAAATTGCAGCGAGATATTAAAAGAACTTTTCAATACTCAATAAAAATACAATATTTTGTTCCTTTCTTTAACATTTATACTTACTTTCTATTGACACCACTTTCTAAATAAATGTCCATGTTGATAGAAAAGGTATACAATGTTTCAAGAACGTTTGATGAATTGTTCTGGTTATCTTTGACCAATCGCGAGAGACCTAACGAATTCTGACATGTCAGAACGCCAAACTAGATTTACAAGATAAAGAAACAGTACTGAGGTTTTCTCAGCATGAAATAAATAAACGGTGAAGATCAAACTATTTACTAATTATTTTTCATTTGTTTCTGGGGTTTTTCTGACCTCGTACTGTAAAACCGCTTTAAATATATGGCTTACATTTTGTTATATATTTTGTAACTAATATTTCAAATACTGGCCTTTCTCACTTTTTTTCACAAATCGAACAACTTTAGATGACTGAAGAGTTGACAACTGCGCTGCTTCTAGTTCCAGGAGTGAGATAGACGCACAATGGGAAGCTTTGATTTCTAAAACTTTGAATCATGTTCTCAGTACATTGATTTCTTATTCAATTTACTCCCCAGCACCGAATACCATTTGTAGCATAGGCAGAAGAAAACTTGCTATGTGCCGTAAGGTGGAACAATATAAAGGAATTCTAAACTGTAATTGCGGCTAGTGCGAAAAAGTTTCCTCATATGCCAAATATGTCTTCCAAAAAGTTTTATTAAAGAACAAAAAATAACTGTGTACGCCCCTTGTGAATTAAATTTTTGAATAATTCCTTAAATTTATGATGAAAGCAAAATTATGGCGCAAAAAATTAGCTCTCTTTTGATTTTGGATAGGCCAGAAAACTCACTTTATAAACCTTCTCAATTCAAATACACTGTTCAGCGGTTTTCAATCTGTTTTGACGGTACTGTAAGATGGCCTGGTTGATTTGCTAGGTCTTCTGTGTGATTCCGTATCATCATCTTGCATCTCCGCTGACACAAATTCGCTGAATTGCTGTTTCTCATAAATAATCCTATAATAAAAACATAAAAATATCCAAATTTTTTATTACCCTTGTTTTCAGTTTACCTCGTTTATTTTAATAAGTGTCCCTCTGTGATGTTATCTCGTTTAACGTGCTCTTTATATACTATTATGTATGCCGAACAAACATTCAGAAACCGTTTTGTTACACACTCTTACATATATATTTACTTTTTATATTGATATTTACTATTTCGAAACGAACGACCACTGACGATTAATGTGACTAGTACAGATTTCGAAACACGATTGATGGATTATTCTGTGTTCTCCTTTGAACTAATCCCAAAGGACCTATCTAAACGCTGGCATGCTAAAACACCAAAATAAATGAACAAGCTATAAAACGAAAGAAAACAAGACATATAGCTTCTTAAGATTTATTTTCCAAGCAAATAAATAAAAGTTTAAAGATCCAATTATTTTCTTTTTATTTTTACTTTTTCTATAAGACATTGTACATGTAAAGGAAAAGTTGTGTGTTATTCAAGAATTTGGCTCTCGGGTTTCGGTTGATCTGCACACGTCTCGGACATATCTGAGCTCATCACGTCCCCTACCATACGTAGCACAATGTATAGGAAAGTAATGTGACAACGTCGAAAATTAGAATTCGAGTTTTCGACAAAAGAGCACGTTTTATGCATTCCTAAATTCCAATCAAACATTTTTCAGGTGATGTGTGTGTGTGCGTATGTTGTTAATGTGTGTATGTATGCATGTCAATGTGTGTATGTAAGTGTTAGTGTGTGTATGTGTGTGTGTGTGTATGTGTGTGTGTGTGTATGTGCATGGGCGCGATATTTCATGAACGACTAATGCTTTTCGAAAATAATTTGGTATGATTATTGAATACTGGAACCCTGTTGATTTTAAATGAAATCTCATGTTTGGAAGCCCTTCATAATTTCCAAATTAATATTTTAAAACTTCATAAAAAAACAGGATTATTAATACTGATGAAAAAATAATGGACCGGTTGGAATCAAAATAGCAATTGTGTCAGTCTGTACATTTAAGAACCTTAAACTGGACTGTGATTTCCTGCTGACATAAGTTTGTTGCCGCTTACCCGATGGTACTAGCGATCTCAAGGTTCTTTAATACAAGGTTGGGTACAAAACCCGGCAGCCAATGAAAGAGTTGTCAGCGTGACGAAATAGGAATTAAGTTTCTTCATTCGTGATGTCATCCTCCAGAGTAAACTTTGAGAGGAGTTGCGAAACCACCGGCATTATTATAGTTCAAAATGATTTGCTAATTTTGAAGTGGCAATATATCCAGGCGTAAACAATTTACGCAAAGATTTTAAATTTTGCTGTGCCCACAGAATCCAGTGACGTTCAAGGAAATTTAGTGGCGTTGGTGGAGTAAGATGACAATCGCAACGTATTTCGTCATATGCTTAGAGCGAGGTAAACATATTTCAGTCAGTCCAGCCCCAGAGTGAAACCTCCTTGAGCGATCTCACCAATAGAGGTAATAGAAAACTTTAAACCTGAAACCTTAAAACAAGGATTTTAAAATATTTTCTGTAGAAATATTTACTTTGCATAAGCAACAATGCACAGTATTATTTTAGACAGTTCTGTGCTTTTTTGCTTACAACGATTTGTTGGAGGGTAGACCCCGCATATATCTTTAGCCCTTTGAACTAGTTAGTCAACTATTGGCAGATCCTATATCGTTGCTGATTTGAGGTAAAAATCTCTATCGAAAAATTTGAAAAATCCTTGCTGGCGACGATCGGCACGCCCACGTGCCAGCTGCGAACTTGCATTCAAGGACGGACGGCACGCACTCGTGACGGAGGAAACTTTACCGTAAGTGGAGAGTGGCACGCAGACGTGCCTCCACTTGGAACGTTTTAATTTGTCTACTAGATGGCGTTACATGTCTGTGAAACTAACTTCAATGTATTTTGCAGAGACATGACCTTGGCAGAAGAGGATTGAATGAATTATTTCTCCATTTGGAGCAGTAAACATCATTTTGTAATATAAACAGACAGAGCAATTTTCATAGCATCAACAATTTTATAATTGAGTTTCGGTTTTTATTTTTAATTCAGCGTTATGATTTCGTTGGTGAATCATAGGAATATAAGAGAGTATTTTTTTTGTTTGGGTTTTAGAGGCAGTGAAATTATTCGTTTATTTCGGATAAAAGAATGGGAGCAACTAACGAGTATTTTGAATTCAGATTTGTATGAAAAATATACATCAAATAGAAAATAAATATTTCTTTTATTCCTGAACAAAGTAGATTTCTGTGTTGAATAGGTGATTTTTAGTGAATTTTTTTCGAGAGTTAGGCTTAGCGCAAAAAATGTGCCGTCCTTAGGGATCAATTCGGAAGCGAAGCACTCCGTCTTTTGGGCCGCGACAGCTCCGGAATGCCGCCGTCGCGAAAGGGTTAAGGAGTTTTGCTCACTGAAATCCCTCACATGACTTACATGCGCTTTCAAGCAGAAATGACCGCAAAACCTTGGTCACGGGTGACCAGATGAAAAATACATGCGCTTTCAAGCAGAAATGACCGCAAAACCTTGGTCACGGGTGACCAAATAAAAAAATTTCTCCTAGTAAAATATTTTTTGTCTTTACTTATTTAAATTTTTGATATTAAGATATATATCCGTTTCTACAACTAGTTTTATCAGAGAAGAAATATATTCCCACATAATATTGCAATACTTTTTAAGTACTTCTTCTATTTATTCTGCTGTCAGTCTATCCTCAGAATAAAAGCAGCGGAAATTCCTACAGAGATTTCATGTATTTTCTTTTAAATAATGCAATCTCCAGCTCTTAGAACGAAAGCGCAGGGATGAACGGTGGAAAAATTTATGTTGATACGATAACTTATTTTTTTGCCCATAAAGGTACAGACTGTGTTGACATGTTCTTAAAAAATTCAAATTTTCATTTTCTAGAACGTATGTCAGGATTCAGAAGAAGCATATAAAATAAAACTTTGTTGAATAAAACAATGAGAAACTTAAACTATTTGTGAAGTTGCTGTAAATTTTCTGCTGCGGGGGAAACTCGTTTTAAAATGTAATCAAAGCTTATTTATTTTTCCTGTGATTTAGACATGCATCTGTAACCGTTACATGTATTATAAGTAATTGGTATTTATTTACAATAAACTAAGTTTCGTAGCTACCAGAAAATAATTGTTCCCAAATTATTCTTAATATTTCGTTATTATAGAGTATAAGTATGTGTTTTCATTTAGCAAACACAATGCATTCTGAGCCAAAAGGGAATATTTATGTAGTTATTTTTCAGAATAAAGTAGATATCTACAAAATGTAGCTGAGTGGTGAGAATAGCTTACTAAAAGATGAAATTACAAACCAAAAGGCAGATGGTAGGAACGTGAAACTTTAAATACATGTGTGACTTCAATACATCCATAACTCGTGTGAAAAATCTAAAATCTTGCAATTTTGTTCAAACATTTATAAATATCTGAATTTTTTGTTCCTTCATTTTTCCAGCTATAACTGAAGACTTACTAGACACACAAAATTTGTTTTTGTACCATCATGAGAAGAAAAAGTGTCTTAAGTTTTTTGGGGAAATCATATTGGAGTACGACAAATCATTCTTGAGATATTTTGATTTATAGTTTGTGAAGTTTGGACTTCTGTTGGGGGCCATTGGAAAGTGTGTAGCTGGATTCTTCAAGATTTGCCAGGTAACCTGCCCTAACAGCATTTTTTTTCACAGTGACGTAAAATTTGAGTCACACTCTGACTTTGGGACGTCGCAGTACGTCTCGGCAATGTCATATTGAGGTCACAGCGAAGTCATTTTGGTCATTTTCATGGTCGTTTGTGGCATCGCATATTTACTTGTTTGTGACGTAACATCGTAATTACCATTGTAATGTCGTCACATTGTTACGTGTTAATTAAATTGTGGAAAAGTCACAGAATATAGTCACAATGAAGTTACAAAGTTACTAATACGTAACGTCGCATAGAAGTCACAAATATGATGTCGCATTGTGACCCAGGTGCCACGTGACTACAACGTCACTGTCACACATATGACGATCTTTGCTGTGAGGGTGATATAACTGCAAACTTGGTATTAATTCAAAGTATCTATACGGCCAAGGGAAACACACAGACTACATATTGCAATATAGACTAATTATTGACAATACACATAACTGATACAACAGCTGACTGTAAAATTAAAGAGGTCTGTATAAAATATATACATATTAGATTGCACCGGGCCGTATTGTGACTGAGAGTTAGTCTTTAAATAAAACCAGGACTATATATATATATATATATACGGAGAGAGGAGACAGATAGATACAAAATTAACTCTTCCGAAGACAATAATTAGTTGAATATTTCAGAAAAGCAGCTGGAATTTTCATGAACGCCAGTAATGGCAAATTTTCTTATCAGTTTGCAGAAATTATAAACAAAATAGCTAAAAAAATAGCAAAGATTACAGAATATTTTAGTGTACTGACGGCAGATGCTTATGTTGATCACGATTGTACACATCTCAGTTTGTACCTCTTGTTAAATCATCTGTCCATACGCTCGATGTGTCTAAACAACACACTCCTCTTAGAGCTCGCGAACATGGGAACTCAAAGCTAATGCACTGTATGTCATTTTCCCAAAGACATTCCCGAACCGAATCTTTATCCTGTCTTATTCAAAGATCGCGGAAATTATTAGCTGACTCGGGATTGGTCTACATAACCGAACCAGTTAGAAGCTGTTAATTTAATGTAAATCGTAAATTAGAACATAAACTAAGTTAAATCATAGCCAAAGGTTATATGGACCTCACGGGTGGGCAGGAGATCCTTACCCAACTCATCAGAGGCCGCAGTATATTTCAGAAGGGCACTCTGTCATGTAGATACTTTTCTCCTCCATGAAGACATATCTCAGCCAGTTCACACTTCTAGATGATAGGTCTCACAACTGATGTCTCTTAAATCATCACGCTCATCTTAGAGCCGGCGAACGTGAGAAACTCAAAGCTAGTACGCACACGCACATGCAGTCCAAACAGTTACCTTACACCTTTCTGGTAGGTCGGACGGTCTGGGCACACGCACATGCACTGTACTTCATTTCCCATAGCTATTCCCGAACTGAATTCTTATGCTGTCCGATTGAAGGATCGCAGAAATTATTAGATGATTCAGGATTGGTCTACATAACGGAACCAGTGAGAAGCTGTTAATGTAATGTAAATCGTAATTTAGAACTAAAACTAAGTTAAATCAAAACCAAAGGTTGTATGGACCTCACAGGTGGGCACGAGATACTTACCCAACTCATCAGAGGATGCAGTATACTTCAGAATGGCACTCTAGGCGTTTAGAGCATGTTCTCCTCCATGAAACACATCTCGGCCAGTCCACACTTCTAGATGATCGGTCTCACAACCGATGTCTCTTAAATTAGCACGCTCCTCTTAGAGGTGACGCACGCAGGAAACTCGAAACTAAGACGCTCACTCTTTCTTTCCCTTACTAAAATTTTATCCTGTTTCACTACAGGATCGCAGAAATTGTTTCTGGCTCAGGATTGATCTACATGACGGAACCACTAAGAAGCTGTTAATTCAAAGTTCATCATAACTCCTAACGTAAACTGCGTGAAATTATAATCAAAAATTACACAGATCTCACAAGTTATATCAGAAAATTTTTATTACATATCAAAATTAAATTATTTGTACAGATTTTAATTCTATATTTGTAACCATAATGTTGCTCTTCGAATACATATATATAGTATGCTGGCTATTCTCAAATCAAGCTATAAAAATAATGCTTAATTAATTGATATTTGAGTTTAAATGTCTGAAAACCTTGAAAATAAAGTAACGTACAGTAAACGGCGATGAAATATTGCTTTACATACCGCAATTTCCATATCAACAGAACTAGTGAATGTGCGCCATTTGTAACACTTCCCAACATAGTTCTAAAGTGTTTACGACTTCGTTCCTTTTGCCTGTCTATCTATTTGTTCGCACGATAACTGCAGTAAAAGTGACTTTCTCAAAATTAAATTTCAACTATGTTGTTGAGACGGTGTGTGGGACATATCGGAATGAAAATGAATTACATCACAAAATTAGTTTCGGATTTAACGCGGGTTGAAAAATAAAATAACCCTGTGAGACTTAATTTTTCAAACATTTTTTAACCGGAGTTAAAATTCACAAATTGCTTGAAAAAGTTTAGGAAATATTCAAATAATCACGCAAAATGTGTCAGCAAAATATTTTAGATTGTTTTTAAAATAACAATTGAAATAATAATTACACCCATATTATGTGACGAGATCACGTGACTCATTTCAAAATAAAACACGCCATCCATTTTTACTCTGTGTAAAAATTGTGATGTTTGCTGTTTGACCCAGACCGTGCCGCTTGCCAACTATGAGCTTAAAGGGTTGTGAGTTTAAAGGGTATATGTGAAATTTATATTTATTGCTGCATCCGTTATAAAAACGCTATATTTTTGCATATCATCTATGTATCTAAATTCTGTGCCAACGCAATTACAACATTTTTTATTTCAAATTATCACTAATCTTTGATTATTCCTACAACCAAGCCTTATTTTAATGCTAAATTATAGCATGAGGGATGTAAACAAATCAAGCAATTATGAGTTATACAAGAATTTCTTAATTTTTTTTCACGCAGCACTATAGCTCTGAAGTCTGGAATTTAAGAGATATGAATGATTTTACATAGAAAAACATGCAGAGTTCTTTTCGATGATAAGAGTTTGCAATTTCGTCCCAGTAGCTCAACGGTAGAGCGTCGACTAGCCCGTTCAAAGATCAAAGGTTCGATTTCTGGTTAAGGCAGCAAGGTTCTGTGCAATGGGGCCGGGACAAATTAACCCTGTAGATTAGCGCAAATATGTCGAAGGTCTGAAGACCCCAGACCGTGCAACTCACATAGTGGGTTTAGAGTAGCTAGCTGCACGACCGGGAAAGGATACCTCCTGCACTCAGGAGGCACCCCCAAGGCCTACCATCCCCACAAACGAACATTTATTTAGATCTATGAAAATAACAATTGATAAAAAATATTGCGATTAAACTGACAGTTTTACATTACATTTGAACTTGACAAGTACGTCCATTTTTCAAAAATGGGAAAAGGGTTATTGCAAATATAGATAAAAAGATCATTGAAAAATAAAATTTAGAGTGAGGTATAACAACATAATGAAAAATAGATTAAAATTAAAGAAAATAATAAAATTTTAAAAGTGAAATTTAGAAAATGTACAAAAAGAAAATATACGAAAATGAAAAAAAAATTAAAATTAGGCACTTGAAAAACAAAAACAGAAATTTAGAAAGAAATTTAGAAAAGAAAAATTAGGAAAAATTCAAATAAAAAGGGCCAAAAGGAAAAGAAAGAACCGAGAAAATAAGAACAGTTAACATAGCTTTTTTTTAACAGAAAATATGGAGAGAACACAATAAATTCATATCTATATACATAAAATTGAAAATCTGTCTATCTGTCTATCTGTCTGTTTGTCTCATCATCACGGGAGAACGGCTGAACCGAATTTGATGAAATTTTCTGGTTAGTCTAGAAATAGCTCCACTTAAAATTTAGTCTATATTAAGAGTCTCTATGGTTAGTGATTCTCGAGATATTAGTAAAAAACGAAAGTCTCATCATCATGAGATAACGGCTAAACCGAATTTAATGAAATTTTGTGGGTAGCCTTGAAATAGCCCTCCATAATTTTTTCCAAGTTTCGAATTTCTAAGACCAGAGATTGTCGAGATATTAATGAAAAACGGAACTTTTTCCTAGGAGTTCTACTCTCCAACTCCGTGGTTTATCCAAACGGAAAGGATGAAAATCGTTTGTTTGAAACGTCAAAGGGAATTAAAACTTTATTTCTGAGTTTGGTACAGGATTTTTGCATTAATTTGTCACTATCTGAAAGCATGAATTGCTTGAAACATGAATTTAAATGGAAAAATCTACCTCCACGGTTTATCTTTCACAAGCTTTTACTCAAAGATGAAAAGTATAAAGAAATTAAAACGTTTATTTAATTTCGCATTTTATGAGGAAGATTCTATCTTATATCATGTTGCTCAGAAACGCAATTAAATTAAATCTGTCTGTTAATGTTTATTATTATTTCTTCGATTTGAATAAAAAAAATTGATATAAAAATATATTTTACAAATGAACGGTTTGATTTTTCTTTTAATTATATCAATTGCGGACTGCGTACATCACTTTCATTTATTTTGGAAAAGAGGTTTCAAGCTTATATATTGTGTTTAGCTAATAAACTCGTATATTCTCTTAACCCAATAAATTCATTTATTCAATTGTTGAAAAAGAAAAGAGTAGAAGGGGTATATCTTCTAATAATGTTTTAGTGTTTTCATTTAGTATATACAAACTGGATCACGATATTTTATTCAGATCTGCAAATTTAGAGCAACGAATTTGGCTGGATATCGCTAACTTGACAAATTTCTTAAAAGTTGCCGAAGTGATTGAAATGCCCCCAAATTGATCAAAATAACGTAAGTAAATGAAATTTGTTTTGTTTTGTTAGAAGAAAGTACTGAAATGGTGTTTCGTTAGCGTTCGTCTGTCAGTCCAACCATCCTACTTAGTAATAGTAGCGAATTTTTAAAATGTCACCAAATTGAGAAAAATGTCCATAAAAATCTCCATAAAATCCATAAAAATATTTTGAAATGGATAAAATTGCCCTAAATAAATGAAATTGTGTTTTTTTAGGGGATAATATTTTGATGATTGTTCGTTAATTTATTACCAAGTGGGACTGTCAGTTCTATAGTCCCACTTGGCGATAAATTTGACGATTTTTTAAAATGTTACCAAACCTTCTTTAGAGATAGCATTATTCAGACGACATTTTGACCACCAATTTATTTGAAGCAAATCATAACATGTCGCTTAGCAACGGATTTAAATCCAGTGTGTTTATGAGGAAGAAGATTTTTATTAAATCTTTTCCGATTTTAATAATGAAGATATGTATATAAAATAAATCTTATTGCCAGCGTATTTTTGACTTTATAATATCAATTACGATCTTCAGGTTTAAGCATTATTATTATTGATGTTTTCGGGGATTATTGATTCAGAGGTTATTGATATTTTCAATTTCTTATGCCATTGATTTATTGCGGCAAAAATTGTTAAAACTCATATATTGTACGTTGTACGAGTAATCTTCTACAAATGCACGGGTATATCTTCTAATCTAAGAGAATATAAGTAGTACACGTATATTGGCATATATTGGAATCAAGCTTTCCGGTATGAAGATTACGGGGATTATTGATATTTTTAATTTATTAAGTAATCTGTTATATATTGGCAAACATTTTTGAGACTAAATATTATAATACGGGTAATCTTTTACTAACACTAGGACATATCTTCTGATCTACGACATTATAAGTTGTTCGGATATATCTTCCCATATAATTTTAGCACTTTCATTTCTGCACATATTGGAATTAATTACTGACTTCTGGTTTAAAGATTACGGATTTATTGATATTTTCAATTTATACATGTAATCTACTAATACTGGTTATATCTTCTAATATTCGCGTATATAAGTAGTACGGGTCCCATACAATCCGCTTTTATTTTGCATATATTGATTCAATTCCATATTTTTTGTTAATTTGCTTACAAAAGAGGCCAGGATATTTTATTCTTCAGACCGACCTGTGAAGATAATTTTGAATAGCGATAACAGCCATTCCTTAACTTCTTTTTAGGAACATTACGTTAAATATTTTAACAGAATATTTTAATTAAAAATGCCATTTAGAATACTATAGGAATTTTCACATGATTGTGAATGTTAAGTTTATTTATATTATATACTCCGTACGAAGAACGGGTATGCTGCTAGTAAGTTAATGAGAATGTAATAAAGGGAATCATTGATCAAAATTAATTGAGCGCAGAATCTACTTATAAGCTTAGGTCACTTTATTAAAAATTTCCATGGCGACAAGTATATAGTTTTTAATTTTATCTACTGAAGAGGCATTTGATCGAACTTTGGAGAACCAAATTGGTTTATTAAGGGGGGGGGAGGTTGCAGAGTTGAAAATTTTTAAAAAAAGGACAATAGGAAATGTAATGGTCAACGTCATCGAATTTATTGCAAATACAGTTGGAGGTGGATTTAATTTTGAAAAAATATAGGTAATCAAGAAAGAGGTCATGACCAATAACAAAGTAAATGAGGTATTTATTAAAAGTTTGTAAATTAGGATTCACGATAGGGAGCTAAGACATGATTCTGACATGCTTCTAGACATGATTTAGGATCAACAGTCCTGGTGGAAATTTAATCATTAAGATCATTTTGTCAAAGATTAAGGATATGAGATTTACAATATTTTAAGAGGAGCAAGTAAGGAAAGGGAATAGTTAGAGGGGAACCAGAGATAACAGCAATTTTGGCATGGTAATCATCAATTTCATTTCCAGAAATATATAATTGTGAGCTTTTATCCAAGAAATATTGAAAAGGTTTTTGGCAAAGAGAACTTTGGATTTAATGGAATTAAGATAATTAGATTTATTTTCTATTGAGTTAAGAGCTTGAATGGAAGAGAGGCTATCGGAAAAAATATTAACAGGGGTATTATTAGAGGAAGCCCAGTCAGTAGCAAAGGAAATAGCGGTAAGTTCGGCTTGAAATACTGAATTCCTGTTGTCAAGTTTATAGGAGAGAACCTTTTCCAGAACATCATGTTTAAATATACAGACGGAAAAATAAGTGTCATTGTCAATATTTGAACCATCAGTATATATATTATAAATGGCAGAGTCTTTATCCTTTCTGTTAACTAAATTTACGGACCATTTAGAGGGGTGAATGTTAGAGAAAGGAACAAGGAAATCAGAATCAGAGGGAGGCGGGAGGGAGGTAGAAGAAAAGGAATAAATTTTTTGTTTCCAAAAATTAAATTTATTATAGAGGATAGAAATTGTAAAATCAATGGGGGGAATACCAGTGAGAGAAAATAAGGAGATATTAGATGTTGTACGGTTAGCCTGGGCAGATTTTCAGAAGGAAGATTCTTATGTCGAAGGTCTGAAAGTGACCCTAGTACGACTAGTACGTATTCGGTGGACTCTGGAAGATTGAGGGACGATTTCAAAGTGAAAAGATAGGGACTACGCAGGATACTATCTTGGGTGAACATAGTAGTAGCAGGTGGTTAACCTGGGGTAAAAATAGCAGAATGTGATCAATCAGAATGCCAGTGTCCCGCCAACTGACATTAGAGGGTGGATAATGTAGACGATAAAAGCTTGCAATTTTGTCCCAGTAGCTCAACAGTAGAACGTTAGCTGACCAGTTCGGAGATCCAGGGTTCGAATCAAGGTTAGAGCAGCAAAGTTCTTTACAAGCAAATGATTTATAGAATTGCCTTTCTTGTTGAAGTTTTAGGTTTCCAAGTATAATAAATTATTGTAGTAATGTGACAATTGAAATACATCAGCGCTGAATGTATCGCCTTTTAGAGCTGTTTAAATAAAATTGCATTTCAGTTAGAAAGTGTTTCATAATCAATGCTTTATGCATGATTGATCTTTCTTGTTCTCTTCAAATTTGAAGTGATTTTTAATATTCAGAATTTTTGATAAGTGTATATGTGTCACAGTTGTTGACCACTAAGTATTTTCTCCGCTCGAGACGTTGATGTGAATGGCTAGATTCATATCAATAGAAATCTTCTAGCGAGGTTTATGGTAAACCTAAACGGGTTTATGGTTTGCTTTCATGTCTTTTGATATATAGGTTCTTTTAATGTCATTTGTAAATGTCAGTCCATTTACTAAGTATACAATTGAATCACAAATTAAACAGAAAAATATTTTAATTCTGTGCAATAAAATAATTCCTTCAAAGTTCCTTTAAAAAAAACATTTTTCAATGCAAGAACGCAAATTTTTAGGAAAAACTGAATTTCTGATATATATGTTATCTAAAATTGCAAACACAGATATGCTGAGCAAAGGAATATTCCGTGAGCTGCAACTCTCGTCAATGACCGGTTTGGTCATTGTTGAGACTTGCAGCTCAGTCATTGGTGAACGGTTTGTCACCTTTATATCCTTAGGAATTAGGGGTACGGCTGGGTAATCATGAGGATACATACATGCTCTCAAAGTCTCGATATCTAATTTAAAATGCAGGTTTAGATCAAATAATCATCTTGTGAATAAAAACCAGTACGTAAATAACCTGAACTTTCCTAATTTGCCAACTACAAGTAAAATGAATCATTTAACAAAGCAATTCTCCCCTTACTAGTCAAGCAGGAACGTTCCTCCTATAAGCCAACTATGTGCTTGTTAATTTCTGAACATCAATATTTAGTTCTGTTTTACTTTTTAATAGGAAAGTATATAGACTGTATACTTGGATTTTAATTATTTGAATTTCAATTATTTGTTAAATATGCAAAGTCTACTTCGACAGTAAACTCTTGCATTTCCGTCCCAGTAGCTCAACTGGGAAAGCGTTGGCCAATAAGAGGATTCACGGTTGTAATCCCATCTGTGACAGTAAGGTTTATTGTAATGGTGCACGAGAAAATCTTAGTGCAATGATCTGTGATGTCTGAAATTGGCCCTATTACGCCTAGCAAGTATTCAGTGGACATTAAGATATTGAGCACCGATTTCAAATCGAGAGTCCAATGACCACTTGGAAAGCTAACCTGGAAAATAAAATTAGCATCAGATAACCTGGACAAAAGGTAAAAATAGCAGAAGGTGATCAGTCAGATTATCAAGTTGTACTTCATCAGCATCCACTTCCACAAATGCAGCATCCACTTCCACAAATGCAGCATCCACTTCCACAAATGCAGCATCCACTTCCACAAATGCAGCATCTGCTTCCACAAATGCAGCATCCACTTCCACAAATGCAGCATCCACTTCCACAAATGCAGCATCTGCTTCCACAAATGCAGCATCCACTTCCACAAATGCAGCATCTGCTTCCACAAATGCAGCATCCACTTCCACAAATGCAGCATCCACTTTAAAAATAAATCTTTTTCTTCCACCCAGGTAACTTGATTAGAGAAGCGTCGGTTAGCCAGTATAAAGATCCGAGGTTCTAGTTGCGTCTGGAACTGTAAGGTTTATTATAATGGTGGACGAGCAAGTCTTAGTGCAATGATCTTTGATGTCTGAAACTGACCCTATTATTCTTAGCACGTATTCAGTAGACGCTGAGATATTAAACGCCGATTTCAAATCGGGAGTACAATGACCACGCAGAACACTAACCTGGAGAATAAAAATATCATCAGGAGGCTAACCTGAGCAAAAGGTTTGCAGAAGATGATCAGTCAGATTGTCAAGCTGTATGTCAATTAGAGGGATATTAGAGGGAAGAGAATACAGCGTCTACTTCGACAATAAAATCTCGCATTTTCATCCCGTTAACTCAGTTCAAGAAGAGTAGGTTGGCCAATATAAAGATAAGGGGTTCGAGTCCCAGTATGAATAGGTTCTTTACAAATAACACCAATTTATTTCATTTTCTCGAAATAAATTAAGATATACATATTTATTGTAAAAACAAGTTTTTACATTGTTTTTAAAACTGAGTTATAAACTGGGATAGAGAGAAAAACAGATCACTTACTCTTAAATAACTCATTTTAAAATAGACGGGGAGAAAGGAAAACTTTAAAGAGTTTAGTGATATTCTGAGCTTTCTACGCTGCATTATTTACCTGCATCTAAGAAAGATAGATGACACTGACGTGGCTTTAAAAAAGAATCTCAAAAATATTTGTTCCCATTTCCCTAATATTAAAAGCATGAAAATGCATTTTAAAATGTTATTTGGCTTGAACATCTTATAAATAAAATTGTATTATGTTTATATTTTTGCATATTTGTTCAGTTTGTTTTGTACAAATTAGCCTTTTCCAATTCAGTTTTGACTCTAAAACCTACTGCTCAACCGGCCGCAATACCGGCCTAAAATAATAGTGTATATACCAGAAAATTCACATTACCGGCCTGACCATTTGACGCCATAACGCGGATTGTTAAAAGTAATCAACTAAACAAATAGTGGATGATAGTATTCACAGAACCTTTCTATAGAGGGTGTTGCAAACGTTAGGATCCTCTTTCATTGTAAATAGCATCACAAATTGAAGGATTTCACACTTATTATATGCTTGTTAGTATGGGATAGTCGATATCTGCACAGTTAACAAGAATTGTTGCGATGTACCACAAATTTGCGAAACTTTATGAAAACTGACAAGTTCAGCCCTAACACGCAATGCTTTATTTTCGTTATGTCGCACGTTGTCTTGTTCTCTCATATACGTTCGTATACCTTACACATGGGGGAGCAGTAGAATCAATATCAACTTGCTGTTCGTCCAGTCACAACGCAATTTGAAGAAAAATATTTATTTTCAGAACTTTCTCACAGGCTAAGGTATTGCCACAATAAGCTACTTGTCAGCATAATCACATGGATAATGAAAACTTTTGTGGCAACATATAATGTGCGTGCTTATCCCAGACCAATAGAATACAAGGAGCCGCTATTGAAGCCATTCTGAAACAGTCATTTTGACATAGTCATCAAACTAGAAATGAAACTATTCTGAAAAGTATTCCTTCATAGGTGAAAAGGTAAAAGTTATAAAACAAGAAATCTGAAGTGTAGGGTGAATGTGCCTACACTTCCCAGAGTGTAACTATTGCATCAAGATACTTGGTGGACCCACATATGTGGTCGGGCATTATCATGGATAAGGATCTCATTATCATTTAAAAAAGCCAGGCCGTTTTCTCGCTACAGTTTTAGTATTTTTAGTTTGACTTCACCGGAGCGTTATGAAACATAACATTTATTTGCAACATTTATTTGCACGTAATGCAAATACTGTTCATGTCCCGAGTTAGCCCAGGAATAAAGGGGGGGGGGCAGTAGCAATTACGCAATGTACGCTATATATATGGTAAGTTATTGCTTCGATGCTCCTCACCGACAAGATGGGACGCTTCGACGCCATGGTTTGAGTGGTACATGACAGGAGTTGTAAAATGTTCGTAAAAGAGATGTAGCAAGTGTCCAATTGTAAAACTACAAATCTCTCGAAATTTATAGCCCTTGTCAGGTGTTAGATTACACCGGGGTCCGGTCTGTGACCTCCCAGCTGTGGGAATCCCTCCAGTCATCAATTCCTATTGGGACGCATAAAAAATGAGCGCCACTGCGCAATCCAATAATTTGGTCGAAATTAGAACCGCACTTTCCTTGCACGTAGGTGAAATATCGAATGAGAGGACGAGGTGACTTCCACCCCGATTTTATTCCTCCCTTTTCAAAATCTGAAGGGACTCGACTTTAACATGTAAAATCAGACTCCTTTCTGATCTCGTTAGAGTAGGTCTCCAAGTGTAAGTACACTTGTTTTTGAAGCCCGATCCGATATGCATTTTGATACATTTTTAGGCACGGTGTCCGCTGCCTCTCTTTAGCGGCAGCTCTATGCATACAGCACGAAACCAACGCCTTTTGTACCCCGTTGTGAGCACGTACACTCAGGTGTAGCTCGCAGTCAGGCGCAACCATTCAGCAAATTAAGTTTATGGCCGCTCTAAGCCAATTCGAGCTAGGGCAGAACCAGACCGAGTTTTGCATTCATCAGGTCGTGGCGGTCATCGCAGCAGCGAGGACTTCGCCACTTTTTCTGCGCAGTACCACACAGCTCTGAAAATAGACGGCGTAGTATGGGCTACCCTTTGGATCCTTAAACTACATTTAAGCCGTGACACATGCGTGGACTGCAAGGACGGTAATCGACAGCTCAGTGTTTATCTCACCGCAAGGATGAGTACGTGGACAACGTGTTTACTGGGCACTGATCCTGGGCCACTATGCAGTGTACAACACACGTCAGCTGAGTGCGTCAACCGGCATCGGTGTGGCATGTCTGAGGCAAGATACCGCAAAGTTTATTCGGGGTGTGACCCAACCGGCATCGACTTGTACGTAGTTCCCGGACCTCCAGGAATCGCTGGGCCAGCCGGCAATTGGTCTGTGGAGAAGATTGTGTACTGTGATCCCCAACTGCAATCCAGATTGAAGCGATATCTCGTAAGAAAGCGTATACGCAATGAACTGTGTATATCTCGATTACCCAAACCCTTTTCACTATAAACTGTGAAGGATCTATCTTTAGGATTATTGTCACTTCATCTGATGAAGGTATTGTAATCTTTAAATTTCAATTATGATGTAATGTATTATTTTTGTGTTTATCTAAGTCAAAGGATCAGTGTAACTCTAAGCTTTTTTGGGGGGAAATTTCCCTCACTGGACAACTTGAATTTAATTGATGAATTAAAAATAGTAATTATCATAACTATCGATAATCCCGTACACCCCCGATATCAAGCTTGGCAATTTTAAGTGTATTATTTGTATTTTTATTAATGCGGATAATTTATGTGTTAAATAAATGTGTTAGTGGCCACAAATCGCCTGGTTCTTTTTAGTGTATACGCAAAGTACTTTGATATTTTCATATCACACTATACTATATTTTCACGGTCAACTGGGGCACAGTACGTGTATGTATTTAGTAGTGTATTTATGCAAAAATTACTCCACCACAAGGAGCAGTGTTTCAAGACAGTCGGCACTTGAACTGTCATTGTGTACCTCATGCTACTCATATCACATCAATGATATCGCAACTCAGAGTACTAAATTCCTCTAGTGAGTAATTAAGAAAATTTGAACTGTTTATGATACCGCTATGTTAATTTACACTACCGGCAAGCTTTTATCTAATGGGCCTACGTAGATTAATTAATAGTTAAAAACAATAATTAAAAACACATAAAACTTAATTTTCATACAAACAATAATCACTCTCAAGATATGAACAGCACTATGTAATACCCTCGAACTAACACCAACTACATCAGTGTTCTATTCTTGAAAAAAAGTAAAAGTCAATTGTTGTTATCAAATCTACTAACTAATACTCTCTTAACTATTATTATATTATACTGAGAGACAGTTAACTTCTCCTTTTCATTAGAACACTGTCATAAAGAAATAGACATCTATAATAGAGATTTTTAATCGTTATAATCTTCACTGAAAGAAAATTACCTTTATCGGAGACTTAGCCAACCAACACATTTTCTACTATCGACTAGCTTTAATTGTTTTTCATTTCGACCTAAAAGTAAAAACCCAAAATTTTCTACATTTTTTACTTTGTTTTAACTCATTGATAGACTTTTTCTCTTTAGGGAATGTTGTTGTTATTTTCTTTTGCTTATCAGAGTGGAAAGTACCAGTTTCTTTTAATTATTGATGATCCAAAATGAATGTAAAGGGCAATGTAATAATGGATAAAACGCGTATATAATAAACTTGAACTAGCATATAAAATGTAATGTAATGTGGTATTAATGTCACGTGAATTGTAATGTGACTTTAATGTCATATTAAAAGTAATGTGATTTTAATGTCATATGAAATGTAATACTGCATTAATGTCATTTGAAATATAATATGGCATTAATGTCATATGAAATGTATTGGGGCATTAATGTTGTGTCACCTTTGCACAAAATTGAAATTATACATCATCAGACAAAAAATAATGATATCATAAGGGGTCTTCCTCTAAGGATCTCCAACATTTAAATCCACTACATCTACACCCCCTATATAATATCTTCAACCATCAAACTATACAGTTTCCCTGGTCGCAAAATTTTACTTCGCACTGTATCTACCCTAAAACTTGGAATTCATTTATTATCCGTAACTTTTAATTGACTCCAAGACTTCTGAACGCATTAAATGAGAACCTAAGATATTATTCATTTGGAAGTTTCATACAAATCCAGAAGTTTGTCCTTAGTTTCGAAGATTTACACCGAAGGTCAAATTTTGAGACCCCATATCGAGAAAATGGGCAAACATTCGACAGGAAACTCCATCTTTAACCGGATATGTCGAAATGGCTAATTATGATTTAGAATTCGGCATCTAAGAGAATTTGCGAATAATGCTTGCTGATTTATGTTTATAAATATGAGGATTAAGAAACCAAATGCAACAGTCAGCATTTTATCGCAGTTCATTAGATTCAATGAATAACCATAAGGTTATTATTTTCATATGGAATATAATATACTGAAACGTAATTCACAATTATGTGCAATTATATAGAAGTATTCTAGATGACATTGTTATTCAAAATATTCTATTTAGATATTTAATTTAATTCTCCTAAAAGAAGTACAAAAATCTCTGTTCTAGTTACACAGTTTTCTAAAGGATAAAATATCCAGGTTTCGTTTGTCAGTAAAGTTCCAAAACTATGGAATTGAAACTATAAATGCCAAAATAAAAGCGCAATGAATTTTGATCGACATATGCCAAAATGAAAGCGCTAAAATGCCCATGCCATGTTTATTATATCAAAATAATTGACTAAACACAATATATAAGCTTGAAAAATATTTGCCAAAATAAAATAGTTGACTTAAGAATTGAAAATATCAATTACCTTCGTAACCTTTCAACCCGAAGGCCGCAATTTATGTAATTCAGTTAAAAATTTAATTCCGATGAAAAGTAATTTTACATGCGTGTCTTAATTATTTAAATAAAGAAAGAAATGTTTAATAAAAATCCTCTGCTCTATAATCTCGTTGGATTTAATTCCATTGCTTAGCAACATTATATCATTTCTTTCAAATAAATTTACTGAAAATATATCGTCTATATCATTTCCTTCAAATAAATTTACTGAAAATATATCGTCTATATCATTTCAAATAAATTTACTAAAAAAATTTCATCTGTATCATTTTCTTCAAATACATTTACTGAAAATATATCGTCTATATCATTTCCATCAAATAAATTTACTGAAAATATGTCGTCTATATCATTTCCTTTAAACAAATTTGCTGAAAATATATCGTCTGCATAATGCTATATCTATGAAAGGTACCAATTGTGCCTTTGTTATTCATATCTAGACAACCATTGGTCCCAGAAACTCGAGACATGGACTAAATTCTAAATTTTACGTGGAGCTATTCCAAGGATACCCGCAAAATTTAATGACATTCAGCCCAGCCGTTCTGCCGTGACGATGTGACAAACAAACCCACATACATACAGACAGATTTTCAGTTTTATTTATGTACGAGATTGCTAAAGAGGTAATAGGCTGAAAATTGCATGATACTTGTTGGACTTAAAAATTTTAAGCAAATATGTATAAAGACAGATAATTAGAGAAATATTGGCAAAGGTATATGCACTAATATTTACCTAAAATGCCAAAAAGCAAAGTTATACAACTAAAATGGCCCTAGAGCTTAAAAGACTTAATTTAAAGAAACTTTCAAAATTACTTTCTTATTGTGTGTTGCTTTAAACAAAACAATGTGTGTAGCGTTATTGGGGATGGGACCAAGGGCCAACGCATGGTAGGCACACATTATCGTAATGGGCAAAATAATTATCTGGCCATGATGCTTAATATTGGCCTTATGAGTGTGTATACACTACTTCTCTCCTAACTTTACATCAAAGCGACGTTAAAGAAATGTAGTGCAGATGGCTAGCAAGTCTATGATCAAAAGGATAATTTCGACAAGTCACGTTGGCCATCTGCATGTGGTGGATCACAAAGATTAGAAGGTTACATCCAGAACACATGATTGCCTTTTTATTGGTTTATTCGACCAAATGTTAGTTATTACTTTTAGCGCTATTTTATTTGTATTACCATGTTAGTGCTAGATGTTTCGTTGTTCCTTTGGCACGATGTAATCGATTTTTTTTACAAGTTAATAAAATCTGTCCTGCTGGGCCCGGTGCTCTGCTGGAATTTCCTCGTGTTGGATGATCTATCTCTTCTCCGGCCGCACACCCAGTTGCTCTACGCCTTCAAGGCGAGTTGTGCAGTCTGGGCATACAGACGGACAGTTTAAATTATATGCATAATCAACTGAAAAATTACATATTAGGTTTTGTAATTACATTCAGAAGATTACTCGTATCAGGTATCATGTTAGCAACCCAACTGAATTATAACGAGCTTATATACACTTTGTGTGTATGTTCTGGGAAAAGCAAGTAACACGTAAAGTTCTTAGCCAACTAAGCTTCTACATAACTTGAACAGGTTCTTGAACTCGCCCAAATCCCTCAAGTTCACGACATTTCCCAAATTCATCACCGCAGTCACCGACTTTGAAACTAAGGACTTGCGACCAAGACCTTTATTATAACAATGGTTTTATGTTACGAATTCGTAACAATATGACATCACTGCAGTTTCATCCATGTCACATTTCTTTCATGATTTCCTCCATACCCCAAGATATTTGACATCAAAACGCTCATCCGAGTTACATACTTTCTTCAATAATTTTTAAGCCTAATTGGGAGCAGTTTTGACTAAAATATTTTAAATTTTGTGCCAAGCTGACTCTATTTTAGTACTAGAAAATGTATCCGATTTCGCCTGGATCTTAATTAAGCGTTCGTTACATAAATAGTACAGATACACTCAACAACACTCAATTTATAAATCTACTGTTTTGAACCAAAATAATTTCCTCTTTCATTTCAATGCATATGAATGTATATGTAGTCGTGAGCAATTGCTTACCACGCATGCGCAAAAGCATCCCTTCTTCTGTATAGAAACGTCCAGCAAACCGAAAAAGTATATTATCAAAAATATCGATTTTATGCTTTTAGTAAATAGTTATCAAAAAGTCACAAAATAGAGTAATTAAAAAAATATATTTTCTGTTAGAATGCAAAGATATACACCAGTAATTTTGCCAAACTATACAGGGTGTCTCATAAAAGATTGAAACGAGTTTTAATTCTTTACCTGTTGGAGATAAGAGAGCAATGTAAATTGCAAAAATGTTGAAAGTAAAGTATGAAATAAGACTACGTTAATGAAATAGTCCTCCCATTCATTTTCAAAAAGTCACTCTTTTTAAATTTTTATACAAGCCCCTTAGACAAATTTGGTCAATCAGAACATTTTTATTTTTGATGCAACAAGATCATTAAAAAAACCGCATATCTGTATCTTTAAAATTGAGCGAGTTATATTTAATTGAAAATTGAACATTGTGAATGGGGCCATATATCCTATTAGAAATGTAAATTTGCAACACATCACAAAAAAGATAAAACTGGATGAAAATACATAGGAGACATTTTTGCGAATTTCACGTAGACTCACGATGCAATCACGGATTCTTAAGTACGTTTCAGTAACGAAGTACTTTTCAATAATTAAGTACTTTTTTTATCTAAACAATTTCAGTCGTCAATTTGTTTATGATCCCTATTTTCACTGATGAAACAGCCTGTCACATGGTACGGAAAAGTGGCATAAGTCAGATTTTTTTCCTTTATCATAATTCAGTTGGTTTTAAAGATAGAGATATGCGGGTTTTTTTAATGATCTTGTTGCATTAAAAATAAAAATTTTGTGATTGACCTAATTTGTCTAAGGGGTCGTATAAAAATTTAAAAAGTGTAACTTTTTGAAAATTAATAGGAGAACTATTTTATTAACCTAGTCTTTTTTCCTACCTTACTTTCAACATTTTTGCAATTTACATTGCCCACTTATCTCCAACAGGTAAAGAATTAAAGCGCATTTCAATCTTTTTGGGACATCCTGTAGAGTTGTTCCATTCTTCTTTTTCGGATGCGGCGAAAAAAATATGAGATAACCTAAAAATGTACATTTCGATATATTTTAAAATAAATAAATATTTATAAAGGAATTTTCCTACGGATTTGATTCAAATATTATTAGAAAGGACCAAATATTATTCATACCCGTTCTTCGTACGGAGTGTATAATATAAAGAAACTTGAAATTCATAATCATGCCCAAATTCTTATAGTATACTAAATGACATGTTTAATCAAAATATTCTGTTAAAATATTTAATATAATGCTCCTAAAAAGAAGTTTAAGAATCTCTGTTCTCGCTATATAAAATTATCTTCATGGACATATCTGAAGAATAAAACATCTTGGACCCCTTATGTAAGCAAATATAAAAAAATATGGAATTGAATCAATATATGCAAAATAAAAGCGTTAAAATTGTATGGGACCCGTACTAATTATATACGCGAATATTAGAATATATAACCTGTATTAGTAGATTACATGTATAAATTGAAAATACCAATAAACCCGTAATCTTTAAATCTGAAGACAGTCATTTATTCCAATATATGTCAAAATTAAAGTGCTAAAATTATATGGGAAGATATACACGTACTACTTATAATGTCCGATTATTAGTAGAAGATTACCCGTCTTGCAATATGAGTCACAAATGTTTTTTGGTAAAATACAACAGACGACGTAATAAATTGAATATATAATTAATCCCCTTAATCTTCATACCAGAAGACTGTACTTGATTCCAATATATATGCCAATATATGTCAAAATATATGCCAATATACCTGTACTACTTATATTCTCGTAGGTTAGAAGATATACCCGTGCATTCCTAGAAGATTACTCGTACAACGTACAATATGCGTGTGTCAGCAATTTTTGCCGCAATAAAACAATGGCGTAATAACTTAAAAATATCAATAATCCCTGAATCAATAATTCCGGAAAATATCAATAATAATATTGTTTAAACCTGAAGAGTATAATTGATATTATCCAGTCCAAAATGAAATGGCAATGAAATTTATTTTATATACATATCTTCATTATTCAAATCGGAAAGGATTTAATAAAAATCGTCTGCCGCATAAACACATTGGATTTAAATCCGTTGCTAAGCGACATGATATCATTTGCTTCAAATAAATTGGTAGAAAAAATATCGTCTAAATAGTTATATTTCTATGAAACATTTGGCGACAGTTTCGTCAAATTAGCGACATTTTAAAAAATCGCCAAATTTATCGCCAAGTGGGACTGTAGAACTGACAGTTCCACTTTGCGACAAATTGACGAAATATCATCACAATACTATCCCGTAACAAAAAACAATTAATATCATTTATGTAGCGCAATTTTATCAATTTCAAGATATTTTTATAGATTTGAAAACATTTTTATCAATTTGGTGACATTTTAAAAATTCGCTAAATGTATTACTAAGTAGGATGGTTGGTCTGACAGATAAATGCTAACCAAACATCATTTCAGTACTCTCTTCTAACAAAACAAAAAAAAATTTCATTGATATGTAGAAGACCCAAGCCACACGACCAACCCGAAGGTTTATGGCAGCTGTTTGTGTTGTTGTTGTTGTTGAAACCCAGACCGTCCGACCTACCAGAAAGGTGTAAGGGCAGCTGTTTGTGTGTCGTTTATATCAATTTGGCGACATTTCAGTCAATTTGGCAAAGTTTAAGAAAAGTTGTCAAATTAGCGATATCCCTCCAAATTCGTAGCTTTGAATTTGCAGATCTGAATGAAACATTCTTATCCCGTTTCAATATACTAAATGAAAACACTACAATTGTATTAGAAGATATACCCGCTCTACTCTTTTTCTGTTTCAACAATCGGTTATATGAATTTATTGGCTAAACACAATATATGAGTTTAGTAGCTAAATACGATATAAGCTTGAAAACTCTTTGCCAAAATAAATGAAATTGATGTACGCAGTCAGCAATTAATATAATTAAAAGAAAAATGAAACCGTCCATTCATAAGATATACTTTTATATCCATTTATCCATTTATTTATTATTTAAATCGAAAAAAAATAATAAAAACATTAACAAACACATTTAATTTAATTGCGATGCCGAGCAACATGATATATCCTCCTAAAATGTTAAAATTTATTAACCACTAACAGCACACCCGTTATTCGTACGGAGTGTATAATTTAAAGAAACTTAAAGTTCGCAATCATGTGCAAATTCTGTTAAAATATTAAATTTATTGCTCCTAAAGAGAAGTTTAAGAATATAAGTTCTCACTATGCAAAATTATCTTCACGATCAGATCCGAAGAATAAAACATCCTGCCCCCTTTTGTAAGCAAATTTACAGAAGAAAAAATAGGAATTGAATGAATATATGCAACCGCGTACTAATTATATTGTAGCAGATCAGAAAATATGCCAATGTGTTAGTAGAAGATTACCCGTATTACAATATGCGTCTCAAAAATATTTGCCAAAATAAAAGAGATGACGTAATAAATTGAAAACATCAATAATATCCGTACTCTTTATACCAGAAGGTCGTAATTGATTCCAATATATGCCAAAATATATCAAAACATATGTCAATATACCTGTACTACTTATATTCTCGTAGATTAAAAGATATACACGTGTATTTGTAGAAGATTCGTACAACATACAATATATGAGTTTAAACAATTTTGTCATAATAAAATAATTGCATAATAACTTGAAAATATCAATAATCCTTGAATCAATAATCCCCGAAAATATGAATAATAATAATTTTTAAACCTGAAGACCGTAATTGATATTATCCAGTCAAAAATGCTATAAGAAAAATCAAATCGTTCTTTTCTAAAATATATTTTTATATCCATTTATTTATTACTCAAATCGAAAAAATAATTATTGAAATTAACAGACAGATTTAATTTAATTGCGTTTCTGAGTAACATGATATAAGATAGAATCTTATAACATGTTAAATATGTCATGTCTTATAACATAAACTGCGAAATTAAATAACGATTTTGATTTCTCTATACTTCTCATTGTTCCGTAAAAGCTTGTTTTAAATAAACCATGAACCATGGAGATAGATTTCCCCTTTAAATCATGTTTCAAACAATTCATGTTTTCAGAAAGTGACTGATTAACGCAAAAAATCTCCCATCAAACTCAGAGATTAAATTTTAATTCACTTTCAAACGATTTTCAAGCTTTTCGTTTGGATAAACCACGGAGTTAGGGAGTAGAACTCCTAGGAAAAAGTTCCGTTTTTCATTAATATCTCGACAACCCCAGGTCTTAGAAACTCGAAACTTGGACAAAATTTATGGGGGGATATTTCAAGGCTATTCACCAAATTTCATTAAATTCGGTTCAGCCGTTTTTTCGTGATGATGAGATAAACGAAACATTCGTTTTTTACTAATATCTCGAGAACCACTGGTCGTAGAAACTCAAAACACGGATATAATTTTAAGTGGGGCTATTTCTGGGCTACCCACAAAATTTCATCAAATTCGGTTCAGCCGTTCTCCCGTGATGGTGTGACAAACAGACAGACAGACAGACAGACAGACAGACAGACAGATTTTCATTTTTATTTATATAGATATCAAGATGGAAACTCTGTGAGAAAATTTTTGATCGCTAAACATTAAATCCCCTCAGAATCGTAATTAAACATAAAATAACTTTAAAATTAATTTTAATTTTAAAAAAAATCTCGCAGAGGTACATATTGCAGGAACGTTAAACACTTCTGTAGCAAAGTTGTAACCTCTGTTCGTCTCTCCGCTTTTCAGCTGCGAACAACAAGGACACACAGACAGTCAAACATCTTACTTTTATCATGTAAGATTATCGTCCAGTACTCCATAAATGGAAAATTTAAAGTTCCACTAAATTTTTCTAAAAATTAATTGAAAATTACGATTATAATGGATGACTTCCTTTTCATAAAATTCAAGTTATCCGTTCTTTTTAATCAATATTTTCCTTCAGCTTCTTAAGCTTCTTTTATAAACTTCGGTAAATAGTAATAGGAAAAACAATAGTGAAGAATATACAACTTTCGGCCAAAATTGCGTCCTACAAGGTGAAGAGTTAAGAATTTTCCATTTGAATTGCTAATAAAGATTTCCGCACGGCATTGGTATAAGGAGGGGTTCCAGAATAGTTTTACAAGACATTTTTTTGTTGACGAATTTAAATAAAATTTAATTTTGCCATGGAGTTCACGCGAAACTTTCCCTAATTGGAGTGGAATGTAAATGTCTTTACATTCTGAGTAAACATGCAGTTTATTGCTGAAAATTGTTTTAAAAACAGAAATTCGTTACATCACAGTGTCTGATATTTAAAGCGGTTTTATGAAGATTTTATTAATGTCTGCTGTTGACCCTACTTTGAATCACACGTGAATCTTAAAAGTCGTAGTCATAAAAATAAAATATTTTAATCTTTCTCAAAGTTCTTCTGGAAAACTGCTGCACCAATTGTACATTTTACTAGTTTTCTTATTGTCTGCTTCGTGATCATATTGCAGAAAAAAATAATGTCCAGTCTATAGCTATCACAGGAATAAGCTGCAGACCCCTGAAATTAGGTTTTGTCACGTTACTTATAATATAACACTTACCAGCTACAAAATAAGATGGCGAGTTGCTGTGGCGCATTGCTGTCACGTTCCAAAAACAGATACTTCCTTCTTACATCTTTGTGGCATTGATAAGTGATATTATTATAATGAAGGGCAGTGCCTGTCTGTTCATCTGTTAAGTAGCGGAAAATCTAAGCGACCCACAACCATGAAATTTAATGCAGGGGGATTTTGACTCCCAAACGGAGACACATCGTTCAGATTTCTTTTAATTCTAATTATTTTATTAGTTATTTAGTGCCGTTTTGAACGATTATCGCAGTGTTTCCATCTTATTACTATCGAAAAGATCAAAGAACTATCTTTTGAACGAGCTGTTAACCGAATCCGTAGGATAATGCCATCAAATTAAAAAAAATTGAAAATTCATCAAAATTTGAAAAGTATATGAACCTCTATGTGTATCACATGTATATTTTGTTGTATCCAAAAATTAAAGAGACGCACCATTCCATTTTTTAGAATAAATATTGTCTGATATCTTCACATTTAAATATTTTTTAATTACTATGTGTCCAGGAGGCCTCATGTGCAGTTTTTGATGTTTACGACGAAACAAAGTGCAGCCATTTAGTCATCGTTTAATGACAGTCTTGGCACGGAAAGGTATGACCCCAAATATATAAGCGTCACAGAAATTGCAGGTGTGGTTGGGGCAAAATATCCTAGGGCCAAGATTTAAACCAAGCTTTATTGGAAACTGCAAGAGCCAATAGTGCAAACATATGGCATCACACTGAGGAGTATCCGATGAGAGCAAGGAGGGCGTATCTGAACCTCAGGCAAAATGATGTGGCTGCAAGCAAGAAAGTCATCGAATATAATTTTATTGTTGTTCAAGTGTTTAGAAAGAGAGCCGTGTTGCGTAAAAATGTTTATTCTCCACAATTACTGTATTCTTGTATTTTCTATGAATTTTAATATGATAAATATCATTGTTTTCCAAATAGCTCAAGCATAAGTCTGAAATATATTTACTCTGAGAAATTGTTTTTCTTCTTTGAACATTCACCAATGGTGATACAGTGTTTATTGTTGTTCAAGTGTTTAGAAAGAGAGCCGTGTTGCGTAAAAATGTTTATTCTCCACAATTACTGTATTCTTGTATTTTCTATGAATTTTAATATGATAAATATCATTGTTTTCCAAATAGCTCAAGCATAAGTCTGTCTGAAATATATTTACTCTGAGAAATTGTTTTTCTTCTTTGAACATTCACCAATGGTGATACAGCTAACGTTAAGGGATAGGGCTGATTTTCGAGATTTCGCAGCGAGTTCCAATATAATTTTAATCAGAGGACAAACATAATCTTTAATGATGGAAAATATTATTGCAATTTCGGTGACGAATATAGCAGAAGATCGCCAACTTGGAAACTTTTTACAATGTTGTTAAATTGATAAAGATGTTGTCAAATTCATAAAAATTATGCTAAATCAATGAAAATGACGACTACTTGAGAAAAATTTAATATCTTGCAAAGGACATACGAATCGACTACATGTCGAAAATGCGCCAAGTTGATAAAAATAACGTAAAATGGGAGGTAATGCTTGCACATTTTGAATTCTAACAGGCATTACTTCTAGTATATTAGAAATGCTCTTCTCTCCGTGTGTCTATAATACTTGGTGATACATTTGGCAATATTAGTGAATAATGTAGCAAAATATGGTCAACTTGGCGATGTTTCATATCATATTGACGAGAATATCGTCAAAATTGCAAAAATGACGGTAAGTTAACAAAAATGAGGACAAACTGATTAACAAATTAACATTTTAATATGTGGACTATATTGCTTATTGAAGATGCTATTAATATTGATAATTGTTAATTTAAAGTTGCATGAAATAAGTTAATTGAGTACTTCGAAATAGTTTTACCCCTGTTGTCAACCGAAAAAGCGCCTAATGCACAATTCAGCGTTAAATATGCAGTACCGTGAATCTCACTTCATCCTTTTACTGTAAAAGATATAAATTCACTGCATTATATAAGAAAATCTGATGTGGGCAGCACATGACTTTCCTTATATAATGCAATGAATTTACTACTTTTACAGTGAAAAAAATAGATTATTTTTATAGTAGTTATTTATATTCTTTCCAAGATATTGAATTTTCGTCAATGAGTCATCATTTTCCATGTCGTCATCATCAATGAGTCGTCATTGATTTAGCGTCATTTTTATCCATTTGGCGAGTTTTTCGCTAATTTAGCAACATTTGAAAAGTCACCAAGTTGGCGATATTCCGCCAAATTCTTCGCCAAAATCTCGCCAAGCGTTATGGACTAAGAAATAAGTTATTCTTATAGCAGATAAATGACTATTGGCGTTCAAATACAAAAGTACTACTCAAAGTATATTTTTTCATGAATGGAACGAGCTATATCCACGAGAATGATGTCACCAAATTTATCGCATGATAGTACATATGAAAAGTGAACATGTTTCTAAATAGGAATTTTTTTTAAATTTTATATAACTTTTTGTTAATTTTTTTTAAAAATTAGCAATATCTCGAGAACGGTTCATATTAGCGCTCTAAAATTTATGTCAATCGTTTTCTAATGAAAAATTACATAAGAAATGTCTATTTGCGTAACTTTATTAGTGGTTTTGATTTTTTGACAATTTTTTCAAAATTTCGAAAATTTAGGGGGGTTCTGAACATTCGATTATGTTTTAAAACAATAGGCTTCCACTATTCACGGATTGTGATTTTTGTACCAAATTTCATTCGAATTGCTCCATTCGTTCGTGAGATATCGTCTCCACACATACACATACTTTCACACACAAACACATACGTATAAAAACAATAGGCTTCCAAATTTCCTGTACCAAAAATCTTGTACCAAATTTCGTTCAAATCGGTCCATTCGTTCGTCAGTTATCTTCTCCACAGACTCACTGACACACACACACACACACAGACATCACTTCAAAATGTTTAATTCGTGATCAGGCATGCTTGAAACGTGCTCTCCCGTCGAAAACTCGAATTCGAATTTTCGACCCCATCACAATACTTTCTTTATACATTATGTACATAAGGAAAGTAAAAAGTCATGTGCTGCCCATATCAATTTTTTTAAATTGTTAATTTAAGGAAATCAATGCAATTTCGAAACTGTCGCCTTCTTTTTAATAACTTATTTACGCAACAATTACTTCTCTATAAATAAAACTGCTGCTAAAATTATAAATGCTTCTGTAATTCCTTTATTTATTTGACAGCTTGTAGGGAGGAATGTTATCAAAATTGTTTTTAAGCTGTTGCCATGGAAACTGCAAGACTGTGCGTTCTATATAAACTACCTCAAAACAAATATATCTTTATTTATAGAAATAGATATATTTTACTTCTCTATTTTACACTTTTAAATCCACGTTCTCGCAATTTAGATAATTCACTTTACAAACACCTGCCACGTGAATTTCAGAAACTTTCAAACGTCCTCGAATATTTTTCCATCGTAACCTTAAAGGTACAACGTAAAACTACATTTACACTAAATTTAAGAGGCTCATGAATGTTTTTCTACCAGAATTTGAAATATACCAGGGATTTTAAAACGTTTTCCTGTCTCTTCCATTGACTATATATCCCAATCATTTATTCTTGAAGCTTATCTCCAAAATATTTTAAGTATTTTTGATTTTTCACTTCATTTTTAAAAGATTTTCTTTCGTATTTCAAGGGTATTCTTAGTGACTTTTATCTAACGCTAGACAAATATTGTCTTTATTCTCCGTTCAATATATTTTCTGAAATATGCCTCCTTTTATTTACTTACCTTATCCTGAAAGAGCATAAACATTTACAAACTCTAAAGGTTTTTCGGTATTTTAGAAAGAATTATTTAATATTTTATCCGTTTCTGCCAACATTCAACCGAAGTCTACATCTCGCAAAATTGTCCTTTTTTATATATTAAGTTATTACTTTTTGCACAAACTCAGGATAGCAAATAACCAACAGCATGAAAATACTTTCACATTAACTTTGTTCTGATTTCTACGTATTTGTGTAGTATATACAGGTTCCTAAAAAGTACTATTGGACACCAATTACCCTGTAAGGAAAGGTCCATGAATACGTTGTGTCTGTCTGCAATAAAATAACTATGCCCGATCGAATAAAATGGATTGCAGCGCCCCTAGAGGTGAATTAAAGAAGTTAGTACAACAAGACCGGAAACAAAGCTAAGTAAACGAAAAAGCAAATTGTAAAAGTGCAGAGAATTATCTAATGAGTAGAAACAGACAATGCAACGGTTACAGGAGGTATTTGTAACTAATAATTGAATAATACTTGCAGAATCCACTGTAATGTTCCTGATAGTTATGATAATATATATATATATAAGTCTGATGTGGACAGCACATGACTTTCCTCTTATATAATGCAATGAATTTACTCATTTTACAGTCATAAATTCTTGTATAAGATGCACGGTACTATGTTTTTATCGTTGAATTGTACATTTGGCGATTTTCCGGATGATAACATGAGCCAATTAACTTATATTTCGCTCATCTCTTAATAAAAAATTATCATTATTGAAAGCATCCTCAATAAGCGACAAAGTTCTTATATTAAAATATTTTAATATTTAATTCATCAATTAGGCGTCATATTCATTAATTTAGCGTAATTTTTGCAATTTTGGCGATATTTTCGTCAATCTGGAGTGAATTATCGCCAAATTAGCTATACGTCGCTAGATTATTCCTCAAATTCACTAAATTCATCGGCAAGTGTTACAGACAAATGGAGAGAAAAGTATTTCTTATAAACGGAAATCAGAATTTGCGATTCATTACTTCCCATTTGGCGCCATTTTTATCAATTTGGCGACACTCTTGTCACTTTGGCAAAACTTAAAATAGTATCAAGTTTACAAAAGCCCGTTAAATTTCTCGTCAAGCGTTACGGACAGACAGACGAGGAAATGGGATATTCTTATAGTATATTATTGTGTTATTTCCAAGATAATAAAGTTAATTAGTCGTCATTTCATTGATTAAGCGTCGGTTTCATCAATTTGGTGAATTTTAATCATCTGGGCGACATTTTCGTCAATTTAGCAACATTTAAAAAGTCAGCAAATTGGAGATATTCCTACAAATTCGTCACTAAAAATTTGCCAAACGTTACGGACGGAAAAATAGATTATTCCTATAGTAGATATTTATATTCATTCCAAGATATTGAATTTTCGTCAATTAGTCGTAATTTTCATTGATTTAGCATAACTTTCGTTAATTTGGCAACATTTAAAAAAGTCGCCGAATTGGCAATATTACGCCAAATTCGTTGCCAAAATCTCGCAAAACGTTATAACTGAAGAAATAAGTTATTCCTATAGCAGTTAAATGGCTATTAACGTTCAAATACAAAAGTATCACCTAAAGTATATTTCTTATGAATGGAACGAGCGCGATACACGAGAATGATGTCACCCAATTTATCGCATGATATTACATATGAAAAGTGAACATATTTTACAATAGTTAATATTTTTTTTATTTTATGGGATTTTTTGATAAATTTATTTGGAAAATGTGTAATATCATCAGAACGACTCATGCTAGCGTTCTAAAGTTTATCTCAATCGTTTTCTAAGGACAAATTGCATAAATCATGATTATCTATGCAACTTTATTAAAGATTTTGATTTTTTTATGACTTTTTCAAAATTTCACTCGAAAATTTAGGGTTTCTGAACATTCGATTGCGTTTAAAAGCAAAGGGCTTCCAGTATTCACGGATTGTAATTTGAGTACCAAATTTCGTTCGAATCGTTCTATTGGTTCGTGAGATATCGTCTCCACAGACTCACTGACACACACACACACAAACCTCACCTCAAAAACGTTTGACTCGTGTTCAGGGATGCTTGAAACATGCTCTCCCGTCGAAAACTCTTTCGGCCCCGTCACAATACTTTCCTTTTGCATTATACTATGTATATCAGGAAAATAAATATACAAAAATAACCCTGCGGCAGATAATAATTAGCTGAATATTTCAGGAATAAAGCTTGAATTTTCATGAACGCTTGCAGTTATGGCTTTTATTATCAGTTTGTCAAAATTATCAACAAAGTAGCTGAAAAAATGAGCAAAAGTTGCAGAATATTTCATAGTATTCGAAGATCGTTGTTCGACCCTACTGGGACAGCAATGCTTTTTACAATGGCGCCCGTATATATCAACCCTGTAGGTTAGTGCAAAGATAACAGAGGTCTGAAAGTGACTCTAGTGCTACTAGCACGGATTCAGTGGACTCTGCGATATTGGGAGCCGGTTTTAAATCCGGAGGATTTTCCGGAGGATTCAATGGCCATACAGGAAGCTAATCGTGAGGATAAAAATAGCATCTGGAGGCTAACCTGGAGTAAAAATAGCAATAGCTAATCAGTCAGATTGCCAGTTGCCCGCTAATGTAAAGTGGAAAAGGCAAAGTCCATTTCGATGATAAGAGTTTGTAATTCCGCCCTAGTTGCTCAACGGTAGAGTCTCCGCTATCCAACATGATTCGATTTCCAGTTGGGGAAATCGAATCAATGGGAAATGAATAATGGGGCAGCAAGATTCTTTATATGCTCCACATCTTTGTAATTTATATTTTCCTTCAATCTCGATTTGTTTCCAAGTTTGTGTTTCTAACTTTCCCAGTTCTCTACTAAGGGCGCTGCAATCACATTTATTCACTCAATTATAGTCACTTTACAATAGAAAAACCTAACGTGTACACATAGGGACCTTCCATTAAGAAGTTACTTGGGTGCTTAAGGATATTTTCACAAAACCCTGTATAAAACAGAGACACAAATTTTACAGCGGATCGGTCATACAGCTCATTGCTATAATGCATTATCTTGACAACTTGAAGGGGATTTTGCCCTCAATCGCAATAATTTAAATGTTATAAAAAAACTCACATCTGCATTGGTATTGGAAACACGGATCAGCGAATTAACCAAACGATGTTATAACCATTATGCTGTGGGACGAAAAATTCGTACTTCTTTATCACTTATAGCAAAATTGGACCCTAAATTAACCTCTCTCAAATTTTAAATCGAAGTGGAACTTCGAATTCGAACAACCTCCTTATCCTGTATTTTTTTATACAAGCTGCCACGTTGTATTGAAAAGTATTCCTGTACCCCTTCCCATTTCTTATATTTTTAAACAGTCTAGCATAATGTTCTCCTCATTATATATATTTTCTTTCTCATACTATAGAATATAGCACATAAAAAGCATTATTTTTGCGAAAATTTTAGATTTCAAGATTTTGATACAAATATATGTTTTAGGACCTCCTGATCACGTTTTGACTATTTTTAGAATAATGTCCGCCTGTCTGTTTATCTGTCTGTGGTCTATTTCTTGTGTACAGGCCACAAAAATTAATGGATTTTCACGAAACATTTTATTTGGGTGATAACGAAATATCTATAAATAGAATTTTTTGAAATTCGAACAAAACTTCGAAATTTTATATTCTCTTAACATGGCAACACAGGACAAAATTGGGCGTAATTATGCGTAAAAGTGTTTATTTATGGCTCACGGATCATAAAACATGACAGTTTCAGTCATTGTATTGAAAAATAGCCATATGCAGAATATACAATTTTGTGTTCACGACAATTTTTTTATACAATTTTGTGTTAATGACACATCACGATGTCATTAGCCCCCCCAAGGGGGTGCATTATCCGACTTGCATTATTGCATTATCAAACGTGCATTATTAGACAATAAAAATTTTCAAGCCCTTTATGATACATATTTATCAAATTCTTTCTTGCAAAATTTGTAAAAAACATCACAAGCTACTTAAAAATGGATTCTGGTAATAGACAGGTGAATTGAGCAACTCTCCAGTGAATTATATAACAAGAAAGATCAATCATGCTTAAAGCATTGATTATGAAGCACTTTCCAACTTCAATGCAACTTTATTTAAACATGTCTAAAATGCAATACATTCCTCGGTAATAATTTAAAACTTATCACAATACTACATTAATTTATTATATTTGAAAACTTAAACCTTCATCGAAAAAATAAACTTCTGATGATAGCATTGAAATATAGATTACCTGGTTTAAACATCTCTAAAATGTGATACATTCCTCGGTAATAATTTTAGAATTATCATAAAACTACGATAATTTATTATATTTGAAAACTTCATCGAAAACAACTGAAATTCATTCAAATGACGTCATAGAAAAAATAACACGCCTGGATCTCTCTATAAAAGCAGCATTTCATTCATAAATAATTTCTCATTCATGTCATCTATCACAATACTATAATAATTTATTTTATTTAAAAATTAAGACCATGGAGCTACAAGTAATGAAACTCTATGCGTAAAACTTCATCGTAAAAAATTGTCCTTCTCTTTATAAAATCAATGAATATTTCATTCATATCAGCTACGGAGACTCCAGAAACTAAATGATTTTGTGTTAAAGAAATACAGCAATTCCAATACAACTAATTCTTCATGGTTTGCTTTTTACATTTTACATAGGTGAAAAATAGGCCTTGTTGTAGAAATAATCAAATTTGGATGAGCATTTAAACTCAAATATATTGTTATTGCGTTGTTTCAGTATGTAGATGCACAGAATTTAAACAAAAATAAAGTGGTTTTAGGACGGATACAACACTCAATATGAATTAAAAAGAACTTTAAAACTCACGATTTTGAGACAAGATGGATGTCATATATCATTTTGAAGTGGGTCACGTGATCTTTTCATATCATGGTCACGTGATCGCTTCATATAAGAGGTGTTATTATTATTTTAATTTTTATTTAAAAAACTACTGAATATATTTCGCTGAATTTTTTTGTATATATTTTATGGATATATTTTGTATATATTTTTTGTATATATTTTATTTTATTTGGATATTACCTAAAATTTTCGAAGTAATTTGTGAATTTTAAATCTGCTTAAAAATGTTTGAAAAATTAGGTCCCATAGTGCTCAATGTATTTAATTTTTTCAATCCGGGTTCAATCCAAAACTATTTGGGTGATATTATTCATTTATATTCCCATAGGTCCTACAGACCGTCTGAACAACATACTAAAATTTTATTTTGATTAAGTCATTTTTACGGCAGTTATCGTGCTAACGGACCGACCGACAGACAGACAGACAGACAGACAGAATGAACAAAGTCATAAACACTTTTCAACTTTGTTGTAAAGTGTTAAAAACCAGCATCCGGTGCGCTGCAGTGTGACGTGAATTTAAAATCACTGACAGAAAACATGACGTCTTTGATCCATGAAATCATCTAATTGTGATTTTTTAAGATCACAATAATCACTGCATTTAAGCTACACGTTATGTTGTTCAGGCGCCAGTGTTGTAAACTTAATTTCCAACTAAAATTCGACGCAGAGATTTTTAAATTGGCCAGACGAGGATCTAACTATTAAGCTACTGAAACAAAATTCTTATCTGTTATAGCGGAAATTCATATTCTCTTTCTTTCACATTCCAAAACGAACTGAAACTTTCGATCAGAGCTGCCTCTTCATTCTACATTGTTTTATAGACGATAGCATCCTATCCTCCTTCTTCTCTATTTTTTAAACAGCTAGCAGAGTATCCCTTTCATTCTCTAATTCTTTGTGCAAACTAAGTTGTTGTTGTTGTTGAAATGCAGACCGTCCGACCTACCAGAAAAGTGTAAGGTAACTGTTTGGACGGCCGGGAAGTGCCACCCAATTTAGACCGGAACCCAGTGGGGGGAGGCATCCACAGGGACCGTACCCTCCTTCCTCTACCACCAACCTCTCGGAAAGACTGACGTACCCACATGTTTATCGTGATCGTACTCCGCATGAACACGGAGGCAGTTGTGGCAGAGTGCAAATCCAGCGCGCAAACCACCGGGCTACCGCGCCCAAAATGTGCCAACAGAACGAGGTGTTCCCAGGTGGTCACCCACCCAAGTACTAACCGCGCCCGATGCTGCTTGACTTCGGTGATCTAACGAGAACCGGTGTTTTCAGCACGGTTGAGCCGTTGGTTCGTGTACAAACTAAGTATAATATCCTCTTCATTCTCTATTTTTTATACAGGCTAAGCATCTTATACTCCTGATTTTCTATTTTGTACAAATTATCATCCTGTCCTCCCCATTTTCTACTTTTTCACACAGGTTAGCACCTTGTACGTGGTAATAAGTGAAAATCGCTGTCACAATTCGTAAAATTATTGGACAAATTGAATGTTGTCTTTTTACGCGTCAATGATAGCTGTATTCAATGTGAAGATTTACGTTGTTTGATAACCAGTGAGAAAAGCTCAAGACCTGTCATGGACTGCGATTTAGCTCTGTTTAAGTACCAACTCAAACTGTAGCGATTTGCTCCTCTGTGAGTGAGCCGTGGCCAAGTATTCTGCGTAAGTGTGCCTATATGTGCCTGCATAAGTGTGCCTATATGTACCTGTGTAAGTGTGCTAAGTGTTCTATGTAGATGTGCCTATATGTGCCTGCGTAAGTGGGCCAAGTGTTCTGCGTTTGGTGGCGCCTATCATGCGTTCCTTCAATTTCCTGAATTGTGGTACCATATTATGTGAGGTAATAAATAGTAAGAATAAGAAAATTAATAACTTTTCATTCTATCATTTTATTTGTACACTATCAATCCGATTTTTAATGTTGACAGATCCTCTGTTAGCACGACTGAAAACAAGAAACGAATGAAAAACCATAGCTGTTTCGAACGGTACGCTTAAATCGGCGTCTGTGACAAGTTCTAACAGGGATTCAAACTACAAATTTTTTAATTAGACAGAGGACGACGTTGGCATAACCATTGGGCTAGCGAAATTTGGGTTCTGCAATATTAATCAGTCAAATTAATTTGTACAATGATTTTACATAGTATTGCATTTATGAAAAAATTGATACCTATTTATACATGTTGTACCAAAATTTGATAAAGTCTGCATCCAAATCTTTTAGTTTGAGAACATTTATGTCATTCAAAGAATTTGTAGTCACACTTTTATTTTAAAATTCATGATAATAACCTCAAAATCTTTCGGTAACACGGCCAAAAATAGGGGTTGCAGATTCTTTAGCAAATCCCACTATCTCCTCTAGAATTGTCGATAGCACAATTTTTAGCAAATCCCACTGTTTCCTCTAGAATTATCGGTAACACATTTCGGTAGCACATGCAAAATATGTCGGTAGAACATTTTTTAGCGAACCCCGCTATCTTCTCCAGAATTTGATACTAAATTCATACCAAGCATAATCCAAGCTTTATCCATAGCAGATCTTGAGAAGTAAAAATTTCGAAACAATTGTAATAAAATCAATAGTATGACAAAATGTTTGGCATCAATTAAAAAAATTCGGAAAAAATATTTAATGCATGTATTTTTCTTTTATTGAATTATATCTCAAGAAGAAACACATTGACGTGCTATACTTCATCCAAATCTATTGCTCGCTTTAATACACAATACTTTATTTTTTTTTTATCATTTTAATGAGCTTATTCATTATCTGATAACTTCTAATGGGTAAAAAGGGCACAAATGAAATTTTTCTTTATATAATTAGCACTCATAAATTTAATCGCAATCATTAGGAGATTTTTTTTTTCAAAGTAACGTAAGAACGTTCTTAATTCAATTTTTTATTCTGTAAATCGTTGATAAAGATATCGACTTTAAATGTAACGTGATTAACAGAAATTGGATTGAAATCCCTCCTAGCTTAGTCCTTTATCGATCATCTCAGAGTGCAAAAAATAAATTTAAATCCGGTATTGAAAAAATCGGCATTGGGTCCAATCCGATGGAGGTCGAAATGGTTTTGCGTGAGTAACATTTTCTTTGTGGGTGGTTTGTCTTCCTTAGACATTTCCAAAGCAGTTTAAAATACTGAAAAATCGAAATTAAAATCAATTTTTCAAAATTGCCCAAAATATTACAAAATTGAAATTAGAACGAAATCTTATCAGACATACAATCATATAACCTTGTAGGGATTTTAAAGGGCTACGAAAGACATCTTATAGTTCTTATATAAGCATCACAAACCTCAAAAAAAAATTATCAATCTTCTTGCACTTTACGGAATAATTCCTCGAAAACTGTAATAGCTTTGTGAAAACAAATTATTAATCAAGAAACTGGATTTCATGCTCAGCGTTTTTGTCGCTTACTGTTCATATATTTTATTGTTTAGAATCTATTTCGAATGAAAATAGGCAAAGTAAGAAAAAACTCGCTTGGACAAGTACGTTCTATTTTTTTTTTAAATGTTCAAAATATTAAAATGTTGATATGATTTTTATATATACATAAAAAGAACTATATGTAAAACGAATTATTTCCGTCTTCAACACTTTACAACATAGTTGAAAAGTGTTTATGTCTTTGTTCATTCTGTCTGTCCATTTGCACTATTACTGCCGTAAAAATGACTTTATCAAAATGAAATTTTAGTGTGCTATTGAGACGGTCTGTGAGACATATGGGAATGTAAATGAATAATATCACCCAATTAGTTTTGGATTGAAGCCGGGTTGAAAAAATTTAATTCATTGAACCTTATGGGACCTAATTTTCAAACATTTTTTAATGTTAAAATTTACAAATTGCTTCAAAAAATTTAGAAAATATTCAAATTATCTCATAAAATATATAAAAAAAATTTCAGCAAAATATATTCTGTAGTTCTTTAAATAAAAGTTAAAATAATAATGACGCCCATATAATAGGAAGAGGTCACGTGACCCACTTCAAAATGAAATATGGTGACCTTGTGTCAAAATCGTGATTTTTAAAGTTCATTTTAATTTATATTTAGTGTTGAATCTGTCCTAAAACAACTTTATTTTTGCGTTTTTTTTTGTACATCCATATTCTGCGCCAACGAAGTTAAACTATTTTTGAGTTTAAATGATCATCAAACTTTGATTATTTCTAGAAAGAAGCCTAACTTTAATGAATGTAAAATGTAAAAAAGTGATTGTGAGATGAGTGGTATAAGAACTACTGAATTTTTTCACGCAATATTATTTAACTCTGGAGTCTGAAATAAAAGTGTATGAAAGAAATACTTACTCACTGCTTTTACATAGAGAGCCAGACTATTTATATTTCGATGACTCATTTAAATACAGTTTGATTGAAGTTTTAAGCATTGAGTCATGTAGTAGGGAAACATGATCCCGGTTAAATGATGGAAAGAAAACATAACAGGAGAGTTGTAAGAAAGAAAACATTTATTTGTGCATCGTTTGTACAGACTTACAAGAGGTACTCGAAATGCCGACCATTTGCTAAGGTACATGCATCACAAAGACGTTGCATGGACAACCGGACTTTCTGAAATATGCCCGGGATTTCCCGGATGTTTGCGGCGGCAACTGATATGCGTGCTGCAAGGTCCATAGCACTGGCAACAGGGGTCTCGCACGCCATGTGTTTCATCGCAGCCCATATAAATATGTCGATTGAAGATAAATCCGTTGACCGTGGTGACCAACATACCAGTCCGCCGCGACCAATCCATTGAACTCCAAATTTTCTGGTCAGGTAACCACGCACATCGTTTGCGAAATGTACTGGAGCGCCGTCATGCTGGAACCAAGCGTCAGACAGCTTTGCGCGTGAATGAGAGTTTGTGGACAAAAAGCTCCCTCTACACCGCCATGCGTTCGTTTGCGCCTATGCTTTCCTATGTGAAATAGACTTCTTATCCTATTCCCTCTACCTCCCCACCAAATATTGATGATGAATTCAGATACACCCTTTATGTTACCCTTCGTTTTAAAGGGCTTGAATACCTCAAAACAGCTTCGGATTGATACGAAGATTAACTGCATAATGATGTCACGAACATAAATTTAACATCGCAGCTATGTGACACTACAATGATTAAAACTGTTAAATCTGGCCACCATTGAGTCATAAATAACCCGTTATATACATAATTATATAAAATTTTATCCTATGCTGCCATGTTAAGAAAATTTAAAATTTCGAATTTTTCACCCTATTCTAAAAATACTATTCAATTTCCAAAAATTCTATTCTGTTCTGGATTTTTCGTTAACAAAGCCATATATAAAGTTTCATAAAAATCCATTAATATTTGCAGTGAGCTGTCGTGTACTTGAAAAAGCGGCCACAGAAAGACGGACATCATTCTAAGAATAGTCAAAGCGTGTTCAGGAGTTCCTAAAACATTTATTGGCATCAAAATCTCGAAATCGGTAATTTTTGGGAAAACAATTTTTTTCCATATACTATATTCTATACTATGAGAAAGTAAAAATTAAATTTTAGTTTTAAAATACCGAAACATTGTCCTAGGTTGTACCATTGTCAACACAACGCATAAACCTTTTCCCATTCGAAATGTGCGAAAAATGTGATATTTCATATCAATATATAATGAGTTAAAGTATTATTCAGTATTTTTTTCTATTCTACTATTAAGTTATTTTGAAAAATTATATGTTAGGTCACTAGAGTTTGCGTCATATTTATATGCCATACAAACGGGTGATCGAAAATTATTTCATGAAAAGTTAACATCAGAAATCACAAAAATTGAAATCAAATACACTTTCTAAAAGGGGAAACAAATATACATATACAATAAAAATAATAATAGAAGGCTAAAATAAAAATGCGAATAAGTGAAAGCAAATATTCTGGCTAAAAACTAAAATAATTCGCAAAAGTATAAGAGCACATATATTCACTAAAGGGTAAAAAAAACATACTTATTAAAACATGATAGCAAAATGGTTAAAAGTGATAGTTCAAAGACTTAAGAAAGAACATAGGGTTAAAGACAAAACAAAACCAAACTGTTGTTGTTGTTGAGACCCAGACCGTCCGACCTACCAGAAAAGTGTAAGGTTCGGACGGCCGGGAAGTGCCACACAATTTAGACCGGAACCCAGTGGGGGAGGCATCCACAGGGAGCGTACCCTCCTTTCCCTACCACCAACCTCTCGGAAGGACTTACGGATCCACATGTTTAACGCAAAACCAAAGTGTTGTTGTTGAGACCCAGACCATCCGACCTACCAGCAAGGTGTAAGGCAACTGTTTGGACTGCCGAGGAATGCCAAACAATTTAGACCGGAACCCAGTGGGGGAGGCATTCACAGGGACCGTACCCTCCTTCCCCTACCACCAACCTCTCAGAAGGACTTACGGACCCACATATTTAAATTTTTGAGAGAAATTTTGAAAACATCGTCGAAAAATCAAAACCGCTAATAAAGTTATAAAGTTATGCAAATTGACATTTCTTATGTAATTTTTAATTAGAAAACGATTGACATAAATTTTAGAACGCTAACATGAATGAATTTAGAACGCTAACATAAACTCATTGACGAAAATTCAATATCTTGGAAAGAATATTATAAATAACTACTATAAAAATAATCTATTTTTTTTTTACTGTAAAAGTAGTAAATTCATTGCATTATATAAGGAAAGTCATGTGCTGCCCACATCAGATATTTTTAAGTCTCATTCGATCTGTCTCAGCTCCCAGGTGAACGAAAGCATACAATATTTCGAAAATTAGAATTAGCTGTGACAATGCAGAAGAAGAAAAAAAAAATCCCTTTTCAAAATGATCGAGCATTTACACTTGAGTCAGAATTTTGATTTTGGTTTCATTCGATTCGTCCCAACTTCTAGATCAACAAAACATCGAAAACTTTGAAATTTTATAATTAATAGCGGTAAGAAAAACTTGAGCAGCGTGTATAAGCACAAAAAACTGATAATGCAGCATACAGCTGTTTCGGGAATACGTTGGTCACCTTCGTCTGTGCTAGAGAACCAACATACCCGAAGTTCAAAACAGGAATGAGTGCACAGAAAGATACGAAAGGGGATTACATACCCATGACCGGGATTAAGAGAAAGCTAATCCGAAAGCAACTTAACGAACAGTCAAGATAATATGAAATAGACTAACGTGTGCCAAGACACAAAAGCGATATCCCTGCAAGACGAGTCAAGTCTGAGCAAGAATAAATGCTACAAACAATACTAACAATATGGCTCATATATCGGCAAATTTTTTTTAATCACCCTGTTCATTCATTACCATAGAAGCTCCGTGGCCATTGTTCCAACATCTTATTGTTTAAGCAAAACGTAAATTCGATTCTGAAAGCAAAAATAAAAAATCTGATGTGGGCAACACATGACTTTCCTTATTTAATGTAATGAATTTACTACTTTTACAGTAAAAAAAATAGGTTTTTCTTATAGTAGATACTAATATTCTTTCCAAGATATTGAATTTTCGACAATTAGACGTCATTTTCATTGATTTAGCGTCATTTTTATCCATTTGGCGAGATTTTCGTTAATTTGGCAACATTTCAAAAAGTCGCCAAGTTGGCGACATTCTGCCAAATTCGTCGCCAAAATCTCGCCAAGCGTTATGGATGAAGAAATAAGTTATTCTTACAGCAGATATACGACTATTGGCGTTCAAATACAAAAGTATTACTTAAAGTATCTTTTTTCATGAATGGAACGAGCTAGATCCACGAGAATTATGTCACCCAATTTATCGCATGGTATTACATATGAAAAGTGAACATGTTTCTCAATAGGAAGTATTTTTATTTTATGACTTTTTGATAATTTTTTTGAAAAATTGTACAATATCTCGAGAACGGTTTATGTTAGCGTTCTAAAATTTATGTCAATCGTTTTCTAATGAAAAATTACATAAGAAATGTGTATTTGCGTAACTTTATTAGTGGTTTTGATTTTTTGACGATTTTTTCAATATTTCATTCGAAAATTTCGGAGGGTTTTGAACATTCGATTGCGTATAAAAACAATAGGCTTCCAGTGTTTATGGATTGTGATTTTTGTTCCAAATTTTGTTCGAATTGGTTCATTCGTTCGTCAGTTATCGTCTCCACAGGCTCACTGACACACACACACACATACTTTCACACACACACACACACACACAGACATCACTCCAAAAATGTTTGATTCGTGATCAGGGATGCTTGAAACGTGCTCTCCCGTCGAAAACTCGAATTCGAATTTTCGACCCCGTCACAAATACTTTCCTTATACATTATGTATATAAGGAAAGTAAAAATGCTGTACTACCAGATTTTTTTAAATATGCATCAGTAATGATATTAAAGCTTCAGCAATCAAAATACATTTGGAACCAAAGTCTAGTGTTATTACCTCATAATAGGCCATAGACTGCAAATGCCATTTACATTCTACATTATGATAATAACCCAAGCCACCGCTATGCTATACCGGTGATTTTGTGGTTACATGCGAGCAGTACTGCCCCGGTTAACGTACGTCTCGTAAGGAAGCATAGCAAACGGCATAGATGTTGCGCAGCCGCCTGGACATATTGCACGTCGATGACGCTGAGAAGACATTGACGTTTAGCGATAAGAAGGTTATAAGAACGCAGCATTAGATTAGGAACCCGGTTCTAAAGCCTGAATCGACTTTGATAGGGACTTTGTTCCGGTCAAGGAGCTTGAAGAAGGTCGAAAGCCCAGACCGTCCGGTTCGTCGGAAGACATGGAACAGCAAGGTGGGCGGCAGGAGCTTGAAGAAAGTGGAAGAGCTGTAAAAGTTAATTTTTTAGTAGGATATCTATCATAATCAAGTGATATGATATCATCATAAATAGGATACTTGTATTTGTCATTGTCTGATAAACAATTTGAATCCATTTTATTAACATGTTTGATTATATAAAACTGTATATAAATTTGTTTAATTCAAATATGAATAAACAATAAGAATAAAAAATTTGTCTTTCCGTCCGTCCTTGTAATGCTTGGTGCTAAATTTGGCGGGATATCGCCAACTTGGCGACTTTCTTTTAAATATCCCGAAAACGACGAGAATGCCTCAAAATCAATAAAAAATGACGCCAAAATGTTAAAAATGACTCCAAATCATTAAAATTAATTGTGTTTTGAAAGGGAAGTATTGTAATGATGTTTCGTTACCATCTATCTCTCTGCCAATCCGACCGTTTCACTTGGCGGCAAGTTTGGCAACTTTTTTAAAATGTCACAAAATTTGTCAAAATATTTTCAAATTAACGAAAATATCGAGAAATCAGTTAAAAGGTGGCAAATCGATAAAATGTCGACGAATTGATTCATTAACACCAAATCAATGAAATTAATTTATTTCGAAAGGCGGTAGTAGTGCAATGTCTCAGTAGAGTTTGTCTGTCACTCCAACAGTCCTACTTGAAAAACCTACCGGAAAAAATTGGCGAGTTTTTAAATGTCGCGAAATTAACGAAAATGTAGCCAAATTTATAAAAATATCTCCAAATTAATAGAAATGACATTATTTGGACTTTAAAAGGGGATAGTATTGTAATGATGTTTTTGTAGCGTTTATCTGTTAGTCCAACCATCTCACTTGGTGACTAATTTGACGACTTTATAATGTCTCCAAATTGATCAAAATATCGCCAAATTAACGAAAATGTCACCAAATCCATAAAAATTGATAAAATAATAGAAATTGATAAACATGAAACCAAATGAGATTAATTGGCTTTTGAAAGACTATAAGATTGTAATGATGTTTCGGTAGCATACGTTTCCAACCCAATCGTCCCACTTGGCGACAAATTTGGCGATTTTTTAAAATATTGCAAAATTAATAAATTGACACTAGCCTCAAAAGAATAGAATGAAGAAAAAGTGCGGGGGGGGGGGATTACAATGCACTCTGCCAGACGGTGGACAAAAAGGAGTACTGGACAAGTCATTAACTAAATTACTGGATTTTTTATGGATATGGAAGGCTTCAAAGAAGTCAAGCTTATAGATCGACATGCAATTTTTAATGATCCTTGCTGAAGGGAACTCAAAACGGTGATCAAATTGATAGCAACGTTGAGCAATCGAACATTAATTAAATTCCATGTTTTTGACACAGTTTTCGTGTTTTTCAATACGAAATTATAAAGCATGTTTAGTTTGACTAATGTAAGAACTGACCACACTGACAAGAAATACTGTACAAATCCCCCCCAACTATTTGAAATGTCTAACGGATCTTTAAGATTAGAGAATGTCTGTTTATTAGAATGTTTAAAAGCAATACAGAGTTTGAATTTTTTAAGGATTTCAGCAATCTGCTGACTGATTTTTGGAATCTTTGAAATCTCTTTCAAAAGTTAGTTTGGAGGAAGGTTTAGAAAAATTTTGAATGGCACTATCATCAATTTTGGAAGAGAAACGACGATCGACAGCAACAGATGTTAAACAATTGGTCTCAGAATTGAGCAAATTCACAGTAGAACAAGCATTCAAAGCACGGTTGTTGAATGTATTGAAAGCAGCAGTTTTTTAGTTAGGTGGATGGCAGGAATTTTCATGGGTGTGGATGTAAGGGGAGTTGATACAAAGGGATTTCCAGATATTTCAAATTTTTTATTTTATTTATATTTAATCAGAGAACATTGTTAGGCAGAGATTTCAGAAATAGTAATCATCTGCTGTACCTCGACTCTGAAAATCTCTATTTAGTTGAAAGTGAAAAAATATGATGTGGGCAACACATGCTTTTCCTTATATAATGCAATGAATTTACTACTTTTACAGTTAAAAAAATGTTACTATTATAGTAGATACTTATTATTTTCCAAGATATTGAATTTTCTTCAATTAGTCGTCATTTTCATTGATTTAGCGTCATTTTTATCTATTTGGGGAGATTTTGGTTAATTTGGCAACATTTAAAAAGTCAACAAGTTGGCGACATTCCGCCAAAATTGTCGTCAATATCTCGCCAAGCGTTATGGACAGAGAAATAATATATTCTTATACCAGATAAATGACTATTGGCGTTCAAATACAAAAGTATTACTCACAGTATCTTTTCTCATGAATGGAATGGAAAAATGTGCAATATCTCGAGAACGGATCATGCTAGTGTTCTAAAGTTTATGTCAATCGTTTTCTAAGGAAAAATTACATAAGAAATGTCCATTTGCGTAAGTTTATTAAAGGTTTTGATTTTTTGATGATTTTTTCAAAATTTCACTCGGAAATTTAAGGGGGGTTTCTGAACAGTCGATTGCGTTTAAAAACAATAGACGTCCAGTATTCACGGATTGCGATTTTATGCCAAATGTCATTCGAATCGCTCCATTCGTTCATGAGATATCGAAAATGTCGTCTCCACAGACTCACTGACACACACCCACACCCACACACATACTTTCACACACACAGACAGACATCACCTCACAAATGTTCGATTCGTGGTCAGGGATGCTTGAAACGTGCTCTCCCGTCGAAAACTCGAATTCGAATTTTCGACCCCGTCACAATTCTTTCCTTATACATTATGTATATAAGGAAATTAATAAAATGTGTTAAAAATAAGTACACTTAAATGTTCCTCTATTTAAACATTAAGTAATATTTGCAAAACTCAGTATCAGACTAAAACCTCATTTTATCGTTTATAGTGGTTTCTCTATTTGTCTTTTGGAAAAAAAAAATTTGGATTTTGCGGCAATGATAAAAATTTGCGTAATCGGTGTATATTTCTTAAAATTAGCGAATTTATTTGCAAATAGGCAGTCCTACACTATCGTTGAAATAAATGAAAACTTGAAGTAAATCCAAAAAATTGTAAACGCAATTCTTTAAGATGCATTGAACAATTATATCAGTTATTTTTTAATACGTTGATAAGTTTAATATTTTTGTTAGAACATTATATTTCATAAAATACACATTGAACATTTTCAAACATTCATTGCCCATTTAAATATTGAATATTTTTTATGCTTGTAAGTAACTTCATTATCTGCCAACGCTGAAGGATAAAAAATGATGAAAATGAAAATTCTCTAGTACTCATAAATTATATAATTAGCACTCATGACTTTTATCGCGATCATTAGAACAATTCATTTTTTTTAACATCTTCAGCATCCTCGAATGATTGTTTTTTATTTCTTTGAAAGATATGAATTGTAATGGCAACGATTTTAACAATAAATTGTTCCAATGTCGTTCCTTTAATAATATTTGTCATCTTAAATTCTGAAAAAGAATTCAAATGGAATGCATTATAGTGATAATCATGTATTATGCTAGTGATAACCCTTGAAATAATTTACACCATACAGTTTTTGTAGAGTCACAAAATTCCAAAAATGCAGCTTTAACCTGCAAATTAGCTCTAGTGCCATAAACGGTAGACATTTAATGTATGGACACGAATAGTAGACATGAATATGGACATGAATGTATTTTTTTCTTTGTTTTTTTTTATCAAATGGCCAGACACTTGACTTCTATCATTCGCCTATATATCGGCCAGGAACGTGAACCATTTAACCGTCCTAGGATGTTGCCCCAGGCGCACCAGAGGGGGGCGGAACACACTGCGCCCAACACCACAAACATCCATGCTTTACGTGGGACTCGAACCTACAACGCTGCGGTCGAACGATCGCTTGGAAACGCTCGCCTTGACCGCTCGACCACCGTGTCGACTGGACATGAATGTGTGATGCCTCTAATTTCCAACATTATATTCAATATAGTGGAAGTCCAGTCAAAACGCAATGCAGGCGCATGTCTGTCGGAATAAATTGGCATTATTACATGGCCATATTTAAATATTCAAGACAGAAATTTAAAGCATAGTTACAGTAACAAGTAACAGCTGTCTAATTGAAAGTCGCCACTGGTTGATTCCACGTCACATTACTTCTTGAATACTCTTGAATACTTCTTGAATACTCTTGCTTCTTGAATATGCCGCAACCAGTTTACCCGCACCAATAGATGGTGTTCTGCCTCCACATACTGCCCTACTCCTGAATATTGCTTTACTGGTATGTTGATGACATTATCGGGAGCACTCACAATTTCCAACCTTTTGATCTGGAGCCATTATGCTTTTAGCTTAAATTATCTGGACTCGAGAGGAAACTCCACATTAAATACCTATGGTATATATGGAAAAGAAGAAAATTCCACAATACATGGCAAGAAGTGATTACAAAATTAGACAAAAAGCAAAACAAAGCGACTTCATATTCACACAACTGATCTATGGATGGATTTCTTAAAGTTTAGATCGCATTTCCGTTCAGTAAACAATAATTTTCCACTTAGAAAAATGGGACAGCTTCATTATCTTTATATGCTCTTTAGTATGCAAATCCAATCCTCCAATGACAGCAAGAAAACTTGCTATGTGGCGCAATCTTACGAAACGTTTTGGTGAACAACAAATTTAGTCCCACCATGCGGCCAACAATGAATTTATCAAATACTGAGCGCAAGCTGCGCAGCTAATTCATACTCACAGAATCTGAATAGTAGACGTTGCCATTAATAAAATCATACTCCAATTAAACTCAAGCTTAAAGAAATTTGATGAGGCCGCATGAAATGACTGAATTTGGTAATCTTAATAGATATTGCTGAAATTGTGGTACGTAATAAGGTTTCTTGCTGAAAGTTCTGGTATCTCCATGATGATAAGGAAATATTATCTACATTATGCAGAGTCCACTTCGACAATAAGAGCATTCAATTTCATCCCAGTATCTCAACGGTAGGGCATCGGCTAGCCTGTTCTTAGATCCAGGATTCGATTCCCGGTTGGAGCAGCAAAGGCTCTTTACAATTGCTCCCGAACTTATCAACCTTGTAGGTTAGGTGCAAAGATGTTGGAGGTCTGAAAGTGACCCTAGTACGACTAGTACGGATTCAGTGGACTCTAGAAAATTGAGAGGCGATTTCAAATTGAGAGGAAAACGACCACGATGAATACTAACCTGGGTAAAAATAGTAATAGCAGGAGGCTAACCTGGGGTAAAAATATCAGGAGGTGGTCAGTCAAATTGCCAGTTTCCCGCCAGTCTAACATTAGAGGATGGAGAATACAGAGTCCACTTCGGCTATAAGAGTTTGCAATTCCGTCCCAGTAGCTCAACGGTGGAGCGTCGGCTGGCTTGTTCTTAGATCCAGGGTTAGATTTCCGGTTGGGGCAGCAAGATTCTTTACAATGGCGCCCGAACATATCGACCCTGTAGGTTAGTGCAAACATGTTGGAGGTCTGAAAGTGACCCTAGTACGACTAGTACGGATTCAATGGACTCTAGAAGATTGAGCGGCGATTTCAAATTGAGAGGAAAACTACCAGGATGAATACTAACCTGGGTAAAAATAGCATCAGGTGGTCAGTCAGATTGTCAGTTTCCCGCCAGTCTAACATTAGAGGATGGAAAATACAGAGTCCACTTCGGCTATAAGAGCTTGCAATTTCGTCCCTGTAGCTCAACGGTATAGCGTCGGCTGGCCAGTTCGGAGATTCAGGGTTCGATTCCCGGTTAAGGCAGCAAGGCTCTTTACAAATGGGAGAATTATCCTAATTTAAATTAAATCCTGTAATAGTGTTTGTAAAATAAAATGCAATCAGCATCTGATAAAATCTTATTTAAATTTTATTTGCATTTAACCGGAGAAAAGTTTTAGGCGGAAACTTGGAATACAACAAAAATATCTTATGCGTCCACTTTGAATTATCCTGTGTAATTGCAAGAGAATGCAAATGCCTGTTCATGAAAGAAGTGATGTAAAACTTTAGTCCCCTTAAGTAATAAAAGACATTTAAACCATCTGCTGAAGAAGTATAACCGCATTTTGTCGTTCATAGAAATTTATTTTCTTCTTTTCTTACTGCGGTTTAGTGAAACAACTGAAATGAAACCAATAATTTAGAGTTTGGTTTCCCAATAACATTTGCACAATTGGTGGTTTCAAAAAAAATATCTTGAGTTTTATATTAAACTCAACTTCCTCGTCCATTGATATTCAATATTAGTATTTAAGATTGCCAAATGCAAGGAAACTAACAAATTAAGTTGCAATATTTATAATAAGTTTTATTTTTATGGCACTTAGTGTCGAAAATAGTCGTCTTAATACGAAATTGGCTGAGTTAAGTTCTATTCCGAGATCAGTACTATAAATATAGAAAAATTCGACCTTATCGGCCGTTGAGGATCTGAAAGGTTCGTATCCTCCTATTTAGGTTCCGCTTCCGTCCATAGTTTATATTATAAGTGTATAAATATTTAGCCTCCTATATCATCGGTGGGCTTTGTAAAGTAACTGCCTTCCTCGGCTCATTCTGATTACTTTATTCTACGGATGAGTATATTTATGTTGCGGGATTACATATCCGTACTTGTCTCTGTCAACAAAGTAACTTAACTCTAAACAAAAGTAATTGATATTTCGACCTTTCGGTCCAAGGACAATAACACAGGGTGGCACTGTTTAAATTCAAACTCCGTTTATTTTGGACGTAACAGAAATTACAGCAGCTTGCTGTTTAAAGCAACGGACAACGTATATACTAATTGCTATTGCACACGCCCAGAATAAATGACAAATATACAAACTACTACAATATACTATAATAATATAATATAATATAATAATATATAATATAATAATATAATGTGATAATTCTTAACTAGACACACTAGTTCTCAAGCTCATGTGCTTAACCCGGCATTCTGTTTCTTCGCCTCGTATTGCGTCCACACCCCTAATACTAGACTCTTCCTAGTCATAGTGGTATCACATGGAGTTTCCTTTCACTATACTGCCGACCAACTTCCGAACTCCTCCAAATCTATCATCGTGCTTTTTGCTTCACTCCAGCTCAGTCCCGTCCAAACTCTTACTAGAATCCTTCCACTTACTAAGCAAATCCTTCATCTTCTACTGAAACTCTCCCGAACCGAAACATATTACTATTCTAACTTAGGAACGTAGAAAATGCTGATTAAGTCGGTGATTAGTCTATCAATAGAACCATTTAAAACGGTTAGTTTAAGTAAACATAAATTATAATGTAAACTGAGGGAAATAATAATCGAAAGATTATTTAGACCTCACAACTTCTGGGGATATCTAAAATTATTTTTGAGAAACCTCTATTTTCTCCGCGCCCGAGTTAAATCAAAATTTTGGTCCGGTTAGGTCCTATTTTAGCTATACATGAGTGCATATTAGAACTATACTATAAGTATACGAGGATCTAGGTCAAAGGAGAGACGCTTCTGGGGAGGGGGTAGAATTATTTTTTAAACCACCTGTTGATGGCTATCTCCCACGCAGATAAATCCAAAATCAGGCTCCGATAGCTTCTGATGGCCGCGTAGTTGATACTGTAAATGTGCAAATATTCGCCGTTTTATGTCACCAGGGAGCTTTTAAATTGTCTGGAAATACTTTTCGGTAAAATCCATATTTCCTCTCTCTGTGGGGAAGGAATTAAACATCTGGCTCTCATTAGTTTCTGTCACGCAGTCGATACTATAAACATGCAAAGTTTCAATCTGCTATGTTATATAGGGGTACCTAGGAGGGTCTTCAAATGCACAAACATTGTAATCAACTATTTTAGAAATCGTTCAGGTGTAGCTGTATCATAATCAGAATTGAAATAGTAAAAATGTGCCATTTTAACATGTATCTTTCCTTTTTAAAATTCTTTGCAAAAATTCTAAATATTAATTTTTTAAATCGGCAACATCTCTCTCACGCCGATGAATGGAATGGATAGACGGGTAAAATCGGCTGCCACAGTTTAAGAACCGGTATGCACGAGCGACATGCACATTTTTAAAACCGTCTCCTGTGACGCCACGTTAACGCCGCGTCACAGAACTATATTGAACTAAATGATGCAGTTCACACAGGAAGCTGGATCTAGTACCAAGCACGTTAGTGTATAGTGCGTAGCGCTAAAAGAGACACGCGTGAGGCAGATTTCTTTGGGACGCCAACTTGACGCCAGATCAAACATCCCGTATAAACTGCATCACTCAAATCAATATATTGCTGGGACTCTGCATCACGAGACGCTACTGCAAAAATGACCTCGCTGACCTACTGTACACCGGCTCCTTAGGATAACATAGTTCTGTCATCTCAAAACGAATCTATATTACACTGTCTCTCGCTACCAGGAACTGAAACGAATAAGGGTATCTAGCTACATGTTTTTCATGAAAGTAGTAAAAACACAAAACGGTAAACCCAAAATATTATACATTTGGATCACAACAACTGGTATATTAAATAATTAATGTGCAAAACAACCTAGTAACATGTACAAATGTAGAACTTATACCAAACAAATAGATAATTTTGTTTGGTGCCTGAATTTTTAGAAATTCATTTAACTGGTCTTTGACCTCAAATATATCAATACATAGATCAGAACTTAAAATTGGGGCTTCATCGTGACAGAACACATGATTAATTCAAACTATGCATATTATTTTATTCGAATCAGTTGAGTTTTGCTACATAAAGGAAACTTTAGCATACAATCAAATATGAGTCGGCAAATATGAGTTCAGCAAACTGATGAGACCCCGCTTTGTTTCAAAAGTCTGATACATTAAACATTTAAAACATTTGGATCACAACAACTGCAGTAACATATAACTATTTGTCTTTGTAGAAATTCAGTAAACAATTTTTGACGAAAAAGTTGAGATGTTTTCGTACACTTTAGAGTGAATCTCCAACAAATCTACTATAGAGAAAAAATTGGTAAATAGTGCTGTATTCTATATTTAATCGGCTATACATTGAATCTATAGTTATACTTATGGCTATATTATATCTTCAATGACGTCATAGTTTCTTCAATGCGAGACATTTGTTTCATACTTCTCACAAGTCGGTTCAAACTCCCAAGTTCAGTACATTAAATGCCTTAATTGGAATCTATAAGCCCGCCGTTATGCAGAAGAAGAATATTTGCATTTTACAACTAAATTGAACTATATAGATTGAACGCCCACCTCAAGCTACTGTTGTTTATTTTCTGCCTTTTGAAGCAGCAGATGAAAAAACGTTTTGGAACATCTTAAAGCGCGGGATAAAGAATAGATCATAAAAGAAATCTGACTGAAACAAAACGAAAGTGACATCACAGTGTTACGAATACCAAATATAAAACCATTGTTAAAATGTAAAAGGCTGGACAATGTGACTATAGTGACAAATTTGGTGACAGCGAATTTGGCGAAGTAGAGCCAACTGAGTAAGTTTGTCGAGTTCTGGAAAATCTTCGAATTAGGAATACTTGCTAACAACTTCAAGACTTATATAAGTATTTCTAAAACTTGCTCCACAGAGAGTATATAAACTGGCCATCGTTCAGCTGGGTTGATTACGTGATACGAACAAAAATATCTGCTGAACTCAATATGAAGCCAAATATGTAATTTTAAATTATATATACCCTTTAAGCTGTATTATAAAAATAATTATGGAAGAAAAGTGTAAAAAATTAAGTTTTAGATTTACGATATCTGTGCATTTACATCTGCGCTATATGAGCTATATGAGTGCCCTGTAAAATTACTGCAAATGTTACATCCAAACATTTCATCGTCGATAGTTTCGTCATTTGTGGTTCACTACGGACGAAATAAACTACCTTCTATAAATCTATCGAAACCGTATTTTTAAAAATAATTTCAAAAATAAAAATAAATAAAACCCCCAAAAATATTAAAAGTTCTCCCTAGGTATATTTTGTACCATCGTCACATACAGCAAACATTAACTTTTTTCTATTTAAAATATGTAAAAGCGTGATATTTTACATCAATCCATAATGTATAACGAGTAGCAGAGCTACTCATAATTTTTGTTTTATTAATATCATGGCCAACAAGTTCAGAGATCACGTCTTTAAATATTATATAGTATCGACACAAATTTCAAAAATGGTTCTGTTCATGAAATAAAATTATAATGTAATCCTTAATTATGTTATATTTCTGGATGTTATGAAAACTGTCTTTTGAGGTTATTGTATTATATCTATATTTATATATTTATTCTATTAATATTGCTTTTATTATTCTGGATTTCGCCATTTTTTCATGTATAAATCAATTCCTTCTCGTTTTTTTTAACACTTTACAACAAAGTTGAAAAGTGTTTATGACTTTGTTCATTCTGTCTGTCTGTCTGTCTGTCTGTCTGTCTGTCTGTCTGTCTGTCCGTTAGCACGATAACTGCCGTAAAAATGAGTTTATCAAAATGAAATTTTAGTATGTTGTTCAGACGGTCTGTAGGACCTATGGGAATATAAATAAATAATATCACCCAATTAGTTTTTTATTGAACCCGGGTTGAAAAAATGAAATACATTGAACCCTATGGGACCTAATTTTTCAAACATTTTTTAAGTAAATTTAAAATTCACGAATTGCTTCGAAATTTTTAGGAAATATTCACATTATCCCATAGAATCTATAAAAAAAAATTCAGTAAAATATGTTAAGTAGTTTTTTAATTAAAAAAATTATTTAATATAGGGAAAAAAACAAATTCAATTAAATTCTGACTTTGGGATATCTTCCAGAAAGAAAAGAGAGAGATATTATATAATAAATATCTCTCCATTTGTTTAAACGTTTTTCATATGGGAGTGGCTTCATATTTTAAAATAAATTTGGTAGATAACTATTTTTCATTTTTTTTTAAATTTTATATAACTCTTCATGATAAATTTAATTGATGGCATTTTAAATGCACTTTCCTACGTCCTAGAGAGTTAAAATTTGGTACACAGCTTAAATTTGTTGAACATTTTATTCGACAAAAATTTGATGGATCTTTAAATATAGATCATACATTTTTTTCGAAATGGCCTGAAAATAATCCCCGTTCACTTCTATAAATCATTGGTGTAATATTGTTAAAAATTCTGATGTGGACAGCACATGTCTTTCCCTGCAGACTCATATTCGTTCTCTTTATTTATTCAATGATAATTTGAGTTTATCTGCACAACATAAGTATTTTAAATGACATTGAATTTACACGTTAAACTTAAATTTGGTTCTCATTTGATAGCTGGACTTATTGTCAAAGGTGGCGTAGCGAAAACGCGAAAAAACTAGAATATCTCAAGAACGGCTAGTCCTAGAGTAATGGGGTTAGTCTTATTCTTTTTGTTGTCAAAAATCACATATAAAATAGGAATTTAATTGATATAATTGAGCACACGTAGTCTTTTATTTTTATATATAACGATTTTTGCTGGCCATTTCGCAAAAATAGCCCGTTCCTTTTTCCCGAATCGTAGTAGAATAACCTACAAATGATTTATATACAAAATTTTGTTAAATTTGGTATATAAATCACTTGTAGGTTATTGAAATATTATACTCCAAATTTTGTTAAATTTGGTTCATTAGTTTTTAGCTAGAGTGGATAAAGGCAATTTCTGCGGCCATTTCGCAAAGAAGGCAGATTCTTTTATTACGAATCGTACTATAATCTAATGAACATCAGGATTTCCCACAAAAAACATACCTACCAAATTGTATGAAATTCGGTCCATTAGTTTTTCAATTAGAGTGGATGTAATATCCACACAGAAACATACACAGATACACCCTTACACACACAGACGTCTTCCTAAAAGAAGTTTTTTCGTGTTCTAGAAGTCCCAAAACGTGTAGATACTTTGAAAATTCGAGTTCCGATCTTCGGCACGATTCCAATACTTTGAGTACATACACATACACATATATATTATCTGTGTATTATCTGTGTATCTAAATTCCGTGCCTATGCAATTACAATAGTTGTGATTTTAAATGATCCCTAAACTTTTATTATTTCTTCAAGGAAGCCTAATTTTAACATATGCAGAATGCAAATATCTCAAGCGATTGTAAGATGAATTACATAAGAATTGCTGAATTTTTTTCACACAAAATTATTTAGCTCTGGAGTCTGGAATACAAGTTATATGAATGAAATATTCATTGATTTTGCATAAAGAATCAGATGATTTATATTTCGATACAGTTTTAAATATTTAAGTATAATAAATTACTGTAGTACTGTGATAATGTAAAAGATATTACCACTGAATGAATCACATTTTAGAAATTTTTAAATGAAATTACATTTCAGTTGGAAAGTGTTTCATAATCAATGCTTATGCATGATTGATCTTTCTTGTTTAATATTTGGAACTGCCATTGCTGTATATGCAATCACCATCACATGGCCAGTTCATTTAAAGTGAAGTTCTTGGCCATAAGGTGGTTTCGAAATAATCGTCTGCATTTCACATTATTTTGCCAGCATTTTACACTGTTATGCATTGTTGTGACGTATCCTTTGGAATCGTACGTGTACTCTCAGTATACAAGGATGAGTTTAAATTTCAGGATAACTAACAAGTTTATTTACAAGCACAATGTAAACAGGAACAATATACAGCAAATAACTCGATAACTATCTCAAAAAATGGCCAAAGAAATGTCAGGTACAGTAAAAAAAATTAAATGCTCTACTAATTTCACAAAACAGCAGATACTATTAGCAAGACATTAACGTATATCGCAATTCAATACAGCTCATATCACGTCAACTGCTCTCCAACTGAGCCATACAACTTTTTATATATTCTCCGTAGATTTTTCCAGAAGCTCGCTCCTCGAAGAATATTTATTATTTCGAGAAGGTTCAAGTATATCCGAGAAGTAGCCAAAAATCGTCAAGTTGGCGATGCATTGGAAAATCTGGTAACCCTGCTTCGATAGTCCATATATGACAAACTCTTATCCACGTCATTGAAATAACTGCCTGTAAGAGTGTATCCCCCTTCGGGATCTCAAAAAAGACTCCCATGAAGGAATTCTACATGTTCATAGGAATATTTCTCTAAGGAATACTATAGTTTTAAGTTAATTTCTCATTTTGCTTCAGCACGCAGGAAATATGAAATTGAAACCTAATATAACAAGTTAAATAAAGGATAAATATACATTTTTTAAAATTTGGAATCACAAGATTTTGATAATTTGAGTATCATGGAACACAATATATTTAATCTGTTTCTTAAAAAGATATATAAGGTATATTTTAATTTCTCGAATTCTGTATGCACAGATAAAATAACATTAATGCACAAAAAATAGTATTAAATTCTTTTTACACAACTACAGTAATATGTAAACTGAAATTTCATTTTTGAAATTTTTCTTATTTTACTTTAATTCAAAAATATGAATTTTACAGCTAGAATTTGAAACCAAAATCTCATTCTTTATTCCTCGAATTATTTCTTAGACATTTTTTAGCCTAAATTTTGTATGGATAGTAAATATTATGTTATATCTAAAAGATATGAAGTTATTTAGCGTAAAATTTAGCTTAAAGTTATAAAAAAATGCATTTTCTGCTTATATTATTCGCTAGGAAATACTGATTATAAACAGAACTTTTTTGGAGAAAATTGTGGCCTCAAATATTAGAAAAAAACGTCTAATGAAATTACAACCCTTAGTTCTCGCTTAGCATACCGCCTCTCAAAAAAAAAAAAAAGAAAACACATTTACAGGCAACCATTGATATTAAGTAAAAGTACGAGTTGCCTCACCTTGGCGCCACATTCGGCGAAATATCGCCAACTTGGCAACTTTTGTCGAATTTTGGAAGGTATTGAAATATTTTCGAAATGCATTGATTTAGAAAATAGGCTCTCGGAGTGGCATAACCCAGTAATTAATGCAAGGGGATTGCACTTGGTGGACCCGAGTTCGATTCCCGGCTCTGCCCAAACTATCCACGTGTTTACGCGAAGCACGGACATTTTAAATCTGTGAATCCGAAAGTCCTTCTAGAGGTTGGTGGCAGGGGAGATCAGTATTTCTTTCAGGACTTTATGGCCGGGGTTCGAATGAAATTTTAGGGGGGGGGGACAAGTTTCTTATTTGTCCTATAAAAATATAACTAAATGCTGTGTCACATATATAGAAACTAGGTTAACATAAAATATCTCCGGGGGGGGGGAGGGGTCTACCCCCAGAGGTATGCCTGAAAGAAACACAGGAGGAGAGTACTATCCTTGTGAAAGTCGCCCACATTGGGCTTCGATCTAAATTGGGTGGCACTCTCGGCCATCAAAACAGGCACCTTACACCTTCGGGTAGATCGGATGGTGTGGATCAAAAGATAAAAAGAAAATACGTCCTCCTTCTAGATATTTTTATGGAGAGTATATAACATAGTCATCTTTCAGTTGGACAGAGTTGACGTAATACGAATCAAATTGAATTGCGTGATACATGAGTGTTTTAAGAACAACTTCGGCTTCTTTTCGAGTAAATAAAGCATTTGATTGCTATTTTATTGTACCTGAAAATTAATTTGCTATCTTGTAAGATATCTATAGTATTATTAGCTGTAAATTGTTCTTGTTTACGCTTATTGGTGCCTTTTAATAAAAGCGTTAGTTATCCAGAAATTTGGACTCAATTTGTATCCTGGGAATACACCCATGCTTTCAGAGGATGTGTCGTAATACTATTGTGTAGGAGATATTTTTGTTCTTTCAAATAGTATGTACGCATTCGAAATTTTGATGAAAAGGGCCCAGTACGGTAATTATGGTAATTGCTTATGGGGCCAAAGTGGTGCAATTAGGTAGCACAAATTGGCCAATTCTTGAGTTCCGTTTTCTATCCAAAAGATCGGGTTAAAATTAAATGCCAAAAGCTAAAATGAAGTAAATACTCTTCACACACATTTAATGAACTCTTGATCATATTTAGAACACTTCAAAAATATACCTGTGATTGTGCTGCAAGTGTTGAGATGTTGAGACCCAGACCGTCCGACCTACCAGAAAGGTGTAAGGTAACTGTATGGACGGCCGGGAAGTGCCACCCAATTTAGACCGGAACCCAGTGGGGGAGGCATCCACAGGGACCGTACCCTCCTTCCCCTACCACCAACCTCTCGGAAGGACTTACGGACCCACATGTTTAACGTGATCGTACTCCGCATGAACACGGCGGCATTTGTGGTAGCGTGCAAATCTAGCGGGCAAACCACGGGGATACCGCACCCGAGATGGCCAACAGCACGCGGTGTTCCGAGGTGGTCACCCACCAAGTACTAACCGCGCCCGATGCTGCTTGACTTCGGTGATCTAACGAGAACCGGTGTTTTCAGCACGGTACGGCCGTTGGCTGTGCTGCAAGTGTGTCCGTCCGAGTTTTCAGTGTACTCCAACCAATCAGAACGAACCAAACCCTGAGCGTACACTGCTATGTAGATAATTAGCATGCTAATGCTCACCTGATGGATAAACCCCATGGAGAAGGATTAGGCCTTAATCATTCCTCAATGAACAAAACGTAATAACCAGGATAAAATCAAATTTTTACTTGTACTGCAGTAATAAGTAATGTACTTGAGAGGACAGGAATTGCACCTGCCCCTATCAAAAAATATTTTCAGACTTCTAGAGAAAAGGACAGGCGCATTCATTACATTAGCTTCTTTGGATCACAGCGAATATATTATTATTATTTTCTCATTCTATTGTATTGAGAAAATGCTGTTGTCCCGAATAATTTCGATCTCAAGGTGTTGATAGATAAACACGTTCCACTAATGTCCTCCGCTTCGACGATAAGAGTTTGCAATTCCATCCAAGTAGCTCAACAATCGACTGGCCAGTGCGATGATCCGTGGTTCGATTCCCAGTTGGGGGAAGGAGGTTCTCTACAATGGCTCCAAACAGATCAACCCTGTTGGTTAGTGCAAAGATGTCTGAGGTCTGAAAGTTACCCTGATACGACTAGCAGAGATTCAGTGAACTCTGGTGTATTGAACATAGATTTCAAATCGAGAGGTAAAACCACTGAAGAAGCTAACCTGGAGGATAAAATAGCAGAAGGAAGCTAACTTCAAGTAAAATTAGCAGAAGGTGGTCAATCAGAATGTTACTTACATGTCAATCTGATATTAGAGGTTGGAGAATGCAGAGTTCTGCATTTCTATGAGACGAGCTCACAAATCCGTCCCAGTAACTTAACAGCAGAGCGTCGACTGTCCAATACGAAAATCCGTGGTTCGATTCCCATTTGTCGGAGCAAGGTTTTCTGTAGACTTCCTGAAACCAATTCAATTATTTTTCTACGTAGTTCATTAGAAAAACCAACTAGTTTTGCATTGATTGCTGAAGGATGCATTCAAAATGTTTTGAAGCAGTAGCTGTCGACTTCAATGAAGTTGTGCAGTCCCATTCTGCCGGGGCTTAGCGAAGCAAAGCGTTCGGCGGGGTTGGTGAGCGACAATGAACAGAGGGAGGTAGCCCCCTATTATTTATATAATATGTATTTATTTCTTCAAAGGACTATCACACATCTAAATTATATTTATATACATTTTACAGCGCATGCTTTATCAGGAGTAATGTTTTAACATAGCTTCAGGAGACGACGACGAGTAACTAACTGGTGCCCAGCAAAATCTTAACTCAGCGTAGCCCATAGAACAGTTTCATTGAAAGACCATCTTTAATTTGTTGTAGAATCTTGATGGAGGGTCAAGATCAATGTCAATGTGTAATGTCAGTAAATGTCAATGTCAGTGATATTTTACTCAATAAGCTTTAATTATTACAAAGGGTGCTGATGGCCCTTTTTGGTTATGTTCTATAACTTTAAGGATACAAACGCAATATAATCGCATTTTTTTTAAAGTGGCATGATATAATCTAAGAGTTTTCTTTAAATCTTGAGCTTGATTCCTTTTCAGAACTTTTTTTTGAAGCAGGAAAACGTCGATGAAACGCAACAATCAATAAATTCAAGGAAAATAGTTTTTTCTTCCTTTAAAAAATAAGATTGAATGCTTACGGCGGGAAGCACGCAACAACTTTTCAAAAGAAATTTCAAAGTCAGAAAGGAATATGTTTTTCATTTTATATATGAAAAGTATCGGGGATTTTTCTTAAATATCAAACATTCCTGAAAAAAATATCATATAGCCAAGAAAAAAAAATCTTATGTGCAGAGCACGTTACTTTCTGTATATAGTAAGAAATTCCAATATGACGGGACACAGTTAATTTATATTAAAGCTTTCTAATAATTCAATCTGTGACCAATTTTAATAAGCCTACCATAACCCTACATCGTATTGAAATAATCCTACCATATATTGCATTGCATTAATCCTAACATATATTCATTATTTTGATAGCTATCCCGGTTTAGAGATGGAGAAATAAAATTTCTAATACCTCGACAAAGGCTCAGAAAAGTCATAAGTTGTGACATCCATTCATTTTTGGTTTAAAGTGAATTCATTTGACGATAGTAATCATATTTAATTTTTAAATGTTTTTACTTTCCTTGCCATACATGGTAATGTATAAGGAAAGTATTGGAATAATGTCGAAAATCGCAACTAAAGTTTTAGACAAATCCACACGTTGTGGGACCTCTAGAACGCGAAAAATCTATTTTAGCGTGACGTCTGTGTGTGTGTGTGTGTGTATTGTATGTATCCACTCTTACTCAAAAGCTAATTGACCAAATTTAATCAAATTTTATAGATAAGTCACTTGTTGGTAACCCTGGTGTTGATTAGATTTTGGTACATTTCGAGATAAAAGAGACCTGCCTTTTTTAGCGAAATAATAGCCCGCAAAATTCGTATATATCACCTCTATCAAAGAAACTAATTGACTAAATTTCACAAAATTTTGTAAATATATCACTAGTGGGTTATCCTCGTGCTGATTAGATTTTGGTACGATTAAAAAAAATAATAACCTGCTTTTTTTTATGACATAGCCCACAAAAATAGTCAATATCTAAAATAAACGACAACGTATGTTCAATTGTATCAATTAAATGCGTGTTTCATAAGTTAAAAAGAATATGACCTACCTCATTACTTTGGAACTAACCGTTCTTGAGATATTTTTTCGCGCTTTTGCTATTCCACCTTTGAAAATATATTCAGGCAACACGTAACACATAAACAACGAAAATTGAATTGAAAGTGCAAATTCAGTGTTATTTTGTCCAATTAAATTCAGTGTAATTGAATTATTAAAGAAATGAAGAGAGACGATGGATTTTAGTCTCTAGTGAAAGTCTGTCCACATCAGATTTTTATATTTTATAACAAAAGCGTGAGTATTTTGAGAAGAGTGAACCTACCTATGAGAACGCCTATTTCAGTATATAACTTCTGTCAAACCTTTTTCGAGTATAAACTTATCATCATTGCAACCCATTACAGTCTCAGGTCAATCTTTATAAAATTTAATGCCAACTGTTTACCACGACTAACATCCGTTGATCTATCTCCTGACAGACTCGCAAAATTGCGAACAAAATCACTCAATTAGCGAGATTTCATTCTGTCATTACAGAAATAGATAGTTCTGCAACTGGTCTACAGATACTGTTATCTACAATGTGAGAGAAATCAATATCATTCTAAGCACATTTCAAACATGCCACATCTGGGGTAACGCTTTTTCCAGGCATTTCCTAGAGATACTACCCTCTCTGTAAATCACGGGCTGTTTTACAGATACTATGGATAAGAAAGAGAAAAGTTGGGCAGGAAAAAAGAAAGCCTTTGCATACTCGGTGGAGACATAGCGTAAACTAAAGACGCGTATCCACAGTTCGAAACAAAAGGTTTGAAGTAATTTGTTTTTAAACAAGTGTTTCTCGAAGTTGCAGATATGACCAACAATCAAAACAAAAGTCAAAAATCAAATCTGAAATGCAATTTTATTTAAACATCTCTAAAATGCGATACATTCAGCGCTGATGTATTTTAGATTATCACAGTACTACAATAATTTATTATATTTGAAAACTTAAAATTTCATCAAAAAAGATAAACTTTATTCGAATGATGTCATCAGCATATACATCGTATGACACTCTATGTACAAGCAATGAATATTTTATTCATATCACTTTTGTACCAAACTCCAGAGCTAAATAATTTTGCTTGAAAAGAATTCAGCAATTCTTATACAACTCATCTTACAATCGCTTGATTACATTCCGCATCCATTAAAATTAGGCTTCTTTGTAGAAATAATCAAAGTGCGATGATCCTTTAAATTCAAAAATATTGCAATTGCGTTGAGGCAGAATATAAATGCACAGAAAATACGAAAAAATAAAGCTGTTTTAGGGCAGATGCAACACTAAATATAAATTTAAAAGAACTTTAAAAGTCACGATTTTTACACTGGGAAACAAAGATGTATGCCATAGTTTATTTTGAACTGGGTCAAGTAATTTCTCCATATAATATGAATATAATTATTATTTTATTTTTTATTTTTAAAACTTCCAAACATATTGTGCTGATATTTTTTCCGTATATTTTATGGGATAATATAAATATTTTCCAAAATTTTCGAAGCAATTTGCGAATTTTAACTTTGCTTAAAAAATGTTCGAAAAATTAGGTCCCATAGGGTTCACTGTATTTCACTTTTTCAACCCAGGTTTAATTCGAAACTAATTGAGTGATATTATTCATTTGCATTTCCGTATGTCAAACAGACCGTCTCAACACCATACTCATTTTGATAAAGTCATTTTTGCGGCAGTTATGCGAACAAACAGACAGATATGCAGACAAACAAACAGACAGACAGAATGAATGAACAAAGTCATAAACACTTTTCAACTATGTTGGATAGTGTTGAAAAGGAAAAAGCTGGGCAGGAAGAAAGTAAGTCAATGCATATGTGGTGTAGGCAGAAAGTAAACGAAAGACGCGTATCCACAGTTCGAAGCAAAATGTTTGAAATAATTTGCTTCTTGAACAAGTGTTTCTCGGATGGTGTCAGTCAAAAGTCATCAGTCAAAACAAAAGTTTCCTGAAACTAAATAAACAAGAAAGATCAATCATGCATAAAGCATTGATTATGAAACCCTTTCCAACTGCAATGCAGTTTCTTAAACATCTCCAAAATGCAATACATGATATTTTAAAAATTATCACAATACTACATCAATTTATTATATTCGAAAACTTCAAACTTCATCGAAAGAAACGAAGAGTTAGACTTGATATATTTTATTCTTCTAAAGGATAAAGAGGGAATAAAACAAGAACGATCGATCATGCTTAAAGCATTGATTATGAAAAACTTTCCAGCTTCATTGCAATTTTATATAAACATCTCTAATATGCGATACATTCCTCGGTAATATTTTTTAAATTATCACAATACTGCATTAATTTATTATACAGATGAACCTCGATATGTCGAACCTCGGTATCTCGAAATTTTGTATATCTCGAAATATTTTCATCTCCCTTCACGCACGGTATAAAACTAATGTAAAACAAACTCTTTAAATCGAAATTTTTTTACTGAAACTCTCGATATCTCGAATTTTTTCATCCTACCATTTGGATCATCCTACCATTTTCATCTTTTCATTTGGAAAAATACGATCCAGAAAATGTGTTTAATGCAGATGAAACAGGACTATTTTTTAAGTGTATGCCTGATAAAACTATGGCCATTAAAGGTGAAGCATATCATGGTGGGAAAAAAAGCAAAGAAAGATTAACTGTGCTATTTGGCACTAATATGGAGGATTCAGAATGGCTCAAACCTCTTATAATAGATAAATCTGCTAAACCCCGATGTTTTTCAGGAATGAAATCTGTTCCAATGACTAATTTTGCGAACAATAAGGCTTGGATGACTGCCTAAATTTTCACTAATTGGTTGAAGGAACTAGACAGAAAAATGTCCCATGAAAATCGCGATATTGTTCTCTTCTTGGACAACCGTGCAGCGCATAATACGAGCATGTCGAAGTATGCTCGTAAATTAAAATCCGTGAAAGTTCATTTCATGCCACCAAACACAACTTCTAAGTCACAGCCGTTGGACCAAGGTATTATTAAGAGTTTTAAAGTGAATTATCGCCACAAACTTAAGCTCAGGTGGATCCGCCTAGCTCATTTGGAAAATGTGATAGATATTGAAGGATTCAGTACCTGTAACCAAACTGTCATAGATGACTATTTTGCAAGTAAAGGAATGCAAGATTAAGTTTTAATAATGTATGTACGTACATAGTATTAAAGTAAATGTGTATCCAATCATTTCAAACTTTGCTTTATTGTTGTCAGCATTTTCTTGGGTAATACCCAATTCTCTGTCTGTAAGATAAAGTGATTTTTTTTAAAATGTGTAAAGTATAGGACTAGTATGTATAGTATTATTTTATGAATTCCTCGATATTTTCGATATCTCGAATTTTTTTCTACTCCCTTCAAAATCGACATATCGAGGTTCCACTGTATTTGAAAACTTCAAACTTACTCGAAAAAATTGAACTTCATTCTAATGACGGCATTGAATTATAAATAGGGTGGTTTAAACATCTCTAAAATGCAATACATTCCTCGGTAATATTTTTAAAATTATCATAATACTATAATAATTTATTATATTTGAAAACTTCATCGAAAAGAAATGAACTTTATTCAAATGACGCCATCGAAATATAAATCGCCTCTATATAAAAGCAGCATTTCATTCATATTTTTTTTTTAAATTCCTTTCATTCATCACAAAACTATAATAATTTATTTTATTCAAAAACTTAAAACCATGGAGGTACAAGTAATTTAACTCTAAGCTTAAAACTTTATCGAAAAAATCGTCTTCTTTGTGTAATATCAATGAATGTTTCATTCATATCAGCTGTATTGTAGACTCCATGAGCAAAATAATTTTGCGTTAAAGAAATGCAGCAATTCTTCTACAACTCATTCTACATATTTTAGTGTTTGCATTCTCCATAAGTGCAAATTAGGCTTCGTTATAGAAATAATCAAAGTTTGAGGATCATTTAATCTCAAATATATTGTCATTGCGTTGTTTCAGTATGCAGGCACAGAATTTAAGCAAACATAAAACGTTTTAGGACGAATACAACACTCAATATGAATTAAAAAGTACTTTAAATATCACGATTTTGACACAAGATGGATGCCATATATCATTTTGAAGTGGGTCATGTGATCGTTTCATATCATGGTCACGTAATCGTTTCATATAAAGGGTGTAATTATTATTTTAATTTTTATTTGAAAAACTACTGAATATATTTTGCTGACATTTTTACTTTCCTTATATACATAATGTATAAGGAAAGTATTGTGACGGGGTCGAAAATTCGAAATCGAGTTTTCGACGGGAGAGCACGTTTCAAGCATCCCTGATCACGAATCAAGCATTTTTGAAGTGATGTCTGTGTGTGTGTGTGTGTGTGTGTGTCAGTGAGTCTGTGGAGACGATAACTGACGAACGGATGGATCGATTCGAATCAAATTTGGTACAAAAATCACAATTCATAAACACTGGAAGTCTATTGTTTTTATTCGTAATCGAATGTTCAGAACCCCCCTAAATTTTCGAATAAAATTTTGAAAAAATCGTCAAAAAATCAAAACCTTTAATAAAGTTACGCAAATAGACATTTCTTATGTAATTTTTCATTAGAAAACGATTGACATAAATTTTAGAACGCTAACACGAATCGTTCTCGAGATATTGCACAGTTTTTAAAAAGTTATTAAAAAGTCATATAAAATGAAAAAAAATATTTCCTATTGAGAAACATGTTCACTTTTCATATGTAATACCATGCGATAAATTGGGTGACACCATTCTCGTGGTTCTAGCTCGTTCCATTCATGAAAAAAGATACTTTGAGTAATACTTTTGTATTTGAACGCCAATAGTCATTTATATGCTGTAAGAACAACTTATTTCTTCGTCCATAACGCTTGGCGAGATTTTGGCGACGAATTTGGCGGAATGTCGACAACTTGGCGGCTATGTGAAATGCTTCCAAATTAACGAAAATCTCGCCAAATGGATAAAAATGACGCTAAATCAATGAAAATGACGACTAATTGTCGAAAATTCAATATCTTGGAAGGAATATTAGTATCTACTATAAGAAAAACCTATTTTTTTACTGTAAAAGTAGTAAATTCATTACATTATATAAGGAAAGTCATGTGTTGCCCACATCAGATTTTTTATATATTTAATGGGATAATTTGAATATTTCCTAAAACCTTCGAAGCAATTTGTGAATTTTAAATTCGCTTAAGAAATGTTTGAAAAATTAAGTCCCATAGGGTTCAATGTATTTCATTTTTTCAACCCTGGTTCAAGCAAAACTAATTGGGTGATATTATTCATTTATATTTCCATTGGCCCCACAGACCGTCATTTTTACGGCAGTTATCTTGTGAACGGACAGACAGAATAAACAAAGTAATAAAAATTTTTCAACTATGTTGTAAATCGTTAAAAATGAAAGAAAATTTTAGTTGTCAAGATGCGTAGATTGATTTGCTCTTTTATACAATTACACCGACATTTGCACTAAGGTCCTCAACGGACAAATATTTTATGGTTGATGAGCCAATTTCTTGGTTTAGAACAATGTTTAACACCATGGATAGCATTCAATTTAAAATGTATGTTTAATGCATGTATTTGAAATTTTTTTTCGAGCAAGATATTTTGCTCTATAGACAATCTTCAATTTAAAATGTACGTTGAATGCATGCATATATTTGAACATTTTTTGTCAAACGAGATGTTTTGCTCTATGGACAGTATTAAATTTAAACTGTATGTTAAATGCATGTATTTGAACATTTTCGGTCGAATAAGATGTTTTGCTCTATGGATAGTATTCAATTTAAAATGTATGTTGAATGCATGTATTTGAACATTTTTGTCGAATGAAATGTTTTGCTCTATAGGCAGTCTTCAATTTAAAATGTATTTTGAATGCATGCATATATTTGAACTATTTTTTTGTCCAACGAGATGTTTAGCTCTATTGACAGTATTAATTTAAAATGTATGTTGATTGAATGCATGCATGTGAACATTTTCGGTCGAATAAGATGCGCTGCTCTATGGATAGTATTCAATTTCAAATGTATGTTGAATGCATGTCTTTGAACATTTTTGTCGAATAAAATGTTTTGCTCTATAGGCTGTCTTCAATTTAAAATGTATGTTAAATGCATGTATATATTTGAACATTTTTTGTCGAACGATATGTTTTGCTCTATGGACAGTATTACATTTAAAATGAATGCATGTATTCGAACATTTAAGGTCTAATAAGATGTTTTGCTCTATGGACAGAATTCAATTTAAAATGCATGTTGAATGTATATCTTGAAACATTTTTTGTTGAACAAATTGTTTTATTCCCCCGTGGTTTTGTTTCGACCTGGGGACATGCGGCCTAATAGGCCACATTAGCTGTGAGTGGCTCAGATAATAGGTGAAGCTCCCTCATTAGCTATTAGTATATTTACAGTAATGGTGGATTTTTAGAGATTTAAAAATTTGATTAGAATTAACACTTATGATATCATTTACATCTCAATTAACAATTCAGCACAATTGGTAAAATTGACGTTATAATGAATCTACCCTTCACTGGATAGGAATATATAGGGTCTGATTTTGAGGGCATTACTTTCCTTATACTGAGAGGCATGATTCATAAAATGCACATTATTAGTACTTTCTTGATGGAAACATGCATAAGAAAATTGTTACAATCAAGAAATCATAAATTATCTGTATTTTTGGCATTACGCGATCTGAATACAGGAGCTGACCAACAAACTTGGCGATATATCACGAACTTCGTGACATTTAGTGAGGTTGAGAAAGTTTGAGAATCTGAACGTTTGCTCCGGAATTTCGCAAATTACGCAGTGTTTTCAGGAGTTTTTCATAGAAGACCAGTATATCAGAGAGCGATATTATGTAATAATGAAAATCTTTTGAGCTGTGAATACGTCAGCCTTTTGAGAATATAATTTTTTTTATTTATGAATTTGCTGAGTATTCAATTGCTGTTTTATGCTGTCTAACGATTGTTTTACGACTTTCTTGTGAAGCGTTCCATCATAAGCCCTTATGCATCCCTTTAACTATCGAATAAAGTATTCTAGAGCTGCTAAAACATAGTCGACTAATAGGACAGCAACTATACACTATCAATTGAGAAAGTTTGCAGCACCTTTAGCGGCGGATTGAAAAAGTTAAAATTCCTATCTCGACAACTAAGCACAACAGGCAATAGTTTTCAATTACAAAGTTGGAAAGTAATCCTTTATTTAGTATGCAAAGATGTTTGGTTTGCACATATGCACAGACGATAAAGGATGAGGTCAACGAAAATTGATTACTGGACAAGTGTTATACTGACGTATTTCTGTAGGAAATGGTGAGAAATATGCATAGAAAAATAATAATCCATGTAATAAATAAGCTTATTTTAACTTATTTAGAATTATTCATTTTGCAGCAACAGTAAAGCTTGTATAAAAATATTAGAAAATGATGCAATACAACAATTATCCCATTTCGTTGACATCATATTTGGTTGACATCATATTTCGTTGACATCAGAGTTGAAAATGCGAGTTCGAGTTAGCTTTAAGTATTAGGCATGAGCCAAGTGTGTGTCAGGGGATAATAATTAAATATCAAGTGAATATTTATGAAGATTCTACACATGAGTATGAATAAACGCACTATTTGGACGCATAAGTTGATGAAAGGACCCAATTTCCATTTATGTGGTGTTAAATCAATGCCAAAAGCATTTCGCTGAAAATCATATACATCATAATTTTGCTATGAAAGACGTGCATGTAAATATAGTCATGTGCTGCCCACATAAGTTAACTTTTTTATATTTCAAAGGAAAAAAAAATTACAGACAAATAAAAAATTTTGCAAAAGTGTATAATTTAATTAATGGTTTATATAATTTAATTAATGGTTTAATTAATGGTTTATATAATTATACTGAGATAAAAATGCGAATTAAAACACATTTCTTTGAAAATTTATTTCAAAAAATTATAAGCTTTTAAAGCTAACAAAAATAAATAAAGAATTCTATTTAAAAGCAAGCTTTTCGATTATAATAAAGTACTTATAGATCATTCCTTAAAAGTGTAATGGATGTTTATCTTAAAAATTTTCCTTCCAAGTATTGGATTATAATTCTAAGGCATTTTATTTATATTTCACGGAAGAAACGGAAAGTTATCATTAATTAACTCGGCTTTGAAATTTTCCTTTTTTCACGCCTACCCAATGCTATTTCCTTTCTTACGTCACATTCAATTATGCAGTTCTTTGTTTTTTACCCTATGTACATAAATGTCAAAAAATGTCAAGAGACATCCTGAACAAATCTTCGAAAAACTTTTTATGCAGATTTCTTTAAAATTGATTTCGAAATGTATTTATTTGCGCGTTTGTTTTGTGCTTTTTATTAGCATCAAGGAAATTTTTCCACTCTAAATGTGGAATTAAATTATTCTTTGAGTGTGACGTATTTTTTGAAGTTTTGATTTGTGTCTTTGGTTGAATAAACCGTAACGATATGGTGTCCAAAATTATCTTTGCATACGCAAACATCTGATGTGGATAGCACATAATTTTCCGTACAGGCTCAAATTAATTTTCTCTTTATTTTTTTAAAAACTCATTAAGTTTAATTGAACAAAATAACAATTATAATTATTTGAAATGACCCTGAATTTGCATTTTTACTTTCCCTGTAGTACATGGTAATGTATAGGGAAAGTATTGGAATCATGTCGAAAATCGCAACTCGAGTTTTCGACGGATCTACACGTTTTGAGACCTCTAGAATACAAAAAAAAAACATTTCAGCGTGACGTCTGTATGTGTGTCTGTGTGTCTGCGTGTCTGTCTGTCTGTGCAGATTTTGTATCCACTCTAACTAAAAACTAATGGACGGCATTTCACAAAATTTGGTAGGTAAATCATTTGTGGGCGAGTCTGGTGCTGATTAGTTTTGGGTACGATTCGGGATAAAAGAACACGCATATTTTTGCGAAATGGCCCGCAAACGCTTGTATCCTAACTGAAAAACTAATGGACCGAATTTCACAAAATTCGGCAGATGATTCACTTGTGGGTCACCCTGGGGCTGATTAGTATTTGGTGCGATTCGGAAAAAAATAACCTGTATTCTTTTGCAAAATGGCCCGCAAAAATTGTCAAAATCTAAACTAAAGAACTACGTATGCTCAAATATATCCATTAAATGCTTGTTTAATACGTAATTTTTAGCGAAGAAAAGAATAAGACCAACCCCATTACACTAAGCCTAGCCGTTCTCGAGATATTTTAGTTTTTCGTATTTTCTCTACGCCACCTGTGAAAATAAGTCCGGTTAACGAATGAGAACGAAAATTGCATTAAAAGTGAAATAAATTTAATTAAAATAAAGAGAACGTGGATATAAGTCTGCAGGGAAAGTCATGTGCTGCCCACATCAGATTTTTACTTTCCCTGCAATACATGGTTATGTATAGAGAAAATATTGGAATCGTGTCGAAAATCTCAACTCGAATTTTCGACGAACCTGTACGTTTTGACACCTCTAGAACACCAAAAATTCTGATGTGGGCAGCACATGACTTTCCTTGCAGACTTAAATTCATATTTTCTTTATTTCATTAATAATGTATTAGATTGAGTTTAATTGCACCAAATAACACTAAATTTGCATTTTTAATTCAATTTTTGTTTTCATTTGGTAATTGGATATTTTTCCGATAGCGGCATAACAAAAATGTAAGAAATCTCAAATGAGAATGGTTTGTCCTAAAGTATAATGGAGTGTGTTATATCCTTTTCCTCGTCAAAAATTGCGTATAAAGCAAGAATTTAATTCATATATTTCAGCATACGTAGTCTTCTTTTTTTTAGATTTTGGCGATTTTCGAGGACCATTTCGTAAAAAAGGCGGGTTCTTCTTTTTCGAATCATACCAAATTCTAATCAGCACCAGAGTATCCAACAAGTAATTCATCTACCAAATTTTGCGAAATTTGGTAAAGTATAGTATTTTAGCTAAAGCGGATAAATGAAACTTTTACGGATCATTTTGCAAAAAAAGGTGGATTTTGATTTTATGAATCGTACCAAAGACTAATCAGCACCAGGGTCACATCCAAGTGACTTACCTACCGAATTTTATGAAATTCGGTCCATTAGTTTTTGAGTTAGAGTGGATACATACATTGCACAGACACACAGACAGACAGACACACAGACAGACGCACAGACAGACACACACACAGACGTCACGCTAAAAATAGTTTTTTCGTATTCTAGAGGTCTCGAAACGTGTAGATCCGCCGAAAACTCGAGCTGCGATTTTCGACATGATTCCAATACTTTCCTTATACATTACCATGTATTGCAGGGAAAGTAGAAGCAACTTTTAGCGTGATATTTGAGTATGTGTCTGTGTGTGTGTCTGTGTGTGTGTCTGTGTGTCTGTGTGTGTGTCTGTGTGTCTGTCTGTGCAATGTATACATATATCCACACTAGCTGAAAATAAATTGACTAAATTTCATAAAATTTGGTAGATAAATCACTTGTGGGTCACGGTGATTACATTTTGGTACAGTTCGGAAAAAAGGAATCTGCCTTTTTTCGCGAAATGGCCCACAAAAATCGTATGTGTCCACTCTAGCTGACAACCTAATGGACCAAATTACACACAATTTAGTAGATAAATCGCTTGCGGGGTATTGTGGTGGTAGTTAGATTTTGGTACGATTCGGAAAAAAAGAATCTGCCCTTTTTTGTGAAATAGTCAGCAAATCTAAAATATCCGGTCTGAAATAAAATACGATATATGCTCAAAAGTATCCATTAAAGCTGCTTTACAATTGCTTTATACGTAATTTTTGACGAAAAAAAAGGAATAACATCCACCCCATTCCTCGAAAATGAACCATTCTCAAGATATTTTAATTTATAATTTTGAGAAAATGAAGACAATTTTCACTGTAATTTAAAAACTATTTCATAAAATTTCTTAAAACTTAGTAATTAAGTCCCCTGATAGTTATATTGATGGTGATTAGATTTTAATACGATTAGGAAGAAAGTAACCCACAATTTTTTGCAAAATGGACCGCAAAGTTAGTGAAAATCTGAAATAGATGACTGAACTTGTTGAAATATATTAATTAAGTACTTGTTTTTAAAGCAAATTTTTACAACCAAACCAATAAGACTGATCCTGTGACTGTAGGATGAATCGTTCTCGAGATATTCCAGGTGTCTTTTTTTTTTTTTTTTTTTCTTTCCTTAATTTTGAATTTTGAGTGCCTGAACAGTTTAAAGTGAATTAAATTGCCAAATGGAACAAAGGTGCATTAAAAAGGCAAATTGGATGCAATATTAGAATAGCATCCATGTTATTTTCTGCAATTAATCTCTATTTAATGCATCATGAATTAAAAACTGACAAAATGAATTTGGTAATGAAATAAAAGTCATGTACTACCCACATCGGAGTTTTAATTCAATTTTAGTTTTCATTTAGTAACTGGAGGTATTTTCAAATGCGGCGTAGCAAAAATGCGAACAAGCTAAATGAGTAATAATAAGGTTGATCTCATTTTTTTTCATCATCAAATATTACGTTTTATACAAGAATTTAATTGACACATTTGAGCAAATGTAGTCTATTATAATTTAACGACCATTGCGGGCCATTTCGCAAAAAAAGCAGGTACTTTTCTTCCAAAAATCTAATTCCTTTCCACAAGGAATTAACTACTGCATAATATTCTTGGCATCTAGCATTGAAAGACATATGACAGAGGAAGAGCTTTGACACATATAACCTATTGTTATTACACATTGCTATTGTTATATTGATTGGACAGATCATTCTGCCAGAAACCGGGCAATTTGGTAAATGAAATTAGATGATGTATGTGCAAAGCAACTCATTTGCTAACTCCAATATACTGAGTGCGCAGTGTTTGATACTTTAGTAATATGTTCTTGAATAAGGTTTTTTTTTAATAAAGTAATTGTTATGACTTGTATTTTACAATTACACCATTACATTGCGTTGTTGCAATGCTAATACTTAGGTTTCCACCCCGGATCAAATAGCAGGAACTAGTGAATAAAACTGAGATTTCATATATTTGAAATTAAGTTTCTATATGAAAAATATAAAAACTTAACTTTGATATTAAACTTAACTTTCATATATATGACGTTAAACTGTTGCGTATTTTTTTTAATAATTCAACACAGTGTGATAATAATAACATGGAAGTTTCAGTGTTTAAACATTTTCAACCTATTGATTTCAGATTATGTAATTCCTTTCCACAAGGAATTAACTACTGCATAATATTCTTGGCATCCAGTATTGACAGACATATGCCAGAGAAAGTGCTGTGAAACATATGACCTATTGTTATTAGACATTGCTGTTGTTATATTGATTGGACAAATAATTTTGCCAGAAACCGGGCAATTAGGTAAATGAAATTAGGTGATGTATCTACAAAGCACCTCATTTGTTACTCCAATATGCTGAGTGCGTAGCGTTTCATTGAGCGGTTGATTTGAATACACATTTTAGTAATATGTTCTTGAATAAAGTTTTCCGTGCATGATTTGTGTTTTATAATTAAACCATTACACTGCATTGTTGTCGTAATTCTAATGCTTCAATTTCAACCCTGGATCAAATAGCGGGAACTAGTGGTTAAAATTTCACGAAGGCGCTCCAAATTATATAACACTAAAGAAATTTTATTTAATTTTATTTTTTTCTATTAGAGTTTTTAATAAATGGTTTCTTTACGATGAGACACTGTTTCTCCTTTACATAATTCAACAATGTCATAATCTTAACTCTGTTGTTTACGGTTTTACAGCTGTAAAAAGTCCATAGCTCAAATATTTTATAGTTTTAACATTTATTTTTACGGTTTTATACCTATATAAATATGATGTGGGCAGCACATGACTTTTCCTACAGACTAAAATGCATTTTCTATTTATTTTTTTAATTATTCGATAATTTGAGTTTATTTGCACAAAGTAGCACTGAATTTGCACTTTTAGTTCAATTTTCGTTTTTATTTGGTAACTGGGCGTATTTTCAAATGTGAAATATCAAAAATGCGATAAAACTAAAATATCTCGAGAACGATTAGCACTAGACTAATGGGGTTGGTCTTATCCTTTCATCGTCAAAATTTACTTATGAAACAAGTATTTAATTGATACATTTGAGCATAAGTAGTGTTTTATTACAGATATTGTGATTTTTTCGAGCCAGTTTGTTAAAAAGAGCAGGTTGTTATTTTGCAATTCGTACTAAAATGTAACCAAGGTAATCAAGCAGTGACATATTTACCAAATTTTGTGAAATTTGATTAGTTAAGTTTTTAGGTAGACTGTATACATACAAGTTGTGCCCGGCCATTTCGCAAAACAAAAGCAGGTTCTTTCTTTTATCCCGGATCGTACCAAAATCTAATCAGCACCAGAGTCACCCACAAGTGACTTTACCTATAAAATTTTATGAAATTTGGTTAATTAGCGTTTAAGTTCGAGTGTGGGTATGGGATTTGAGTTCGAGTATGGGTATGGGAAAGTATGTATTTTGCTTTCAGGGAAAGTTAAAAGTTAAGGGGTTTAAATTACACAAACTTCACTTATATTTCGTCAACATTTATTTTTTCTGATATATTGCTTGACAGAACATTTTATAATTTAAATAAATGGTATCATATTTTTTAAATCTCACCTTCGAAATACGCAGTAAAAATTATTTCCCCTGTGGTTTACCATACCCGCTAACAAGAAATATATCTTTCCTTATTTAACGTACTTTTTCTTTCTTCTGAGGAATACTTTGTCGTTTGCACAAAATCAATGGGCCGTATCTTGATTATTTTCTCTTAATTACCCCTTCGGGAAATGAGACCAATCCATCTTTCTCCATAATAAGAGATAATTGACAAGGATTTTAAATGTTTTATTTCTCATTTACTTTCTCTGTGGTTTTTATTTATAAAATATTTTAAAATATTTTATCGGTTAAGTATACAGGGAAAAAATATTTTTTAAGGAAAATGTCCGTAAAGTGAAAGACGTAAGTAGAAAAACATTAGCTTTTCATTAAAAGATAAACATAATTGTTAAACGAAGAACCCCATAAAAGAATGGTTTTTTTTTTTTACAGATTTTAGACGTAAAGTCACAAAAACTGGGAAAAGCAGACGTTTTTAAGCATTGGAATTATGAACTAGTCAAGCCAAAGCGATACATTACGGGGCACCTGTGCGTCAGCACATATCCCCACATCAAATTTTGAATACTTTCCGATTTTGTATTTGTTCTCGGTGAGTTCAGATCTTTCGTCATTCCTGTGCAGGATGAAGATGGGATGGTATTGACGATGTTGCTGGATGGTGATGTTGTCTTGGTATTGGCCGATTGCCTAGAAGAGGTAATGGGAAAACTCAGACTTGGTAGAATATACAGTCAAAATTAGAGTGAAGTTTATAAAGGCGATTAGAAAGCATAAGAATATGTAATTGAATTAAAATTTAAAGGAAACAATTAAAGTGGATTGCAAGCGGGTTGGCGTCAAAAACAGCTAGCTAGTAAGCAATCGTACCATGTCAGTGGATTTTGATTTAATGAAGAACAGGAGCAACTGTGACGCCATCTATCATCGTCATTCAGATCGAATTCAACTCAGATGACACCGGATTGGGGAGACGCAAATCTCGTTTTTTTTCCAGACGACCTTTAGAGGACCGACCAGAACATTGCGAGGACAACGCTTCCTTAGGTAACTAAGGAAAGTGTAGTCGTAGCTTTGATCTGCGTCTCTCAAACATGGCTTCTGTGGTGCACATTTTAAATTACTATTGAAGTTCAATGAAGTTAATTAATTATAACATTACGTTGTGACATGAAATACCGTGTTAACCCACCTTATTAATCTTCAGTGCGAGTACTTCGTTTTGTACAAATCGAGGAGCATTCACAATACATCGTAATGCTTTACTTTGGAATGCTTGCAAATTCTCAATATGCGTTTCTGCAGCCGATCCCGGGACAGGCATACAGCAACGTCGGTGCAATGATTTGGTTGTAAACAATAAACTTATTATGGGTGGAAAGGGGGATTTTCTACCAAGAAGTGGGACATGGGCGGAATATGATTTATTTACGTACTTCAGTTTCTCAGTAATATGCTCTGAAAATAGCATATGGGCTTCGAGAATGGCGCCCAAACACTTGACAGAGTGGCAGAATGGGATGGTTTCTTTAAAAATATTTAAGATAAAATTATGGCTAAGTTCTCGGTAGTTGGGTTTGAATATACACACTGCACTATTGGAGGTATTAATTTCGATTCTCCAAGTCACAAGCCAATGCTCAAGGCTATTTTTTATGTGACTTTGTAGTGTATTGCTATCGTTGTATGGTGAACAGCTTCGTGCAATCAACGCTGTGTCGTCTGTAAAGACAGCCAGCTTAACTTGGGGTATCTTCGGTAAGTTATTGATGCAGATGTTGAATAGCAGTGGACTGAGATTTCCACCCTGTGGAACTCCGGCCCTAATTGGTCGAATAGAAGAGAAAGTTTTATCAACTCGTACGCGGAAAGAACGGTCAGTAAGATAGGAGTTGGTGATCGCCAAAAGTTGTGCCGAAATGCCATCAGCTTAGAAATAAGCCCAGGAATATACGTTTTATCAAATGCCTTGCTGATGTCGAAAAATATTATACTGGTATACTGCCTGTTGGAGGAGTTTTGGTGGATAGTTTCGACTACACGCAACAGTTGGGATTGCGTGGAATGAGCAGACCGAAATCCTTGCTGATTTGGGATTAAAACATTATTAAGTCTGCAGAAACTATTCAAACGTCTTACCAACACCAATTCGTAAATTTTGGATAGTCTTGAAAAGAGGCTTATCGGTGTGTAGCTTTCTGATAGAGTTAAATTTAGATTATTTTGGGCCAAAGAATAATGACGTCAGTTTTCCAACTTTGGGGATGAAAGCGAAATTCGAGCATACGATTTATATACACTGTCCACCAGCATACATAAATAATAGGAATATTTCTAGTGACGCCATTGCTAATATAATCAAGACCGTGTGACTTTCTTACCTTGATAATTCTGATGATGTCAGTAACTTCAGACAGTGGGGTGTTGTCAATATCATTTGGTGTGTCTATGTATAAAACATTGTAATTAGTCCTCTGAAGATCCTCTTCTATGTCTTTGTAGAGATGCCTGAAGTTTTAGTCTATGTGTGGTGTGAATTGGAGTTCCAAGCTGTCTGCAATGGCATTGGCTTTTCCTTCCACCACCTGGGCGAGTCCATTACGGCCGTTAATGGGGGAATTGTAGTTTTTTGGTTCTGAGATTTTTAGCTGTTCGCCAGAGACTGTGATCCGTAGGTGTAAGACTTTCTAGGTGTGTGCCCCAGCGTTGCTGAGTGTGTGTTTTAATCAGAGCCTTGTTCTCGTTATGGAGCTTACGGTATTGTGCGCCGTAAATTGGATACCTTTTGCATTGCCAATCCCTCAGTAACCGGTTTCGCTGCTTGGTTTTGTCCCTAATATCACCTGGAAGAGTGTGATGATTAGGTCTGGAATGATTTGGTTTCGAGGCTGCAGATACTGCCTCAAGCAAAACATGATTCATATATTGGACACATTTTTCAATATCATCCGTGTGAGTAATTTTGAGAGAGGATAGAGTGGTAGAGTTTTCAAGGGTATAACGCAAATTATCCCAATATGTACGTAGCTCCGCAGGAGATTTTTAATCAAAATTAAAGGCATAATTACAGGGAGGTGATCACACGTCAGATTGAAATCTGCACTAATCGCATAGTCATAAGGAATGTTCCGAAAAAGTGCCAAATCGATAGTTTATGCGTTCCTTTCTGTAAAGTAGTGAGTCAGGTTGGGCGGAACTACGATTCTGAAGTTGTCGCACTGAGTCAATCGTTTTAGGGATACACCATACGAGTTCGAAGCTGTGTTCCAATTCGTATGGCGTGAATTTAGGTCACCATCTATGATCATGTTACTGTAAAGCCCCAAAAGTGCTCCTAGGTCTCTACTTGGAAAATATCTCATATTTAATGGAGTGATATACACAGAAGCAAATGCAATCGGGACCAAATTTGGAATAGTGACTGTGATAACAGTGGCCTCCAGTTTCGTAAAGAATGGGACGCCTAGACGATGGCAAGGAATATTATACTTCACGTAGAGTGCAGCGCCACCAGAGGCGTATCCCCTTCCCCAGGCCATAAGGACCTGTACTGGAAGTAACCTGTATAATTACAGATTGCTAGGGGAGGTGCACGAAGAATTCCTAGGGTAAGATTTCCTTGAATTAATTCTGTTACTGGGGAAGGCTCTACCTTTGCTAGCTACGGACAAATTACCATGGTTCTTCGGGCAATCTCGCCAATAAGCTGCGTGTGACCCATTACAAGTGCATCACAACATGTACGTGGCCTTACAGTCTTTGGTGGGGTGGGGCCCCGTATATTTAACACATCTCAGTGACAGTGTGCATACCTGTGACGAGTGAAAATACCCGGCGCAGCCATAACCCTGGGAGGCGAAGCTTTTCCTACCTGTGTAGAGCTCCAGCTTCACTTCCATGCCTAGCAAATTATTATTTTCGAATAAATCCTTCAGGTTAGTCCCGGGCTTAAACTGCAGGTAATACATTTGGAAAGGGTTGTATAGTCCCCCACCTGGTCATATAAGTATTACTGAGTACATCAAAGCCCATGGCTTGCATAACCTTAGTAATTGTCTCAATTTTAGTGACTACTGGCAGCCCCCTAATAACGATCTTGACCGATCTGTCCTCTTTCAGGTTAAAAGTCTTAATCTGTACATCACAAATTTTGAGGTATGCGGCGCACTCACGAAAATGATTTTCTGATTTCACCATGCTTCGGAAAAACCGTCCTTCTAATTTGCTGGTGACGCCATGGGCTCTACGCTCCAAACTGGCAATGATGGCCGGCCAATTAGATCGCTGGACGCTGATTAGTAGCGGAGGTATGTTCGAAATGGGAGTGGGGGTGAGACCAGTGGACGCAGCAGCGTCCTTTCCAATGCTGCTTTTCCCAGTCTGAGAGGTAGTGAATTCCTATTGGTGGACACAGAATTCACCGCTTTTAGAGCTCTGCTCTCCTTTAGAGTCAGTTTGTTTACGACGCCATCGTCATCAACCTTTGTTCTTTTTATTAACGTTCCCTGAAAGGGTTCTTTTTCTGTATTTAGCTTTGGAATCAACATTAGAGTCCATTTTATTTTAATAATTAGCAATTAATTTGAAATTTCTTCCAAATCAGCTGCCTCGGCAGCAGTGTCCATGTGTGAGACTTTAGGAGCCTCCTTAACTGCACAATCCACATTACTATTTATATTACAATTTACATTAATTACAATAGCATCACTACAAACAACATTACTATTAGGCATATCATTAAAAATATCAACACTATCCTCAGGAACTTTAGGAGTCTCAGCTATAAGGGTTGGGGTTTTAAAGAGAGGAAACTTAATCCTACGAAATAGGTCATCATATCCAAATCGTCCTCCATCTTGGCGCAGAGGTTCATTAGTTCCGCCATCGATATATTTTCTTCCGTTGTCTTGTTTCGTCTATGTCTTAGTAACAGGATTTTATGTTCAAGTTCGAGAAACATTGTCTTTAACTCGAGCACTTCCTCACGGGTCACAAACTGTGGAGGGGACTCCTTCTCTTTCGCTACTAACATCTCACTGTCCATTGTTATCATGTGCTCAGACGTTACCAGAGCTTCACTATTCGTCTCGGGGGCACTCATCGACACGACCTCTCAGCTCAGAGTACAAGCTGCAAATCCATTCATGAACTATGATACTGACTTTACATTTTAAAGCAAATAATTCTTTTGCATCACCAAAAGTAATCCAATTTGCGGTGATGGTGATATCAAACGGTTCCTCGCTACTAATAGTTTGTGAAGCGGCATCATGGTTTCAGACCTTTCAGAGTCATTTCATAAAAGGGATTATGTGTAATTTTCAAATTATATCAATGTTTAATGATAAATCATACTTCATTCCGAAAACAAAGTACTTAAATTTCGGTCTGTCATTAATAATAATATGAAGCAATAATACGAATAAGTAAAAAATCCATTAATAAAATGAAACAATTTGTTTGTTTTATATTTTTTATAACATTTTTTTGCCAGAATTCAATAAAAAAAATTAATGTAAACAATTACAAAGTCGTGTACACGCCATAGAAGTGTATACTAAAAATGTGGTCAACTATTACAGTGACAATCCTCAGTTTGCTATCTTATAAGTTTACAAGTTGGCTCTAAGTCAGCTAAACAGAATTGAAGTATTTCTGTTGAGTCATTGAATTAGAATAGTTCACACGCGATCGTACTCGACATGATGTCAAAGTTTCCTTACAACTTTTTATTCTAAACGTACCCGTGTGTAGGCTGAAATACACCGAATGTGATGGCTTATGACACCGGTTCATGCCAGCATTAAAAACAACGTCTTGGATTTCTTGATATGATGCCACGTCAACATGAACCGTGTAGGCTCACATCAAGTCCACACTTCAGGCACATTATGCTACTTTAAAGTCATCATTTACGCGATTTTCTCATACTCTGCAAAGTCTACTTCGACAGTAAGAGCTTGCAAATCCGTCCTAGTAGTTCAACTGAAGAGCATCGCCGGGTCAGTTAATCCGTGGTGAAATTCCCAGTTGGGATAGCAAGGTTCTTTAAAATGGCGTCGGAACAAACCAGCCTTGTAAGCCAGTGCAAAGATGTCGGTAGTCTGAAAGCAACCATAATACATATAGCATGTATTGAGTGGACTATATTGAACGCCTATTTCAAAATCGGGAGGTTAATGATCAGGTAGGCGACTCACCTGGAGGATATAAATTGCAGCCGGAGACTAACTAGCCTGGACCAAAAATAGCAGGTGGTGATCAGCCAGATAGTCAGTTGCACGTCAAACTGGTATTAGAGAGTAGAGAATGCTGTGTCCACTTCGGCGATAAGATCTTGCAATTCGCCCATTATCTATCTCAATGACAGAACGTCGCAAGCCAGTAAGAAGTTAAAACTCTCAATTGAAACTCTCATCAAAGACTAAGTCACGTATCGACACCAGACTAAAGATCTGGGCGTGAAACATGTGTAGCCAATGTTTGTCACGCATAGATTAATCGGTATTGCCACCTTAGTTATTACTTTCCTTTTATACATAATGTATAAGGAAAGTATTGTGACGGGGTCGAAAATTCGAATTCGAGTTTTAGACGGGAAAGCACGTTTCAAGCATCCCTGATCCCGAATCAAACATTTTTGAAGTAATGTCTGTGTGTGTGTGTCAGTGAGTCTGTGGAGACGATAACTGACAAACGAATGGACCGATTCGAAAGAAATTTGGTACCAAAATCACAATCCATAAACACTGGAAGCCTATTGTTTTTATGCGCAATCGAATGTTCAGAACTCCCCAAAATTTTCGAGTGAAATTTTGAAAAAATCGTCAAAAAATCAAAACCTCTAATAAAGTTACGCAAATAGACATTTCTTATGTAACTTTTCATTAGAAAACGATTGACATAAATTTTCTTGAAAAAGTCATATTGCACATTTTTCAAGAAAAATTATCAAAAAGTCATATAAAATAAAAAAAAAATATTTCCTATTGAGAAACATGTTCACTTTTCATATGCAATACCATGCGATAAATTTGGTGACATCATTCTCGTAGATCTAGCTCGTTTCATTCATGAAAAAAGATACTTTGAGTAATACTTTTGTATTTGAACGCAAATAGCCATTTATCTGCTGTAAGAATAACTTATTTCTCCGTCCATAACGCTTGGCGAGATTTTGGCGATGAATTTGGTGGAATGTCGCCCAATTTAGCGACTTTTTAAAATGTTGCTAAATTAACGAAATACTCGCCAAATGGATAAAAATGACTCTAAATCAATGAAAATGACGGTCATTGAAGAAAATTCAACATCTTGGGAAAAATATAAATATCTACTATAAAAATAATCTCTTTTTTTTACTGTAAAAATAGTAAATTCATTGCTTTATATAAGGAAAGTCATGTGCTGCCTACATCAGATTTTTTTTTCATATGCTAAGCACCCCAAAATGGCTAAATCTAGGTTATATTTTCAACTACTTATAAAGGGTATATATGTAAAATCTATCCATTTTTTGCTATGATTCTTGGCATAACGTTCACTCAAGTGCTGATAACTTTGAGATTGACAAGCACGGAATCAATCCAGAATCCATCGTGTATGGGCCCGCTAATGTTTGATGAACACAAACGTCAAAAGAACTGTAGCATATTTCTAATGAATGGAAAACCCATTAATCTAGCAATTAAATGTTTAATATAAATAACACTAAAAGCAATTATAATTACTGAAGGAAAAAAACATTTATATCATGCAAATTATACAAGTTATAAGTTTAAGCAGCAAATGATATAAAATAAAAAAAAGCATTTGCATGCATGCGAAAACTCTAGTGGCCGAAAATGTTCGCTAAATATTTGCATCATCAAATGTAAACTAATTACTTAAATATTGAATATGGAATAATAATTTCATTAAACATTCCATATTGACGAAAGCGAGAGAATGTTAGTGAAATGCTTGTCACCTTTAATCATTTCTGCTTACACCATTTGCTTTAATTATGATAAATTTCATATAACAAGTAGTTCAGAATATGCGAATTATTTCCTATATTGTTTGACCAGGTGTTATACAATTTTCGGTATTATTACTCTGAAGGAGTACGGATGCAGTCAGAATTGTTTAAATTAATATTTGATATATTTTAAGAGGTAATCACCATGTTGGCATGGTTCAATGAATTTATGGGACATATTACTTTCCTAAGCAGCAGTGCGCAAGATCAGAAAATTTGATACGGAGCTGATCAGATGTCTTACATATCTGTTAAATCTACAGTAAATTATCATTATGATATTACTTTTTGCAACAAAATTCTCTAACGTTGCGCATGGAGAGACAAATAAAGTGAAGTTACTTTTAATAAACTTTAGTACAGTAAACTTCCGATAATCCGGATCTATATTTAAAGATCTACCAAATTTTTGTAGAATAAAATGTTCAACAAATTTAAGCTGTTTACCAAATTTTAACTCTCTAGGACGTAGGAAAGTGCATTAAAAATGCCATCAAATAAGTATATCATGAAGAGTTATATAAAATTAAAAAAAAAATTGACAAATTGTTATCTACCAAATTTATTTTAAAATGTGAAGCCTCTCTCATATACAAAATGATTAAACTGTTGGAAAGATATTTATTATATAATATATCTCCTTTTTCTTTCTGGAGGATATCCCAAAAGTCAGAATTGAATTGAATTTGTTTTTTTCCCTATATTAAATAATTTTTAATTAAAAAACTACTTAACATATTTTACTGAAATTTTTTTATATATTTTATGGGATAATGGGAATATTTCCTAAAAATTTCGAAGCAATTTGTGAATTTTAAATCTGCTTAAAAAATGTTTGAAAAATTAGGTCCCATAGGGTTCAATGTATTTCATTTTTTCAACACGGGTTCAATAAAAAACTAATTGGGTGATATTATTTATTTATATTCCCATAATTCCCACAGACCGTCTGAAAAACATACTAAAATTTCATTTTGATAAAGTCATTTTTACGGCAGTTATCGTGCTAACGGACAGACAGACAGACAGGCAAACACACAGACAGACAGAATGAATGAACAAAATCATAAACACTTTTCAACTATGTTGTAAAGTGTTAATAAATATTAATGTACTGTTAAAGTTATAATAATTGACATATTTAAACATTTATAAAAAAAAGTCCAAAAAGCTCGAAATTTAATATTTGTTTGTACTGCACATTAAAAACCCAATTCTCGGATTGCAATGTCAGTTTTTTTAAGTAAATTAATTATCCACAAATGCATACAAAATATTCAAAAATTTAACAAATTTTCAATTCTTCACAAAATACTCCAATACAATCAAAATTTTAACACCTATATATCCGTGTCATTTAATACGAACTTAAGGTTTAGTAAGAAATGTAATTATATAGCTACTTAAAACATTCGAAAATTCAGAGAATTTAATTGCTTTTTTAATCTACATATTTAAAAATCGCATCAAAGAGCAGCGGCATTTTCTAGAAGTGGCGTCTAATGATTAATAGATCACTATCCTACTGCAAGGGCGGGATGAACGGGAAGTACTCCGCCGAACGGCATATGCGCCCGAGAAAAGGACTTGTGACGTGAATTTAGTTGTTCAGAAAAGGGATTTCTAAAGAAATGAATGCGAACATCGCTAAAGCAGGGTAGTTATATAACATAACGAATAATTAAATTCTTTCGTATAAATAACAGGGAAAATTACACACAATCCATGTACAGCGGCACATAGGGCGTAGTGCGACCCCCTTTCCTCCGTCACGAAGCTGAAATTCGTTACTTGCAGAGACTCTGCGTTCTACGTTAAAATCCACCGACACACACAATTTAAATCTTAATTTCAACAATCGCAACACAATTATACCAACTTATATCTTCCGCAAATAACGTAATTTTTATATTTTAATTTTACTCGCCCCTTTCACTGTTACATACTTCTCCAAAACGCAAAAATTAACTCTCATTACATTTTGATCGCTCATGAAACAGCGAAAGGGACAAAGTGACTCTCCCCGCGATCACAAATATAGATATCCTCAGATCAAGAACACATCCCTTATGCGCATGCGTGAAAGAACCTGATAAGGGGGGGCCTCATTTTTCAACCAATTTTAAGGGAAAAAAAGAAACTATACATTTATACGTTATAACATTATAATTAATGAACGGCAGGCTTCAATAATTTATTTTTATTTTTGAGCAATATATAATGTTTAAAGAAGTTGCTGTTAAATTATAAACATTTTATCTTCAGGCAACTTTTTTATCACAGTATAAAAATCAGAAGCATTTTAAACAGACGAAAAGCGTAAATTATTTAAAAATTCACGAACTTCGCCTATCAGCTGTGTGGATTCTGTTCAAAGCTTGTTTAAAGGATAATTTTTCCATCTTTTCGATGGCACAAAGATGGAAATAATGTGATCATTTTTTTAGTCATTTACGAAATTATTTGTGTGCAAATGTTAAACATAAAAGATACTGCACGTTTTTCAAACAGATTTATAGACCAAAAAAAATAATACTACAAAGTATCGTTAAATAAGTCAACTTTTCAAAAAGCAATTTTATAACGCCTTCATTAGCTTCATAATCGTGTATTTAGCCTATTCCATTCATGAAAAAGACATATCTTAAATATTTTGTCTTTCAAAAGCAACTAATTGGCCAAATTTTATATGGTATTAATTAAATACTAATGGAATTTTGATTTAGATATAAATAAATAATGTGTATATATAAATACATTTATTTTACCAACACGACCGCATAAAATTCGAAATTTTAGTTGCGTTGGTAAAGGTTTTGTAACTCGAGTATAAGTCAGAGGGAGATCCCTATATGTAGTGTATAATGTATATATCGTCCTATATGTATGCCCTATATATATTGCAAATATTTCAAAAGAATTTATCCCAGTGCATAGGGAAATTTTTAAATACTTCTTCAGGAAACTGTCCATATACTGCTTTTCTGGCATTAAAATAAAATAATTAATATCAATAAGCATTTCAAAACGCTTACTAATTTAGTGCTATCTAAGACTGTATGCCTCTGCACAATATTTTAATAACAAGACACATAAGAATAAATGTTATATACACGTCCATGATATTATACATCAAAATAGCTCCTTCCAAAGTAAATAGCTTCTGCTCAAACTCGCCAATGTATATTGGTATTTTAGATGTCTGACCAAGATATGTGAGCCATTTGATTGCATTAGTAAATTGCCCTGTATCCGAGTGAATATTATCTCTCCGATCAATATGATGTACAGATAGTTAAATGTGTTATATCTCAATTGTGGTCACATGACTGTCAGTCATAAATTAATCACTTTTGAGACTAGAAACGGTTTTATACATGAATGTTAAACTTTTTACGTTGAAAAGAAAGTTTTTCAATTTATTTACTGAAAGGTATTTTCGCAAAAATTTGAAAAATAATATTTTTCATACAACAACTGCACAATAATTGCCTTTTATGCCTTTATTAGCTAGTCATCGTATTAGGATATATAATGTTAAAAAACATAAACCACTCTTGCGTTGAACTTTCAATATTTTGAGTCTTTGTTGATCTATTTTACTCGAAAACTACAATAGTTGGGAGGATGAAAATTTTCAGACATACGTAAAACTGCACACAAATGTGCAGAATCACAATTTCAATAATTAAAATGAATTGTAACAGGGTTAAATGCCCAGTTATATACCGCTCATGATCATGACGCTTCGTACAATTAACAAGTAAACAACAACTATTAAACAGCTAATCAAAGCATGTACGCTTGTTACTTTCCCTGCAATACATGGTAATGTATAGGGAAAGTATTGGAATCATGTCGAAAATCGCAACTCGAGTTTTCGACGGATCTACACGTTTCAAAACCTCTAGAATACGAAAAATCAATTTTTAGCGTGACGTCTGTGTGTGTGTCTGTGTGTCTGTCTGTGCAGATTTTGTATCCACTCTAACTAAAAATCTAATTGACCGAATTTCATAAAATTTGGTAAGTAAGTCACTTGTGGGGGAATCTGGTGCTGATTAGTTTTGGGTACGATTCGGGATAAAAGAACCCGCCTTTTTTGCGATATGGCCCGCAAAAGCTTGCATCCACTCTAGCTGAAAATCTAATGAACCGAATTTCACAAAATTTGTTAAATAAGTCTCTTGTGGGTCACGTTGGTGCTGATTAGATTTTGGTATGATTCAGAAAAAATAACCTGCCTTTTTTGTGAAAAGACCCGTAAAAATCGTCAAAATGTAAACTAAAAAACAACGTATGCAGAAATATATCCATTAAATGCTTGTTTTATACGTAATGTTTAATGAAGAAAAGAATAAGATCAACCCCATTACACTAGGACTAGCCGTTCTCGAGATATTTTCGTTTTTTTGTTTTTTCGCTACGCCACCTTTGAAAATAAGTCTAGTTATCAAATGAGAACGAAAATAGAGTTAAAAGTGAATTAAATTTAATTAAAATAAAGAGACCGTCGGTATAAGTCTGTAGGGAAAGTCATGTGCTGCCCACATCAGATTTTATACATTGTAATCTAAAAGTGCTCCCGTATATATTAAATACATTTTTGTGATTTAAATGTTTTACTTAGATTTCACTGTTTTCCTGCATTCCATTTTGTTTAATTCAATATTTAAATTCTATGCACTTATTTACTCTTTTGCATTAAGGTTCTCAACTGCTGAAATTAAAAATTTTATACTTCTAATTCAGCAATTATTTATTAGATTAAATTTTAAATTGAACCATTTCACAGCTCACATACTTCATATGCGCGATCCCATTCACAGAACGGCTTTTTGATAGTATTAAATCATGACAAAATATCCCACACCACGAAAATCGTCCCATTTCATAATCTCAAATTAAGCAACGTTACATATAGTAGCAGTTAACTAACGTATTTATGTGTTTGACATCGCTGGAATATTAGAAGACGCCTCTATCTTTCAGAGGCGCCTTCTCAATTAATTGGAACTCATCATTCAAAGACCATGAATAACGAAGAAGTGTGACAAAAGCGACCATTTATCTATGTACTGGATATTTGAGATTCAAAGGATGCGTTTCAGACAAACACTTCCCTAAAGTTACAGTTCCACTGATTTATGCACTAACAATGATCATGTCAGAGACTTGTATCAAGGGGATATTTATTTATGGGGTATTTCCAGAATGTAGATTTTATTGATAACAATATTTTACAATTGTTTCCATACAGGGCATTTCATAAAAATTGGACGGTTATAAATGTATCTTGAACGATGTGTCACAGATCCATTATTCCAATTAAAAAAAATTCTGATGTGGGCAACACATGACTTTGCTTATATAATGCGATGAATTTACTACTTTTACAGTTAAAAAAATGTTATTTTTACAGTAGATACTTATATTCTTTCCAAGATATTGAATTTGCTTCAATTAGTCGTCATTTTCATAGATTTAGCGTCATTTTTATCCATTTGGCGAGATTTTGCTAATTTGGCAACAATTAAAAATGTCGCCAAGTTGGTGACATTCCGCCAAAATCGTCGCCAAAATTCGACCAAGCGTTATGGACGGAGAAATAAGTTATTTTTACAGTATATAAATGACTATTGGCGTTCAAATACAAAAGTATTACCCAAAGTATCTTTTCTCATGAATGGAACGAGCTAGATCCATGAGAATGATGCCACCAAATTTATCGCATGGTATTACATATAAAAAGTGAGCATGTTTCTTAATAGGAAATATTTTTTTCTTACTTTACATGACTTTTTGATAATTTTTTTGAAAAATGTGCAATATCTCGAGAACGGTTCATATTAGCGTTCTAAAATTTATGTCAATCGTTTTTTAAGAGAAAATTACATAAGAAATGTCTATTTGCGTAACTTTATTAGCGGATATTGATTTTTTGACGATTTTTTCAATATTTCACTCGAAAATTTAGGGGGGTTCTGAACATTCGATTGCGTATAAAAACAATAGGCTTCCAGTGTTAACGGATTGTGATTTTTGTACCAAATTTCGTTCGAATCGGTCCATTCGTTCGTCAGTTATCGTCTCCACAGACTCACTGACACACACACACACACACACAGACATCACTTCAAAAATGTTTGATTCGTGATCAGGGATGCTTGAAACGTGCTCTCTCGTCGAAAACTCGAATTAGAATTTTCGACCCCGTCACAATACTTTCCTTATACATTATGTATATAAGGAAAGTAATTGCTTCAAATAAAATAGCTTTCAGATTTCGGCATCTTTAGTCACCTGACATGTTTCAATAAGATGTATATAATTTGCATTTTTATACGGGTCCTCTGCAAAGGAAGCTCCGATTATCAACTTGTTCTTTATTTATTTAAAAATATTTCAAACAAAAACCCCGATACTCTTATGCAAAATTGACCCTGAAGAAAGTATATGGACACACAATCTATATATCAGACATATATGAACTGATAACGAAAAGAAACTCTAACCGAAAGAAACACCCTGACCAAAAGAAACTGCAAAAATGTAAATTTTGGGGGTTTTACAAACATGGAATTTCGTTCGATAAAATTTCTATTCGAAAACTTACATAGGTAATAGCCATGAGTAATAAATTTATACGTTTTCAAACTGTCTGTTGAATTTTTTAACTAATGATATCTTGGATAATTTTTATCTTATGACAATGGAACTTTTTTGTTTGACTAATTGGGATTTGGAAATACTTTTATAATAGGCATTCTTTCTAAAAGTCCCGTATAAAGAGTTGTATTTTGTGCATTTTTACTTTCCTTACATACATAGTACAATATACAAAAAACATCTTGTGACGGGGTCGAAAATTCGAATTCCAGTTTGGTACAAAATAGCCCGTTTCAAGCAGCCCTAAACTTGAATCGAACATTTTTTAAGTACTTTCTGCGGGTATATGTATGTGTGTGTATGTGTGAATATGTTTTGAAGACCCAGACCGTCCGACTCATCCTGACGACATGAGCAACTAATTGGACGGCCAGATGTGAATGTGTGTGTCCATCCATGAGTCCGTGGATGCGATATCACACGAACGAATAGAGCACACATTTCGTCTAAAAATCTCCCCACACACACTTCAATTATGAAATTAATTTTTTAAAAATTCATAAAACATTAGAATATTCAATATTATTAAGTAAATAATAATTCTGTACGTATTTTTTTTCTAAAAGGAATAACACAAAATTTAGAACACTACTACATTGAACCGTTTTCGAGTCAATGAACGTTTTTCAAAAAAATGTATCCAAAAAATTACATAAGAATGAACAGCAGTAAGTATCATCAAATATGTAACACTTGGCAATAAATTTAGTGAATAATTTAGCTAAATATCACTAAATTATTGATTTTTAATGCATTGCCAAATAGACAAAAATATTTCAACATTGACGAAAATGATACTAAAATTACAGACGTCAAATTTATAAATCAATAATAATTAACCTATTTCGATATATTATAATGGCGTATATTACTTGAAGTTGTTAGCAATATTTCTAATTGTCAAGTTATATTTGGGGGAAATATCAGTACTTTAAAATATTTTTAGATGTTGCCATCCAAAAAAGCAATAAATACCAGTGCACTTCTCAAGATTAAAACATTTATGAAACATATTTGTGTTTGGCATAATAGGAAGTTTATGTTCGCTTTATCTTTCAGAGGTGTCATCTCCAATAATTGGAACTCATCACTCAAAAGGTATAAATGACGCAGATAGTGTCACAAAAGCAACCGTTAACCCTTTAGCTAGAGTTTAAGATTCAAAGTATGTCCAGATAAAGAACACAGATGGGTCATGAGTTTACAGTGTATAATTACAGTGTATATACAGTGTTTACAGTGTATATACAGTGTTGTGTAATCGCAGTTTACTGAAGCAAATTGATATTTATTTACGGTAGGTTAAAGTGTAGATACATTGACAAATCGCTTTAAAAAAGTTAATTAAGCTAAACTAATTAAATATTTTATTTTTTTTTTCTAATTTCAGTGAAGTTTCAGTAAAACTGATAAATAATTAAACGATTCTGCTGTTTTGCATTCTGAAGAGTAATTTTTTGGTATTCTAAAACAAGTTTCAGATATCTATCTGTAACTGTACCATATTTCTCTCAAGCTTAACATCTTACAATTTATAAAAATATATGGAAATCGAAACATCAAAACGATTGACACAACAGGGCCACACATGACCGTTGATGCACTGGAAGTGTTATTTTAGACTTTGGGAACATCCTCCTATCGGCAAGTATTGTTACTAACAAGGGAAGGCTTTGCAATAGTTCTCTCGGATTGCAATCTTTCATGTCCTATCTTGTAAAGGACGATGAATAATGATAAAACGCCACGGCTTTCATCTGCTAAGTGATAGGGGGCACCACAATAACAATCTGAAGTTGTCATGCAAACGTGCTCTAATGACGTGTATTATTAACATTTTAGTGTGAAAATATTATACTTTTCAATTATTATTGTTATTTTGAAATAGAATGGACAATAATGGTAAGTAGTAAACGATAAATTTATTGCTAATCTAATTTATATCTTATTAATTAGCTAAACAACTGCCAAGACATGCTCGTAATGGTTGATCAAACACAACAAAGGCTGAAATTTTTGGAAACCAAAACTGAACTAATCAACAAAACTATTGACTGTATTACAATGAAAGTCAAAGCAAATGAAATTTGTAAAATAAGCAAATGAAATTTGTAAAATAATGAATGATTTAAATTCTTTGTAAGTTTGAAATTATGAATGGGAATGATTAAATGTATGATCAATACAAATGAAAACGTTACAATATGCACATTTAACAAATGCATAATCATTGCAATTTACAATGAAACAAGTTGCTGAACCAATATTAAATACAGTTGCCATTACCTTGTTAAATTTTGTAATGTGTTTTTCATTTGTAATGTGTTTTTCATCAGAATATCCAGCTTTTTTCCAAGAACATATTACCATATCTTAAAATATATCTGCGCCAAGTTAATTGTACAAAAATGAATGCATTTTTAAAATAAATAATCTGTCATTTAACATTCTGTTGGCCTCTCTATCGATGTTGGTTCAAAATTCATCGATGTCTTCAATATGGACCCCTTCAATGCATGCAGCTCGAATTTTTATGTACTCTTCGATACGTTTTACAAATGCCTTATAAGGATTGAAGAAGTAACAGTCTAACGGCTATGCATATTTTGCTGTCTTTTCAGATATTATTTAATAATAATAATAACTGAAAAGGATAATATTTTCACACTAAAATATAAATAATACACGTCAGTAGAGCACTTCGTTTGCATGACAACTTCTGATTGTTATTGTGGCGCCCCCTATCACTTAGCAGATGAAAGCCAATGCGTTTTATCATTATTCATGATCCTTTACCAGATAGGGCATGAATGATTACGATCCGAAAGAACTATTGCAAAGCCTTCCCTTGTAAGAAGATTATTGTATCTATGACCTTAGAAATTGCAAACTGAGCTGAATGCTCATTAAATTTGAAGCTGGCTGCCTGGTATGACTGGCTCCGTCGGTTTCAAGAAGACCGTAAAATTACGATATATATCAAGAATTGATGTCATTGATGTTATCGGTATAAACCTTAACGACAAAAAGCACATAAAAAGTCAAAACAGGATCAGGGATGCTGATTACTGCACTGGGAGAGTGATTCATTATTTCGGAATAACACTTTATGAAAAATTAGCTGTGAATAAAAATATGGTTAGAAAGTGAAGTTTTTAATATAAAATTAAAGTTATAGGCGATGATGCGTTGTCATATGAAAAATATAAAATTTGACTTTCGTATAAAAACTTAACTTTCACATTTTTAGTTAATTCACATTTTAGAGTTAATTTTCATATATATGAAGTCAATATTTTATATGAAAAATATAAAACAGAACTTTCATATATTTGAAATTAAATTTCTATATAAAGAAAATAAAAACTTAACTTTCATATTAATCTTAACTTTCATATATATGAAGTTAAATTTTTGTGTAATTTTCTTTTAATAAGTAAACACAACGTGATAATAACAACATGGAAATTTCATTGTTTAAACATTTTTAACCTATTGATTTCAGACTGTGATATTCCTTTCAACACAAGGAATTAACTACTACACATAGTTCTGATCGCTGAACTACTGCATAATACTTATGACAAACATATGACAGAAGAAGAGATTTTACACATATGACCTATTGTTATTACACATTGCTATTGTTGTATTAATTTGGACAGATAATTCTGCCAGAAACCTGGCAATTTGGTAAATGAAATTATGTCATGTATCTGCAAAGAATCTCATTTGCTACTCCAATATACTGAGTGCGTATTGTTTGATACTTTAGTAATATGTCCTTGAATAATGTTTCCTGTACATGATTTGTATTTTATAATTACATCCTAACATTGCATTGTTGTCGCAATGCTAATGCTTCGTTTTCCACCCCTGATGAAATAGCAGAAACTAGTGGACAAAATTACTTAAAGGCGGCTAAAATCATATAATACCAAAGAAATGTTATTTAATTTTACTTTTTTCCATTAGAGTTCTTAATAAATGGGTTCCTTACAATGAGACACTATTTTTCCTTAACATAACTTAAGAATGTCATAGATTTAACTCTATGGTTTACGGTTTTACAGCTATAAAATGCTGCACAGCTCAACAATTTTATAGTTGCACTTCATTTTCTTTATGGATAGCTTATGGACAACTATAAGTCTGCAGCAGCTGACTTTCCCCACATACTCAAATTCATTTTCTCTTTATTACTTTAATAATTCATTAAATTGAGTTTAACTTCACAAGAAAACACCGCATTTGCACTTTTAATTCAATTTCCGTTTTTATTTGGTAACTGGACTTATATTTAAAGGCAGAGTAGCAAAAATGCGAAAAAACTAAAATATCTCGAGAACGGTTAGTACTCGTGTCATGGGATTGGTCTTATTCTTCCTTCGTCAAAATTTACATATACAAGTATGTCATTAATATATTTGAGCATATGAAGTCTTTTATTGCAGATGTTGACGATTTTTTTAGCCATTTCGTAAAAAAAAGCAGGTTCTTATTTTGCAAATCGTACTAAAATGTAACCAAGGAAACCAAGCAGTGACTTATTTACCACATTTTGTGAAATTTGGTCAGTTAGATTTTCAGATACAGTGGATGCATGCAAGTTGTGCTGGCCGTTTCGCAAAATAAAAGCAAGTTTTTTTATCCCGGATTGTACCAAAATCTAATCAGCACCAGGATCACCCACAAGCCACTTATAAAATTTTATAAAATTTAGTCAATTAGTTTTTGAGTTCGAGTGTTCGAAACGTGTAGATCCGTTGAAAACTACCGTCAACATGATGGTATGGGTGAGTATGTATTTTACTTTCAGGGAAAGTAAAATGTTAAATAGTTCATATTACACAAACTTTCCCCATAGTTCATCAACATTTATTTTTTCTGTTATAATGCTTAAGAGAACATTTTACAATTTAAATAAATAGTATCATATTTCTTAAATCACTCCTTCGAAATACACTGTAAAAATTATTTCCAGAGTGGTTTACCATACCCGCTAACAAGAAATATAGCTTTACTTATTTAACGTAGTTTTTCTTCATTCTGAGGAATACTTTCTTGATTGCTCAAAATCAATGGACCAAATCTTGATTATTTTCTCTTAATTATCCCTTCGGGAAATGAGACCAATCCATCTTCCTCCATAATAAGAGAAAATTGACAAGGATTTTAAATGTTTTGTTTCTCATTTACTTTCTCTGTGGTTTTTATTTATATAAACTTTTAAAATATTTTATTGGATAAGTATACAGGGGAAAAATAATGAATTTTTAAATAATATATCCGTAAAGTGAAGGACGTAAGTAGAAAAATCTGTGCTTTCCCTTAAAAGATAAACATAATTGTTAAACGAAGCACCCCATACTTGATGTTTTTTTTTTCAGATTTTAGAAGCAAATTCACAAAAACTGCCTAAAGCAGATGTTTTTTAACACTTTACAGCATAGTTGAAATTCTGTTCATTCTGTCTGTCTGTCTGTCCGTTAGCACGATAACTGCCGTAATAATGACTTAAGCAAAATTAAATTTTTATTATGTTATTGAAACGTTTTGTGGGATATACCTGTATGGGAATATATTTCAATAATAAAACCCAATTAGCTCTGAATTGTCCCCGCATTGAAAAAATAAAATACATTATACCCAACGAAACTTAATTATTCAAACATTTTTTAAGCAAAGTTAAAATTCACAAATTGCTTCGAAAATTTTAAGAAATATTCAAATTATCCCATAAAATATATAAAAAAAATTCAGCAAAATATGTTCTGTATTTTTTTAAATAAAAATTAAAATAATACTGGCATCCATGCAATATGAAGGGGTCACGTGACCCACTTCAAAATGAAACATGGCATCCACCTTGTGTCAATCCATCTGTGCATCCATATTCTGCGCCAAAGGATATACAATATTTTTGAGTTTAAATGATCATCGAACTTAGGGTTTTTCTACAACGAAGCCTAACTTTATTGAATGTAAAATGTAAACAAGTGATTGTAAGATGAGTTGTATAAGAATTGCTGAATTTCTTTCATTCAAAATTATTTAACTCTGGAGTCTGGAATAAAAGTTTATGAATGAAATACTCACTGCTTTTACACAGAGAGCCACACGATTTATAGTTCAAGGACATCATTTAAATAAAGTTTGAATGAAGTTTTAAGCTTGCAGGTAGAACGTATTTTTACTTCCATGGTTTTAATTTTCCAAGTAAAATAAATTATTGCAATTCTGTGATAATTAAAATTATATCGCCGCTGAATGTATCGTATTTTAGAGATGTTTAAATAAAATTACAGTTTGATAGTGTTTTATAATCAATGCTTTATGCATGATTGATCTTTCTTGTATTTATATTTAGTGCTGCATCCTAAAACCGATTTATTTTTGCATATTAACTGTGTTTATAAATTCTGTGCTTAAGCAATTACAATATTTTTTTTAAACGATCACTAAACATTGATTATTTCTACAACGAAACCTAATTTTAACGTATGCAAAATGTAAACAAAACAAGCGATTGTAAGATAACTTGTATAAGAATTGCTGAAATTTTCAACGCAAAATTATTTAGCTCTGGAGTCTGGAATATAAGTGATATGAATGGAATATTCATTGATTTTACATAGGTAGAGAAGCAAGCGATTTTGTAACATTGAATTTTTTTATGACTATTTAAGTTTCCATATATTGTACTATGATAATTTTAAAAATATCACTGCTGAATGAGTCATATTTTAGAGATGTTTAAATAAAATAGCATTTGAGTCGGAAAGTGTTTCATAATCAATGCTTCATGCATGATTAATATTTCTTGTTATATAATGGAGTTATGAACTATGATGCTGACCTTACATTTTAAAGGAAATAAATTTGTCGGATCACCAAAAGTAATCGATTTTGCGCTGATGGTGATATCAAACGATCCCTCAGTATGGTTTGTGAGACGGCATCATTGTTTCAGACTGGTCAGAGTCACTTCACGAAAGGAAATATACGTAATTTTCAAATTATATCACTTTTGAGTGATAAATCATATTTCATTCCTAAAACAAAGTACTAAAAATTTCGTGCTGCCATTAATACAAATGTGAAGCAATAATACGAATCAATTAAAAAAGCAATTAATAAATGGAAGCAATTTGTTTGTTTTACAATTTTTTTGCTAAAAATGTATTATTTTTGTCAGAATTGAATAAAAAAAATTATAGTAAACGTTTACAAAATCGTGTACCCGTCATGGAAGAGTATGCGTGTGTTTCTAAAAATTTGATCAACTATTACAATGACAATCCTCAGTTTGCTATCTTATGAGTTTGCAAATTGGCTCAAAGTTAGCTAAACAGAATTGAAGTATTTCTGTTGAGTCATTGAATTTAAAAAGAGAGGTACACACGTGATCTTTCTCGACATAATGCCGGAAGTTTCCTACCAACTGTTCATTCCTAACCTTCCCGTGTGTGGACTCAAACTCACCGAATTTGACGGCGCATGACACAGATCCATGCGAGCATTGAAAACAACGTGTCGTATTTCCCGGAATGATGGCACGTCAATATGACACGTGCAGGCTCATTTCAATTCCACACTTTAGGCACATTCTTCTGCTTTAAACTTATAATTTACGCGATTTTGTTATATTCTGCAGAGTAGCAGCAGTAACTTCGACAAGGAACAGCTTACAATTCCGTCCTAGTAGTTCAGCGGAAAAGTGTTGCCTGACCAGTATGAAAATCCGTGGTTCAATTCCCAGTTGGGACAATAAGGTTTTTTAGAATGTCGACCGAACAAAGCAGCCTTATAGGTTAGTGCAAAGATATGCGTGGTATGAAAGAAAATTACCCTAGTACATCTAACATGGGTTGAGTGGATTCTGGTATACTGAGCGCCTATTTCAAAATCGGGAGGTTAATGATCAGGTAGGCGACTCACCTGGAAGATATAAATAGCAGCCAGAGACTAGCCTGAGGCAAAAATAGCAGATGGTGGTTAGTCAGATAGGCAGTTGCTCGTCAATCTGACATTAGAGGGTAGATAATGTAGAGTTCACCTCGACGATAAGAACTTGCAATTCGCCCATTAGCTCAATGGTAGAACACCGACAGGCCAGTACGAAATTAAAACTTTCAATTTAAACTCTCATCAAAGACTAAGTGATTCGGCGACCCGCGACTGAATACATAGGCGTGAAATATGTGTAGGTAATGTTTGTTACACATAAATTGATTGGTATTGCCATCTTAGTTATTTTTGCATAGTTACATTAATTTATAATTATTTTCTAAAATACTTATTACATTTTGTAAACTGTTTTTTGAAGTATTTATCTTTAAACTTTGTATAACTTCTAATTTAAATCTGATTTATAATCCATTATTTTATATACAAATTTTACTTAACAGTATTGAATTGTATTTAAGCACGTTGGTATCTATTTCTTATTGTATTGCCACTGAGGATGAACATTGAAGATGTTCGAAAGCGCTTTGGCTGTATTTACGTCTGTAGGATGATAGTATAATAAAAGGACTTTTGGATCTGTTTGAGATTTGTCATTTGTTAGTAATTAGTGTTTTGAAATTGTGACGTGTCGCCACTGCTGGTATTTTTCGATATGTTTAGCACCCAATATATAAAATCTGTTAATTTTTTGCTATGATCCTTGGCATAAGGTTCACTCAAGGTGATATAATTCACTCAAGGTGATTCATAATATTCACAAAAAATATTTATATCATGCAAATTAAAACGAGTTATATGTTCAAAAAGCAAGTGATATAAATTGAAAAAAGCATTTGCATGCAAGCGAAAACTCAGTGTCCGAAAATTTTCGCTAAATATTTGCATCATCAAATGAAAACCAATTGCTTAAATATTGAATATAGAATAATAATTTCATTAAACATTCTATATTGACTAATGCGAGAGAATTTTAGTGAAATGCTTGTCACCTTTATTAATCATTTCTGTTTACACCATTCGCTTTAATTATGATAAAGTCCACGTAACAAGTAGTGCAGAATATGCGAATTATGTCATATATTGTTTGATCAGGTGTTATGCTTTTTTCTGTATTATTATTATAAAGGAGTACGGGTGCAATCAGAATTGCTTAAATTAATATTTGATGCATTTTAAGAGCTAATCACCATATTGACGGGGTTCAATGAATTTATGGGACACATTCCTTTCCTAAGCAGCAGGGCTCAAGTTCGGAAAATTTGATATGGGGCAGAGTATTACTTGATGTCCATATTTGTTAGATCTACAGTAAATTCTCATAATGATACTGCTTTTTGGAGCAAAATTTTCTGACATGGCGCATGGAGAGACATATATAGTGAAGTTGCTTCCAAAAAACTTTGGTACAATAAACTTCCGATAATCCGGTGCGTTTCGGAGTTTATCGATTCCGAATTACCAAATTTGTCGGATTATCGAATATATAAATAAGAGTAAAAAATGGGAAAAAATAATTTAAAACAAAACAATGGATAGTTATTTGCATAACACGTTGCACAGACTGGATTACATTGTACACATACAGTATGCTAAAACATTCAAACTAGTATAAAACTTATAAGGTAAACTTTGATGAACATAAATTTACATAATGGCGTGAGCTCACTAACCTCCAAACCGAACGAACCCGCTTGCTTGACTGAATGGGCACACATGTATGACCTAAGAGACCCACATCTATGACAGAATGGACCCGAATATATCATCGAATAGACACGGATGCAGGCCGAAAAAGCCCCGCATGGAATATAATTTGAAAATAAATTTTAATTTATTTTTAAAGTTGTAATAATTGATATTTTTAAATATATACAAAAATGTCCGAAAAGCGCGAAAGTTAATATATGTGTGTATAGCACATTTAAAATCCTATTTCTCGGATTACAATATCAAGGTTTATTTAAGTAATGCAATTATCCACAAATGTATGCGAAATATTCGAAAATTAAAAATAAATTAACAAATTTTCAACTATTTACAAAACACTCCAATAAGGTTAAAATTTTAACACTTGTATGTAAGGCGCATTTAATACGAACTTAAGGTTTTGCAAAAGAGGTAATTATACGGCTACTTAAGATGTTTGGAAATTCAAATAATTTAATAGCTCTTTTAATAGCTTTTTTGGCGGTGCATTGGACACATTTCCAATGTAACACCAATATTGTAGTAATATTGTAATGAAAATATTTAGCCAATATTGGAGGCCACCGTAACCCCAATATATACCAAATATTGGGATTACATTGGAAATATCTCCAATATAATGCCAAAATATACAATATTGGTCAAATATTAGACCAATATTAAATGCTACTAGGAAATATTTAAAAACCGTATAAAAGAATCGAGCAGCGGCATTTTCTAGCACTGGCGTTTAGTGATTAATAGATTGCTATCCTACTGCAAGGGTAGGAAGGACGAGAAATACACTTGGTGCGGCGGCTAATTTAGGGAAACTGTTGCAAGGACGCGTAACAGCTTATGAGCCCGAGAAGAGAGTGTGTCTTTGGTTCACTTATTCAGAAAAGGGATTTCTAAAGAAATTAATGTTAGCTGCGGACATCGCAATTAGTCAATTTTAAACAGGCTCTCAATTTTCAATGATATTTTGAATAAAATCTTAAAAACAGAACGGTTAATCATTTAAAAATACAATCTTTATGAGTAAAGTAGAAAATGTACCCGACGTTGCCCGGGAGTAAAAGCAAGGTAGTTATATAAAATAAAATAAAAAAAATTTAATCGTTGAAATAACAGTGAAAATTGCATGCAATTCGTATACAGCGGGCGTAGTAAGACCCCCCCCCCCCCTCCCCCAATCGCGAAATCAAAATCCGTTATTTGCAGAGATTCTACGTTCAATGTTAAAATCTACCGACGTACACAATTTAAATGTCAAGTTCAACAATCGCACCACAATTAAACCAGCTTATATATTTGCTATATCTTCCACAAATAACGTAATTTATATATTTCCATTTTGCTCACTCCTTTAACTATTGCATACATACTACTCCAAAACACAAAAAAGAACTCTCCATTTTAATCGCTCATGAAACAGCGAAAGGAGCAATGTGCCTCCGACCTCCCGGAGATCACAAATGTAGATATCCTCAGATCAAAAGCACATCCCTTATGCTCATGCGTGAATGAACCTGATAAGAGGCTTCATTTTTCGAGCAATTTGACAGAAGTCCACAAAGGAACGATATATTTATACCTTATAAAAATTATAATTAATGAATGGAATTCTTCAGTAATTTATTTTTATTTTGGAGCAATATGTAATATTTAAAGAAGTTGCAGTTAAATTATAAACACTCTATTGCCCGTCAATATTTTTTATATCGCAATATATAAATCGGAGGCGTTTTAAACAGATGAAGAATATATATTATTTAAAAATTCACGAAAATCCGTCTATCAATGTATGAATTCTGTTCAAAGCTTGTATGAAAGAGAATTTTTCCGTATTTTCGATGGCGTAAAGGTGGAAACACTGTGATCATATTTTTAGTCACTTAGGAAACTATTTGTGTAAAAACGCTAAACATGAAAGGTACTTTTTTCAAATAGATTTGTCGACAAAAAAAGAACAAGGAAATAATAAAGTATTATTAGTTAAGTCAACTTTTCATAAACAATAATATGCGACACGTTCATTAGCATGGGCGCGGTAGCCCATTGGTTAGCGCGCTGGAGTTGCACTCGGTAGGCCCGGGTTCGATTCCAGCCACTGCCAAAACTGACGCCGTGTTCACGCGGAGTACGATTACGTTAAACATGTGGGTCCGTAAGTCCTTCCGAGAGGTTGGTGGTAGGAGAAGGAGGGTACGGTCCCTGTGGATGCCTCCCCCACTGGGTTCCGGTCTAAATTGGGTGGCACTTCCCGGCCGTCCAAACAGTTACCGTACACCTTTCTGGTAGGTCGGACGGTCTGGGTTTCAACACCTTTCTGGTAGGTCGGACGGTCTGGGTAACAAGAACAACAACGTTCATTAGCATTATACTCGTCAATTTAGCCTATTCTATTCGTGATAATAAAGACATATCTTTAAATATTCCGCTTTATAACAACAACTAGTTGGCCAAACATCATAATATTAATTAAATACTAATGAAATTTCGATTTACATATAAATAAATGATGTGTATTGTGGTGAGTGGAATTATTATTAAGATATAAGCTGGCCGCAATAACCCACCAATTATCCTAAGTTACACCAATTATCCTTAACACAATTTATGAGCATAATTAAAATTACATAACGGCTTACTAAAATATTTAATACCTAAGTACTCAAAGAGGAGTTACTACCGTGTGTGAGACCGTATTATTTCAATTATATTTAAACAGATCGTGTACTCGACCTATTCTACTATATAAGAATCGGCACATACCTTCTGGACTTGTTCGTCTTCGCGTTGCACTGCACTTTTTTGTTTCGCAATCACAAATTGCATTTCTCTGCGAACTTGTACCGACATCTGTACGATATGAATATCTCTAATATGTCCTGGAATACTCAGGCATAATCTCTGTGATATTGAAATCACTTTCCCGCCGTACTGCTTCAACCTCTCTGCTACGGTGATCTTACCCTGCCCTTGATATTCTCTTGCTAGCAGCAGCATCTTTTGGCTAAGGGTAAGGCCACGACCTCGCTGAAGCCCTCTTATTCTCATTGGCTTATTTCTTAAGTGTGATCTTGCATTGAAACTTGATTGGCTCTTCTGGATCTAATGAAATTCGTTATAAGTTCTGGTTGAAAGCACTCTCGTAATTTGGATGACACGTATGTTTTGGATTCAGAAACTTTCAGGACCAAGACTTTCGAAACTAACGTCACTTGTTCGATAGCAAATACCAAATCTAAAAATGTTACCAGGAGTGGCGACACGTCACAATTTCAAAACACTAATTATTAACAAATGACAGATCCAAAAGTCGTTTTATTGTACAATCATCCTGCAGACGTAAATACAGCCAAAGCGCTTTCGAACATCTTCCATGTTCATCCTCAGTGGCAATACCAAGATGTTCGAAAGATCTCTGGCTGTATTTACGTCTGTAAGATGATTGTTTAATAAAATGACTTTGGGATCTGTTTGAGATTTGTCATTTGTTAATAATTAGTGTTCCAAAAATGTTGCTTACTAGTCTCACATGTATAAATAAATGAATTTATTTTACCAACACAGTCACATAAATCTCTAGGATTTAGTTGTGTTGAAAAAAGTTATGTAACATGTGCATAAGCGAGAGAAAGAATATGATGTTTTGCAAATATTTCAAAAGAATTTATCCTAGTACACAGGGAAATCTTGTCCTACCCATCCCATTCTTAAATTCTTCTTCAAGTAACTGCCCAGGTGCTGAATTTCTGGCATTAAAATAAAATTAATTAATGTCAATAAGCACATACTATATAATTTAGTGTTATTCCAGAATGTATGCTTCTGTGCTTTATTTTAATGATAGGACAGGTAAGAATAAAAGTTATACACACGTCCATGATATTATATACATCAAAATGACTTCTTCCAAAGTAAATAGCTTCTGCTCAAACTCACCAATGTATATTAGTATATTAGATGTCTGGCCAAGATGCGTGAGCTATTTGATTGCATTAGTAAATTGCCCTGCATCCGAGTTAATATTATCTCTCCGATCAATATGATGCACAGGTAGTTAAATATGTTAGATCTCAATTATTGTCACATCTCTGTCAGTAATAAAATAATCAATTTTGGGATTAGAAACAGTTTTATATTTGAATGTTAAACTTCTTACGTTCAAAAGTTATTCAATTTATGTAATGAAAGGTATTGTAACAAAAATTTGAAAAATATAATTTTTAATGCAACATTCGCATAATAATTGCCTTTAATGTATTTACTAGCTGTATACCCGTTCATCGTAAGGAATATATAATGATAAGAAACTTAGCCCTCAACTTGTGGTGAACTTTTAATATTTTGAGTCTTTCTTGATCCATTTTACTCGAAAACTACAATAAGTGGGCGGATGAAAATTTTCACAGATACATAAAATTGCACGTAGATTTGCAGAATCACAATTTCAAAATGTAAAATGAATTATATAACCGTGAAACATCCATTTATTTACCTAGACTGCCCACTACGAATACAAGTAAGCAACAAATAAAGTACAAATAACAAGTAAACAACAGCTTTTAAACAGCTAAACACAGTCTGTGCACTTGTATGCATTGTTATTTAAACGTGCTCCCGTATATTAAATACATTTTTGCGATTTAAATGTGTTATTTTGATTTTATTGTTTCCCTGTCTTCTAATTTGTTTAATTTAATATCCAAATTATAAAAACTTATATGCTCTCTAGCATTAAAATTCTCAAATATTGAAATTTTTTGGTAATTGTTTCCAAAATTAAGTTTTAATTTGAAATCTTCCTCAACTCGCATACTTTATATGCGCGAGCCCGTTCAAAGTCCGGCTTTTTGATAGTATTTTTTCATGACAAAATATCCCATACCACGAAAATCATCCCATTTCATAATTTCAATTTAAGCAGCATTGCCTACAGTGACAGTTAACTAACACAATTATTTATGCCTTTGCCACACCATTGGAAGAATAGAAGACGCCTCTATCTTTCAGGGGCGTTTTCTCAAATAATTGGAACTCATCACTCAAAGGCCATAAATAACAAGGAAGTGCGACAAAAGCGACCATTCATCCCCGCGTTGGAGATTTGAGATTCAAAGGATGCGTTTCAGACAAACACTTCCCTAACGTTACAGTTCTACTGATTTATGCACTGACAATGGCCATATCTGGTACCTGTATCAATGGGATATTTATTTATGGTATATTTCCGAAATGTAGATTTTATTGGTAGCAATATTTTACAATGTTTCTATAGAGAACATTTCATAAAAATCGGACGACTAAATATCTGAAAATTGCTTCAAATAGAATAGAGTTTCAGACTACGACAGTTTTAATCACCTGATAGGTTTTAATAAAATGTATCTAGTTTACTTTTCTATATGGGCCCTTTATAAAAGAAGTTCAATGTGTTCTTTATTTATTTAAAGATAGTTCAAGCAAAAATCCCGTTCCTCTGATATGCAAAATTGGTCTAGAAAAATGTATATGGACATATAATCCACATATCAGAGAATCCACATATCGAACTGTTTTTAAAAATTGCGATACCATGACGGAATCATCAGAATTGAATGAAATTTATTCCACGAACGATCTGTATTGATACAAATTAGCGATTAAATTTACAAAGCAAAAAATCCATATTGCATGTCGAATATCAGTGTTTGAAGAAACCAAAGAAGGCTACAATAAGTGCCTCTATACGATGTGGCATCGAATCAAACTGATTTTTAATTTGTACCTGAAAAAGAACATTCCAGATTGCTTCAACCGACCCATATTTCAGCTGTATTAGCTACAAGACGAGCGTCACGACCGAGACGGCGACCAACAAAATCTCAGGCATGTTCATTATGTGACATATACGATGAACTGGCAGGCCAAGGAAAAAGCTGTATCTGTTGTGCTGGAAAGAAGGTTTAAACATTCCTAACAACATATGAACGGGCAATATCCTGTTGAAATACAGCTCCAGGAATGCTTTGAAGGAAGAGTACGACTACGGGCTCCAAAACTTCTCTGATATATCGGTTGTTGTTGAGATTACCCAGAATTCTTAGCAGTTGAGATACCCAATAGTCCAAGATACACAATAGACCCCCCAGACCATCACGCTTGACGTTTGTCCAGTATAACGTTGGATAACGCCCTCCGGAAGGTGGCGTTCACTGCTTTAACGTCTAACGAGGATGCGGCCATCAATGTATCCTAAATTAAAACGTGATTCATCATAAAAGACGACTTGTTGCCGATCGGCACGCCAGTGTCTATATTGATGAGCCCATTGTATATTTTTCTATGGTTTTGCGTCAGGGGAATCCAGTACAAAGGAGGTCTTTCACGCAGTTCAATGCATGCCGACGAATTGTTGGAGCAGACAATGACACACCTGTAGCAGACAATAACACACCTGTAGCAGTAGGGCGCGGTAGCCCAGTGGTTAGCGCGCGGGATTTGCCCTCAGTAGGCCCGGGTTCGATCTCCGCCGCTGCCAAAACTGCCGCCGTGTTCACGCGGAGTACGATCACGTTAAACATGTGGGTCCGTAAGTCCTTCCGAGAGGTTGGTGGTAGGGACAGGGGGGTACGGTCCCTGTATATGCCTCCTTCACTGGGTTCCGGTCTAAATTGGGTGGCACTTCCTGGCCATCCAAACAGTTACCTTACACCTTTCTGGTAAGTCGGACGGTCTGGGTCTCAACAACAACACCTGTAGCAGTGCTCCAATATTCTGCCAACTGTCGAGAAGAAGCTGTGCAGTCCATCACTGCCATGCGGATGAGGTGTCTTTCATCCCGTGCTGACGCAACATTTCGTCTTCCACTGCCGGATTTGCGTGCGGTTCTCTTCAGTCTACTGCTTTCACACTCGCTGTTGTAGCATTGCTCTAAATACGACTTGCTATTGTGCTCCATGCGAACTGCTAATCCCCTTCACGAAGGCCGATCATTCGTCCCAGTTCAAACTCCGTAACTTGTTCGTATGGCGCCCTCTGTCGTCATAGAGGCACAGTTATTTCTCATGAAATGTTTACCGCTGTCACACTATAGACTATACTATTTTTAACGTCCAACTACAGCTCTCTATACGACTAAAACAGCAGTTCAGATGGAGTTGCTCAGCCCACGCATGCGCGATGACTCTAAAATTCTAATCATTTGCACAGCACACCAAATTTTGTATCTGCTGTAAGTTTCAGTTTAATCGCATGATTTCTTCATGGTGTTGCAATTTTTACAAACAGGAGTTTATATTCACTTCAACCACTTTGACCCGATCAAAAGAAATCGTGAAAACGTAGATTTCAGAGGTTTTACAAAAATTAAATTTCGTTCGATAATATTTCTGTTCTAAAACTTACATGGGCAACTACCATGAGCAAAATTTTTATAAGTTCCCAAACTGTCCGCTGAAAACTTTAACTAATTATATCTTGGGTAATTTTGGTCGTATGGCAATGGAAAGTTATTTTATTTGACTAATTGAGCCAAGAAAAATATTTTTATAATAGATAATTTTTCTAAGAAGCCCGTATAAAGAGATACATTTTGTGCATTTTTCCCTACATACATAGTATAATGTATATGGATACAATGTATATGCGTTTCCTCGTGACGGCTCGGCTGCCAGATTGCGGGTTCGAGTCCCGCCTGCGGGCATGGATATTGTAATGTCTTATTTGGGGCAGAAGTCAGACTTCTACCTTCGGGTGCCCCGTTTCATTGGACTAAACAGAAGCAGTGCACACATTCTTCCTTAAATGTAATGTTAGGGACACGACAACAACAATGCATATGGAAAATGTTGTAACGGAGTCGAAACTTCACATACCAATTTTTGACAAAAGAGCACGTTTCAAGAAGCTCTGCACTGGAATCGAACATTTCTGAGGTGATGCCTGTGTGTATATGTGTGTGTGTGTGTGAGCGTGCGTCCATGGATCTGTGGATTCAATATCTCACAAAGATCATTTTGAGCGTGATTCGTTACGATTATTACAATTATGAATGTTGGAACCGTATTAATATTAAATGCCATCGAACGTTTGGAAAACTCCCTCAATTTTCGAATGAAATTATAAAAATATCATAAGAAAATCAAAACATCCAATAATGTAAATAAATAACAATTGTGTACATATTATTTTATTCTAAAACGAATGACATAAACTTTCGACCGCTAACCTGAACCGGTCTCAAGATATCCCACGTTTTTTAAATAAATATATCGAAACAAGCATAAAAATTGACAGTCGTATCATCAAATATGTAACACTCGGCGACCAATTTGGTGAAATATTGTCAATTTTGCGACTTTTTATAGCAGTGCCAAATTAACGAAAATGTCACCAAATAAGTAAATATGACGCTAAAGCGGCAAAACTGACTCAATTAATGCTTTAATAATAAATAACATATTTTAAAACAATGTAATGGATTATATTGCTTAGCAGAAGTTAGCAGTATTTCCAATTGTCAAGTTATTACAATTGGAAATACTGCTAACACGAAATATAAGTTCATTTAGTAATTAAAAATAATTTTGCATTTTACCATCTAGAAAAGCTCAAAATATCAGTGCAATTTGAACGTTAAAATACTGCACCGTACATCTTGCGCATTATTTTTCTCATTGAAAGATTTAAAGTACATGTATTATGTAGGGAAAGTCTTATGTTGCCCACATCAGATTTGTTTTTAAATACAGAGAATTATCCTTCAGTTTTAAAATATTTTAATATAAGAATTAGAATATAAATGAAAAAAATCCGATGTGGGCAGCACATGACTATACTTATATAATGCAATGAATTTACTACTTTTACAGTAAAAAGAAATAGATTATTATTATAGTAGATATTTATATTCTTTCCAAGATATTGAATTTTCGTCAATGAGTCGTCATTTTCATTGATTTAGCGTCATTTTTATCCATCTGGCGAGTTTTTCGTTAATTTAGCAACATTGAAAAAGTCGCCAAGTTGGCGACATTCCACCAAATTCGTCGCCGAAATCTCACCAAGCGTTATGGACGGAGAAATAAGTTATTCTTACAGTAGATAAATGACAATTGGCGTTCAAATACAAAAGTATTACTCAAAGTATCTTTTTTCATGAATATAACGAGCTAGATCCACGAGAATGATGTCACCAAATTTATCGCTTGGTATTACATATGAAAAGTGAACACGTTTCTCAACTGTTAATATATTTATTTTTTTTTATTTTATATGACTTTTTGATAATTTTTTTGAAAAATGTGCAGAATCTCGAGAACATTTTCATGTTAGCGTTCTAAAATTTATGTCAATCGTTTTCTAATGAAAAATTAAATAAGAAATGTCTATTCGCGTAACTTTATTATCGGTTTTGATTTTTGATGATTTTTTTCAAAATTTCACTCGTAAATTTAGGTGGGTTCTGAACATTCGATTGCGTATAAAAACAATAGGCTTCCAGTGTTTACGAATTGTAATTTTTGTTCCAAATTTCGTTCGAATCGGTCCATTCGTTCGTCAGTTATCGTCTCCACAGACTCACTGACACACACACACACATACTTCATACTTTCACACACACACACACACATGCTTCATACTTTCACACACACACACACATATACTTCATACTTTCACACACACACACACACACACATACTTCATACTTTCACACACACACACAGACATCATCTAAAAAATGTTTGATTCGTGATCAGAGATGCTTGATACGTGCTCTCCCGTGGAAAACTCGAATTCGAATTTTCGACCGCGTGACAATACTTTCCTTATACATTATGTATATAAGGAAAGTAAAAATAGGTTATTCTTATATTAGATACTTATATTCTTTCCAAGGTACTGAATTTTCGTCAATGAGTCGTCATTTTCATTGATTTAGCTTCATTTTTATCCATTTGGCGAGATTTTCACTCATTTGGTAACATTTTAAAGAGTCGCCAAGTTGGCGGCATACCGCCAATTTCGTTGCCAAAATATCGCCAAGTGTTGTGGACGGATAAATAAATTATTCTTATAACAGATAAATAACCATTGGCGTTCATATACAAAAGTATTACTCAAAGTATCTTTTCTCATGAATGGAACGAGCTAGATCCACGAGAGTGATGTCATCCAAATTTATCGCATGATATTACATATTAAAAGTGAACATGTTTCTCAACGGTTATTATACAGTGTGATTAAAATTAAAGTTCCCGGTTTGAAAATGGTCTCAAATAAAAAGCACAGGGCAGAATGATTTGAAATACTGCTTGAACACTCGTGGAGTAATGGAATTTTGTTTGGTAATGTAAAAAAACAGTAGTTCAAGAAGTCGCTGCTAGGAGAATATTTGGCGCTTTACTGCACTAGAATGCAATACAAAAGTAATAAACGTTGACTTACTCATTGGCTAATGCCGTAGTAAATGTTCAATATGCTGTCCTTCGAATACTGAATTAAAAGTCGATCTTTCATCATCATATGCATGCAAGTAATGAAAAAAAAATTTCATCCATTGAAACAATGTTAAATTCTAAGCAAACGTAAACCGTATCTTTTTCACAAAAAGTGGATTTAACTTGTTTTGCATAATTGCACTTCAAATGCTACAAATTTGCATAAGACAGTGACGTTGCAATAAACGTTTGCTATAAAAAAGGAAAAGCGGAAATTGTTTCTCATAACTTAATGAAAAATCTCTATTGCTCTGTCGTAATGACTCTATCATTAAAAGATCGTGCTCTTCCTGTCAAATTGTTTTATGAGAATAACAGATCTTGTTTAGCAGCTCTTAGAAAGTTCAGAACGTTGAAAAAGTTCAAATCTGGTCCTCTGTGCGGTAAAAGCTTGCGCAAAATGATTTTAAATTTTGAAGAGACTGGCTCTTTGGACATCAAACTTTGGACGGAAAGCAGTCGATGGAGAGATAGTAGAAGACGTAGCTACAGCGTTAGAAGAGAGTGTAACGCTAATGCATCTATGAGTGCACGTGGAACTGCCCGATCATTAGACGTACCCTCCAGTACGGTGCAAAAAATTTTGAAATGTTATCCTTACAAACTGATCCATGTTCAACAGTTGCTACCTGCGGACAATGTTGCATGTTAAATGTTCGCACTTCAATTTCTGGCTCGGATACAGGCGAACGATGAATTGCCCTGGAAAGTTTTGTGGACTGACGAAGCACACTTCCATCTCCACGGAACTGTTAATACGCAAAACTGCAGAATCTGGGCAACCGAAAATCCACAGGAACTACGCCAGGTGCCTCTTCTTTCCCCCAAAGTCACTGTGTGGTGCGGATTTACAGCAACGTTTATTATCGGGCCTTTCTTTTTTGCGGAAGTTGGTCTTCATGGCCCCGTCACCTGTTCCTCGAAAGGCCATCGATATGAAAGTCTTTTGAAAAGCCATGTTATACCCACACTGCAAGAGCGTCAGTGTATCGATTTTCATGCAGGTTGAGGCTCCACCACATATCGCAAAACCAGAGAAGCGGCTACTTTGCAGTCATTTAGGAGATGACAGAATCATCAGCCGCCATTTTCCTGTAAGATGGCCAGCACGTTCCCCTGACCTCAATACATGTGATTTTTGGCTTTGGGGGCATCTGAAGAATGTGGTTTTTTATGGACACATTACAGTGGTTTTTATTTGAGACCATTTTCAAACTGGGAACTTTAATTATAATCACCCTGTATTTGTACTTTCTTTATATACAATAATGTATAAGGAAAATATTATGACGAGGTCGAAAATTCGAATTCAAATTTTCGACGGGAGAGCACGTTTCAAGCATTTCTAATCACGGATCGAATGTTTTTGAAGTGATGTCTGTGTGTGTGTGTGTGTGTGTGTGTGTGTGTGTGTGTGTGTGGAGACGATAACTGACGAACGAATGGACCGATTCGAACGAAATTTGGTACAAAAATTACAATTCGTAAACACTGGAACCTATTGTTTTTATACGAAATCGAATATCCAGAACCCTCCTAAATTTTCGAGTGAAATTTTAAAAAATCGTCAAAAAATCAAAACCTGTAATAAATTTACTTAAATAGATATTTCTTATGTAATTTCTCATTAGAAAACGATTAACATACATTTTAGAACGCTAGCATAAACTGTTCTCGAAATATTGCACATTTTTCAAAAAAATGACCAAGAAATAATATAAAATAAAAAAAAAATATTTCCTCTTGAGAAACATGTTTACTTTTCATATGTAATACCATGCGATAAATTTGGTGACATCATTCTCGTAGATCTACCTCGTTCCATTCAAGAAAAAAGATGCTTTGAGTAATACGTTTGTATTTGAATGCCAATAGTCGTTTAACTGCTGTATGAATAACTTGTTTCTCGGTCCATAACGCTTGGCGAGATTTTGGAGACGAATTTTGTGGAATGTCGCCAACTTGGTGACTTTTTTAAATGTTGCTAAATTAACGAAAAACTCGCCAAATGGAAAATGACGAAAATTCAATATCTTGGAAAGAACATAAATATCTACTATAAAAATAATCTATTTTCTTTTACTGTAAAAGTGGTAAATTCTTTGCATTATAATAGGAAAGTCGTGTGCTGCCCACATCAGATTTTTTTCTATTTATGGGATTTTTTGATAAATGTATTTGAAAAATGTGCAATATCTTGAGAACGGTTCATGCTAGCTTTCTAAAGTTTATGTCAATCGTTTTATTTTATATCGATTATATCAATATAAGTTTACGTCAATCGTTTTATAAAAATTTAGGGGGGTTCTGAACATTCGATTGCATTTAAAAACAAAAGGCTTCCAGTATTCATGGATTGTGATCTTTGTACCAAATTTCATTCGAATCGCTTCATTCATTCGTGAGATATCGTCTCCACAAACTAACTGACACACACACACACGCAAACTTCACCTCAAAAATGTTTGATTCGTGATCAGGGATGCTTGAAACGTGTTCTCCCGTAGAAAACTCGAATTCGAATTTTCGACCCCGTCACAATACTTTCCTTATACAATACGTATATAAGAAAAGTAATAATTTATAAAATCCACTGTACTGTGTTTTTGCTTTCCTTATATACATAATGTACAAAAAAAGTATTGTGACATTGCAATTCGAGTATTCGACATATTCGAACATTGCAATTCGAGTATTCGTATATTCGAACATTGCAATTCGAGTTTTCGACGTGAGAGCACGTTTCAAGCATTCTTGATCACGAATCAAACATTTTTGAAGTGATGTCTGTGGGTGTATGTGTGAAAGTATGTGTGTGTGTGTGTGAGTCAGTGAGTCTGTGGAGACGATATCTCACGAACGAATGGAGCGATTCGAAATAAATTTGGTACAAAAGTCACAATCCGTGAATGCTGGAAGCTTATTGGTTTTAAACGCAATCGAATGTTCAGAACCCGCAGAAATTTTCGAGTGAAATTTTGAAAAAATCATCAAAAAATCTAAACATTTAATATAGTTACTGAAATAGACATTTCTTTTGTAATTTTTGTTTAGAAAACGATTGACATAAATTTTAGAACGACAGCATAAAACGTTCTCGAGATATTGCCCATTTTCAAATAAATTTATAAAAAAAATCCCATAGATTAAAAAAAATATATTAACTGTTGAGAAACGCTTGGCGAGATTTTGGCTACGTAATTGACGGAATGTCGCCAACTTGGCGATATTTTTAAATGTTGCCAAATTAACGAAAATCTCGCCAAATGGTTAAAAATGACGCTAAATCAATGAAAATGACGACTAATTGACGAAAGTTCAATATCTCGAACAGAATATAAGTATCTACTATAGGAATAAGCTATTTTTTGCTGTAAAAGTAGTAAATTCATTGCATTATATAAGGAAAGTCATGTACTGCCCACATCAGATTTTTTATTTTACTGTAAAAGAAATAAATTTATTGCATTATATAAGGAACGTAATGTTCTGCCAAGATCAGATTTTTAACACTTTACAATATAGTTGAATGTGTGTTTATGACATAGTTCATTCAGTCTGTCTGTCTGTCCGTTAGCACGATAACTGCCGTAAAAATGACTTTATCAAATGAAATTTTAGTATGTTGTTCAGACGGTCTGTGGTACCTATGTGAATATAAATGAATAATATCACCCAATTGGTTTTGGATTGAACCCGGGTTGAAAAAATGAAATAAATTGAACCCTATGGAACTAAATTTTTCAAACATTTTTTAAGCGAATATAAAATTCAGAAATTGCTTCGAAAGATTTAGGAAATGTTCAATTTATTCCATAAAATATATAGGAAAATTTCGGCAAAATGTGTTCAGTAGTTTTTAAAATAAAAATTAAAATAATAATTACACCCTTTATATGAAGAGATCACGTGACCCACTTCAAAATAAAATATGGCATCAATCTTGTGTCAAAATGGTGATTTTTAAAGTTCTTTTTAATTCATATTTAGTGTTGCATCCGTCCAAAAACCGCTTTATTTTTGCTTATATTCTGCGCATCTACATACTGTTACAACGTAATTACAATATATTTGAGTTTAAATGATCATCAAACTTTCATTATTTCTACAAGGAAGCCTAATTTTTACTTATGGAGAATGTCAACACCAAAATATGTACAATGAGTTGCATAAGAAATGTTGCATTTCTGTAATGCAAAATTATTTAGCTCATGGGGTCTGCTATATGTCTGATATGAATGAAACATTCATTGATTTTATACAGAGAACCAGACGATTTTTTCGATGAAGTTTTAGGCATAGAGTTGAATTGCTTATACCTCCATGGTTTTAAGTTTTTAAATAAAACAAATTATAATAGTATTGTGATGAATGAAAAGAGGGGGAAATGTTATGAATGAAATGCTGCTTTTATATAGAGGCGATTTATAATTCAATGACATCACTTGCATAAAGTTCATTTGTTTTCGATGAAGTTTTCAAATATAATAAATTATTGTAGTATTATGATAATTTAAATGTATCATCGTGTCTGTGTGTGTGTGTGTGTGTGTGAAAGTATGTGTGTGTGTGTGTGTGTGTGAAAGTATGTGTGTGTGTCTGTGCGTGTGTGTGTGTGTGAAAGTATGTGTGTGTATGTGCGTGTGTGTGTGGGTAGGTGTGGGTGTGTGTGTGTGTGGGGGGGGGGGGGGGTCAGTGAGTCTGTGAAGACGGTATCTCACGAACAACTGGGGCGATTCGAGTGAAATTTGGTGCAAAAATCATAACCCATGAATATCGAATGTTCAGTATCAATCTATATTTTCGAGCGAAATTTTGAAAAAATCATCAAAAAATCAAAACCTTTAATAAAGTTACGCAAATAGACATTTCTTATGTAATTTTTCCTTAGAAAACGATTGACATAAACTTTAGAACGCTAGCGTAAGCTGTTCTCGAGATATTGCACATTTTTCAAATACATTTATCAAAAAATTCAATAAATTAAAGAAAATAATAAATGTTGAGAAACATGTTCACTTTTCATATGTAATATCATGTGATAAATTGGGTGACATCATTCTCGTGGATCTAGCTCGTTCCATTCATGAGAAAAGATACCTTGAGTAATCTTTTTTTTTAACGCCAATGGTCATTTATCTATTACAAGGATAACTTATTTCTCCATCCATAACGCTTGTCGAGATTTTGGCAACTAATTTAGCGGAATGTCGCCAAATTGGCAAATTTTTGAAATGCTGACAAATTAACGAAAATCTCGGCAAATGGATAAAAATGACGCCAAATCAATGAAATTCACAACTAATTGCCCAAAACTCAATATCTTGGAAAGAATATAAGTATCTACTATAAGAAAAATATTTTTTTTTATACTGTAAAAGTAGTAAATTCTTTGCATCATATAAGGAAAGTCATGTGTTTCCCACATCTGACTTTTTTTTTACTTTGCCACTGATTAAGGGCATATTAATGTGGGAAAGCGCTGTGGTTGTGAATTTGTGTACGTCGTGGATGGTGATTTTAATTAAAGACTTCTATAATAGCCAATTTTTAGTTGTCTTTATTACTTTCCTTATATACATAATGTATAAGGAAAATATTGTGACGGAGAATTCGAATTCGAATTTTAGACGGGAGAGCACGTTCCAAGCATCCCTAATCACGAATCAAACATTTTTTAGGTGATGCCTGTGTGTGTGTGTGTGTGTGTGTGTGTGTGCGTGTGCTTGTGTCAGTGAGTCTATGAAGACGATAACTGACGAATGAATGGAACGATTCGAACGAAATTTGGTACAAAATCACAATCCATGAGTACTGGAAGCCTATTGTTTTTATACGCAATCAAATGTTCAGAATCCTTCTAAATTTTCGAGTGAAATTTTGAAAAAATCATTAAAAAATCAAAACCTTAAATGAAGTTTTGCAAGTAGACTTTTGCTATGTAACATTTCATTAGAAAATGATTAACATAAATTTTAGAACGCTAACATTAACCTATTTCGAGATATTGCACATTTTTCAAAAAAATTATCAAAAAGTCATATAAAATAAAAAAAAATATTTCTTATTGAGAAACATGTTCACTTTTCATATGTAATACCCTGCGATAAATTGGGTGACATCATTCTCGTGGATCTAGCTCGTTCCATTCATGAAAAAAGATACTTTGAGTAATACTTTTGTATTTGGACGCCAATAGTCATTTATCTGCTGTAAGAATAACTTATTTCTTCGTCCATAACGCTTGGCGCGATTTTGGCGGCGAATTTGATGAAATGTCGCAGACTTGGCAACTTTTTAAATGTTGCTAAATTAACGAAAAACTCGCCAAATGTATAAAAATGACGCTAAGTCAATGAAAATGACGACTATTTGAAGAAAATTCAATATCTTGGAAAGAATATAAGTATCTACTATAAGAATAACATTTTTTTAAATGTAAAAGTAGTAAATTCATTCCATTATATAAGGAAAGTCATGTGTTGCCCACATCAGATTTTTTGTGAGAAGTATCGAACTGTACCACAGAATATGTTTATGTGCTTTTATATTCCATTGCATCATACTAAGCAGCATTGCTTCGGGTTATGAAACTTATTTGTGTTTGGCATAATAGAAAGTTATGTTCGCTCTATCTTTCAGAGGTGTCATCTGGAAATATTGGAACTCATCACTCAAAAGGTATAAATGACGCGGATAGTGTCACAAAAGCAACCATTAACCCTTTTGCTAGAGTTTAAGATTCAAAGGATGTTTAGATAAAGAACTATGCCAAACTCCAGCTTAACTGATGCGTCATGCGTTTACAATGGATTTATCAGAGTTTACTGAGGCAAAGGGGTATTTATTTACGGTAGTTTGATATTGTTAAAACGTATAGTTTATTACATTTAAACTAATTAAATGTTTTACTTTTATCTAAGCATTACAAGTTTCAATAAAATTGATAGATAATTAAACAATTCTGCTGTTTTGAGTTTTGAAAGCTAATTTTATTGAAATTCTAAAAAAAAAATCAGATATCTATCTGCAACTGTAAGATATTTTTCTCAAACTTTACATCTTACAGTTTATGAAAATATCAGGATATCAGAGCATCGAAACGATTGTGTGGTTAAAAGAAACTAATTTTTTTTTTAATTTATGGATTTTTATTAGTCACTATTTCGAGGAAAATAGGTTTTGCTGCATTGTACAATATTTCCTCGAAATTCCTTAATTGCGTAAGAAAAGCTAGTTGTATTTTTACTTTCTCTGCAATACATGGTAATGTATTAATTTCCCTGCAATACATGATAATGTATAGGGAAAGTATTGGAATCATGTCGAAAATCGCAACTCGAGTTTTCGACGGATATTCATGTTTCGAGGCCTCTAGAATACGGAAAAACAATTTTTAGAGTGACATCTGTGTGTGTTTCTGTCTGTGTGTCTGTCTGTCTGTCTGTCTGTCTGTCTGTCTGTCTGTGTATCTGTGCAATGTATGTAGCCCCTCTAACTCAAAAACTAATGGACCGAATTTCATAAAATTTAGTAGTTAAGACCCTGGTGCTGATTAGTTTTTGGTACAATTCGGAAAAAAAGAAATCGTCTTTTTTTTTTTAAATGGCCCGCAAAAATCTCATGTATTCACTCTGACTGAAATACAAATTGACCAAATTTCACAAAATTTGGTAGATAAATCACATGTGGGATACTCTGGTGCTGATTAGATTTTTGTACTATTCGGAAAAGAACAACCTGCTCTTTTTTTTACGAAATGGCCCGCAAAAATCGCCAATATCTAAATAAAGACTACGTATGTTCAAATGTATCAATTAAATGCTTGTTTTATACTTAATTTTTGACGAGGAAAAGAATAAGAACAACTATATCTATTACTCTAGGACTAACCGTTCTCGAAATATTTGAGATTTTTCGCTTTTTTATGACGCCTTTGGGAAAATGTCCAATTTCCAAATAAAACCAGAAATTAAATAAAAAATTCAAATTTAGTATCATTTTGTGCAATTAAACTCAATTTAATGAGTTCTTAAAGAAATAAAGAAAATATAAATTTGAGTCTGCGGGGAAAGTCATGTGCTGCCCACATCAGATTTTTTTTGTTTGAAATCTAATATTCTTCTAACCAAACAGCTTCTGAAAAAGATATTTATTGCAGTCACAAGCACATATATTCTACTTTTCACGAATTTTTTGCAAGTTCTTCATGTAGTTTTTAGACTTCTTCTACCGTACAATACGTTTTAGTATAAATTGGTGCGTTGCTCTTTGTTAAAATCGATTTCAACTTGTTTTGTAACCCCTCTGACGCCACTGTTTTAGACGATGTCACAAATTTCGGTTTACATTAACTCCGTTCAGTCCACCTGACTATTATAGTGTTGTTCCAATAACACGATCAGTATTCAGAAAAAATATAACAGTGATAGCAAACATAATTCTACAGAATACATCCATTCACATGAAGTCATGTATACAAACTTTTAAAAGAAATCTAAAATCGAATATCCATTGCTACTTTGTAAAAACAATGTAATAACATACAAAATATTCTTCTCAAAGTGTAAATTTTAAACGCATTTTTATACCATTGCAGTATAACGTTTCTGTACAGTCATTTTTATTGTGTTATTCTATTTAGTTTAACTGATAACCTAATACATCAACAGTCCATCTGAATTTTTTTACCAGGTGATCAATAGAAAAAGAACCAAATTAAAGCAACATTTAACCCTACTGGCGACAATTTAGCACATGTTTTTAATTCCACAGCAAGCGGCTCATTTCTTGTTTATGGCCTTGTAATTGCCCTACCGGGAAATAAGACTCAATGCATCTTCCAATATAATGAAGATAAGTAGTAAGAACTTGAACAACAATCATTCTACGAACTTTTATCTCCACATTTTACTTTATTTTTGACGCAAACTCTTCAAAATCGACAAATAAAACACTGTCCCATGAATAAACTCCTCCTACTTTTGATGTTCACGTACAAGAATTGTAAATTTGGTAAACATTTAAAACCCAGTTTGTCGTTAAAGTATTATTTTTAAGGATCCCTCTCTGATGGATTTATTGCTTAATAACCGTTTGTCAGAATGAAAAAGCCGATTTCTGCAATGTCAACAAGAAACAACCAAATATTCAGTTTTTCCACATAGTCGACATAAAATTTCATGAAAATTAACTCAGACTACATGATATTGCAATAGCCAACTTCATAGTCAAAAATGAAAAGATATCTGCGATAGAAACAAGAAAATACATAGCAGCAGCAGTGAAAATAGAAACTGGCTGCATAGCATGGCTGAAATTATGAGTCTCATAAAGATTCTCAAATTTATGGCACACAGCAAGTATTCTTGCTTCTACTGCAGGTATAGACTATTTCATAGTGACAAGTGATCAGTAAACACAAAACCGGTTTATGGATGATGTTACCTGCAGGGGGGGAACAATTGTAACTTTGTCTCCTTTAGGCAGATTCTTTGAGTTTGAACTTTGCCATTTCGACATTGTGCAGCCTGAACTTAATATGGGAGGTACTCGAAGCGAGTAAGTAGTAAGACTTAAATTTTGGTCTCCAATTGTTGGACAGGTTCACAAAATTGTGGCGCGTGACAAATTTCTACCTGATATTGCAGTTATCGGCTATTACACGCTTGTGAGTGCATAATAAGCACTAAAAAGATCTATGGATATGGTCTTCTAAAATGGAAGTGGATCTTAGTACATATTCTCTCATGCTTTGCATCTTTGCACAATATTCCAGATACGGAAAAGACCAGATAAAACTTGACTGAGACAAGTTCTTCGTAATTAGAACTTACTTCGTTATGCTTACAGATTTATAGATCCGTGTTTTACTGCATTTTCCTTGTTACCCATCATTATATGCAGCATCGCAGTATTAGAAGACAGCCTACACGTTGGAAAAGGCTAAAGCAGGTCATGTACGCACAGTTTGGCCTTCCAATCCGTCTAAACAATCCGAGCTTGAGATGTCGACCTTATGTATGTAGGGAAAATTACAGGCAAATCATTTGAACTATGGGAACTCTTCCAGTTCTGCCAGTTGACCAATCCGGAGCTGCTATTGAACTGGTGTGTGTGACGTTGCATTCTAGCCGCAGATTTGCATTTCATTTCACAAGTTTGCATGCTTTTCACGCTTCACTCATAGCCATAATAAGATTTCAAGGCAGACTGAAGATGGCGAATCCACAGTCTGATCAATGAATGTCTGGAGCACGAGGCAAAAAAAACCGTGACTGACTTTTTATTCAGTTTTCACTTCATAGACCAATTATACGTACATTCACTGGATAGTCTCCACTGTAACATAATTAATTTGAATTCTAATCATTGGTTTAATACAGCAGAATTTTAGTTTCTAATTATTAATAACGTTCAATAGGGCTTCTGTGGCTTTTTTGAGATCTGGCCCAAACGCTCAAACTCAATATTTCTAAATTTCAAACAGCTGCATTACAAAATTCCTTAATCAGAGTAATTCTGTTTTCCTCCGAAGTTTTCTGCAACCTCTATAAAGAGAATACATATGGCCACAAAACCAGTCTATGGGTGATAAAAGGATGAGAGAGTAATCTCTTTCTTATTTTAATTTGCCAGCTTTATGATAGTAGCAGTCACGTCACGATTACTTGTTGTAATTTCTTTTAATTTCACAGTCAGTGGACAGTTTCTTGTTCATGTACATTTAATTGTCCCACTGGGAATTAAGGCTCAATTCATCTCTTTCCGTAATGAAGAAAAGTGGCAAGAACTTCAGCAGCCATTCTAGAAGCTTTTGTTTCTCCGTTTTTCTTCCACAGATTTCTTGAGCAAATTCCCAGTCCGTCAAATAACAGATGTAGAATGTATTCTCCCAGGAATTCAGTTTCATCTCTAAAAAGTGTGAGTTGCGTTTCTCATCTGTTTCCAAAAATAGTTTGTGGTTAGGAGATTTGTTTAGCAAAAAACGAAGGAACTAAACCATTTTAAAAGAAATTAATGAAGCTTCGTATAAAGCAACTTAAAGTACGAAATTAATGAGGTCAACCTGGTTTGAAAGCAAAAAATAGAAGCCTTCATCAAAACAAACAAAAAGTACAACTTACACTTGGCAAAGAATGATGGGAAACTGCTGGCAGAACAGAAAGCGTCAGTGAAACAGGGTAGGGCGGATTGTCTACGGCCAGAGGAAAACAATGCGGTAAAAACCAAGGATCATGAAAGGAGTAGCAATATATTATGAATGTACGGCAAAGAACCAAGAAGAAATAAATGTCTAGAAAATGGACGTCTAGAAAATGTTTAGAAAATGGACGTCAGGAAAAAAATTCGAAGCTCCTTTTCAGTGAGTAAAAATACTAACTGTGCCTGTGCTGTAATGAATATTTTTGCTGGTTGTTCACATTCCTCTTTGTTTTCAACTTTTGCCATTTATTCATAGTAAACTACTACTTGTTACGTCCTCCGTGGGATATACGTATTTCTCCTCTCTCCGTTGGCAACTCCTTTAAATTCTGTATTCATGTTTACTGCACTGCCGGCAATTGTCTATTTTGCTTTGCAGATTACAAATCACGCTCCTTGTTTGTCCTGATGAAGAATGGTGTTTTTCACCTCCGCAACTAGTTGATATAAATGTTGTGTGTTATTCTGATTTATATGAAATTTTATTTTGATGCATCAGCAGCAGGCTAAGATGTGGCGGTTGGCTCTTTCGTCACTCTCTGCAACGAATAACATCCCCAGTTATATACTCGAACCTGAAGATATACTACTTTGGTCTAATGGTTATAGCACGGGATTACCATACACTTGGTCCCGAGCTCAAACCACAACGGAACAGTAACGGTAACTGTCTCTCCAGGTGTAAGCATTTCGAAAGAGTGTCCATAATCAAGTAGCATTAACAGTATTGATGGACATAGAATCCAATATATAAGAAACTAGTCTAAGTTGTTGGTTAAAATTAGTCTGTAGGACATCTTGACAGAATATCCTTGTACCAGAAGAATATCCTTGACAGAATATCCTTGACCTCAACTGAACAGTAACGGGAACTACCCCTCCAGGTGTAATCATTTCGAAAAAGTGTCCATAATCAAGTAGCATTAAGAGTAATGATGGATATAGAGTCCAATATATAAGAAAAAAGTCTAAGTTGTTGGTTAAAATTAGTCTGTAGGAAATCTTGACAGCAGGATATCAGTGACTTGATACTACAGTAAGATTTAAAATATTTTCATTGACGCCCGAGACGCCTGTTATATACAGTGAATGATTGAGGTCTGAATGGTACAGATATTTGTTATTTTTCAGGTACTTGCAATTAATGGCAGAGGTTTCAATTCACTTGTTGGGTTCAATAGAATGCAATCCCGTTTTAATGGAGAAGTCGTTCAGATCAGTAGGGATACTTCGATTTGAAATCTGAAAGAAAAACATCCAGTATTCACTATATATGCTAAGGAAAAACTCGCCTCAGCTAGATAGATAGATCATCGTAAAGCCAGCGGCAAATCAGTGATTCAACACTCAACTGCTATAATACCTCTTTACGTGGTATATTATATGCATGGAGAGAAACTTTATTGATCCAGATGTAGATACATTCAGGAGAAACATATTTATCCCATAGTTTTCAAAGAAAAAATAATCAATATTTATTAAAAATCCTAGAAAAAATCAAACAAACCCAAAAGATCCACTCTATGATAACCATTTTGAAATTATTTGAAATAAAAATTGTATGCTCACATTAGCAATCAGTTTCTTATTACATGTGATCAATGGTAAAATAAAGTGACTAAAATAAAACATTCTATCCTACATACATGTTTAAGGCTTTCGGCTCATGTTTTTAATTGCACGATAAAGGGATTATTTCTTGTTTATGCCTTTTTAATAGTCCTTCCAGGAATAAGACAACTTCATTCCACATCCCTTCTTAATAAAAATAAAGGGTAAGATGTTAAACACAAATGGTTCTCGAAACTTTTGACTTCTCTTTTATCTCCTTTCTTCTATGATCTATGAATTTGTTACGCAAACTTACAAAGATCGCGAAACAAAAGGTTTCGCCTCTTGTAGCAGTATATGTCACAGGTGTTATTTTTGCTTTTAAAAAGTGTGAATTCCATTACTTATATCTGCGTTTTAAAACATTGCGATTTAGTTATGTGGTGAAAAAATAATCATATTAATAAGGGGTAATTTTAAACTAATTACTTATTTAAATATTCAGATTAAAAAGATAATATTTTATATGCGTTCGTATAGTACATCTCCTTACATTGCTTGTGCTCGCAAAAACCCACCATATGCGCAGTCCGGCATCTACCTGTAAATAATATAATTTTTTGCAAATAAACATTAAGGTTCAGCACTTTAAAAAGATGAGACTTTTTTTTTCACTTAATTATTTTTAAAAATTATCATTTGGCATTAATAAAATAATTACCTAAATTTTCATTTACAATTTATACGTCATATTTATCATTGAAAACGTCTGGTGTGACCAGTATAATGACAGGTAACAGGCAGAAATTTTGATCGGCTTTAGAGCTAAATTTATTACAATTAAATTCAACTGTCCTCATAAAGGCTAAAAATGGTATCTGTGGTCTTTCAAACATCATTTTACGCCGACTTTCGCTATCACAGCTGCAAGCACTTTCACTACAAACTCACCTTGGTCATCCAGGCTACACACACTCTCTCTTCATCACACTGTCTGCCTATTCCCTCACTTCTGAATATCTGCAACCGTCTCACTGCATCTCATTCCTCAGATTGAATTCTGTCTGAACTCTGGTTCCTCTCTGACCGAGATCTGCATCACTGCAAAATCACTGAAATCTATTTGTATGTCATTGCTCCGACCTCATCTTCTGACGAGCTTGTGTGCTGTGAGCTTCTGAAGAGCTTGTGTGCTGTGAGCTTCTGACGAGCTTGTGTGCTGACGAGCTTGTGTGGGGAGCTTTCTCGTTGGCCATATTGCCTAGCAGCCCGCGGTCTCGAAACCTTTTATTAACCAACTTTCCTTACAGCCCGCGTTCCATAGCACCATGCAACCCCTCTGTGTGTGCAATTTTTGGCGCATCATAAATTGCTGTAGGGCTTTCTTATGGCTCAATCATAAACCACATAGAACTATTTAATGTCAAGTCTTGGTGTCCAGTAGGAGTTAGAAATTTTTAGTATAAGCTAATCTTTTATTGTCCATTCCTGGACTTCACATTTAAAAACATATCACCTTCCGCCGTTTGCCATCATACGTTATTTTACGCTTACGTTACAATTTTGAAGAATAAATTTAAAAGTTTTCATAGCGTGTAAAATTCTATGTGGTGAGAGGCGTTAACCGACATTCTTTTACGTGATGTTTGTCGTGCTCTCCGGATTGGCGAATTAAATCTAAGGATTGAAGTACGTGTTCCAGGATGTCCATGCCTTCAGGGTTTTTCAATTATTAATAAACATTACCAGAAATTAAATACAAACATAGCGTTCTTTATTAAATAATCTCAAATTGCAAAAAAATAGTATTGAAGTTCAAAACAAGTTAAAAAAGAATGACATACTGATAATTAAAAACATACTGAACTCCCAAACGTCAAAAATTACTCTCAGAGCTAAAAAAACTCTCAGAGAATTAATACTGTTACGCCTCCTCTGAAATACCTTCCATACAAAATTAAAGGACGTCATATTCAGCCTCAATTCTCCATATTTTCGAAAGTTTATGAAAATCCACAAATTGTCAAATGTGTCATTTTTTCAAATGTGTCGCCAAGACAGCCATATCTAACTGATAATCATACTGAAGATTGGGTCATGTTAAATCAATACGCACACAGATCGTTCAAGTTTCCGTTAACATGTAAAGCATTAAACTTTACATGTTAACTTATGGTCTTAAATTAGTACTCAGCTTGAATTGAAGATCGAGCGGGGCCTCCTTGTTTGTGCCTATATGTGCTGCCAATTAACCACTCCGGTCATCTAAAGAATTATTTGGAATGTTTAACATTATCATTTTTTAAAGTAAGGCTGGATGGCATCAACGCAATACTCTGAAGCCGCTATTACACTATATTTTACTTGGGGTGAAAATTACAGAATTAGACTTACAACAGTCTGAAAAGCATGAGAATAATTGCGATTTTTAAAAATATTTTTGTTTCTTCTCCTTAACAAATGCAATATTTCGTGAAATATGAGTTTAATTTGTTAGCATAATTCATTTATTATCTCATAAGAACAGTTTGAAGGAAAAATAAATTTTATTCTAATTGATTTTTTACTTTCCCTGCAATACATGGGGTGGGTAATGTATAGAGAAAGTATTGGAATCATACCGAAAATCACAACTCGAGTTTTCGACGGATCTACACGTTTCGAGACCTCTAGAATACGAAAACACCATTTTTAGCTTGACGTCTGTGTGTGTGTCTTTGTGTCTGTCTGTGTGTCTGTCTGTCTGTCTGTCTGTGTGTCTGTCTGTCTGTCTGTGCAGATTTTGTATCCACTGTAACTAAAAAACTAATGGACCGATTTTCTCAAAATTTGGTAGGTAAGTCACTTGTAGGCGGGTCTGGTGCTGATTAGTTTTGAGTAAGATTCGGGATAAAAGAGCCCGCCTATTTTTGCGAAATGGCCCGCAAAATTCGGTAGATGAGTCATTTCTGGGTTACTCTGGTGCTGATTAGATTTTAGTACGATTCGGAAAAAAATAACCTGCCTTTTTTTGCAGAATGGCCCGCAAAAATCGTCAAAATCTAAATTAAAGAACTAGGTATACTCAAATATATCCAATAAATGCTCGTTTAATACGTATTTTTAACGACGAAAAGAATAAGGCCAACCCCATTACACAAGGGCTAGCCGTTCTCGAGATATTTTAGTTTTTCGTATTTTCTCTACGCCACCTTTGAAAATAAGTCCGGTTACCGAATGAGAACGAAAATTGAATTAAAAGTGAAATAAATTTAATTAAAATAAAGAGAACGTGAATATAAGTCTGCAGGGAAAGTCATGTGCTGCCCACATCAGATTTTTATTATTTAAAAAAATGTGTTCCACTGCATAGAAAAATCGGCTGTTTTAGATGCTTAAAGTGAGGACTTGTTACGCTTTAGAAATATATATCATTGCTTTATGTAATTGCAAGTTACCTGCATACATTTTCTGCTTCAGTTGTATACTTTAAGAACGCTTTACTTTATTGAATCTCAAACTCCGGGCAAGACAAATGATCTTTCTCCTAGAAAATTGGATCTACCTTCTGAAAGAAATAAGTTGTGCACAAGAAAAACAACAAATAGGTTAAACAATTCACTAGCATCTGAGCGTAGAGTGAATAAATCTTTAAATTCCGATTGTGAGTATATAACTTATTGGGCAATAAAATGTGGACAGAATAGTAAAATCAGTCCAGGAACTAAAAGGAAACTTGTTCAAATTGCTCAGAAAATGCAAGGGACACCAGCAGAATTGAAAATGATTTTATAAAAGTATGGGATAACAAACATGTCTGTGATTCTTCTGTGTGTATGAAAGTGATCGCTGCTGAAATCCCAGTACGAGGTCCTAGAATGAAGGCTAAAAGCATAACTGTTATGACAAAGAAGAGGTTTACTTTTTCAAAAAAAGAAAATAAACAATTTAGAAACGACTGGAGTAAGGCATATAAAAATGTTTTCCATTAAGTAAGCAGTAATGTTTCGTTTACATTTTAATATATTTTTCTGAAATATAGTAACCTACAGTTCAAAGAATTCAAAAATAAAAATTTTAACGCATGGAAGTAATTTTCTGAGTTAAGTTATTTTCCGAACGAATAAGTTTTTCTCTTCTTTCTTTGTATATCGTGATTTTCAATAATCATATATTTCTCGTCTGAAAGATATTAAATTAATGGTTTAATTTAGTATCTCGTATTAATTATCATGATATCTACAACTTAATATTTCCTTTTTAGTAAATACCTAAATTCATTTTGTTAAAGATTATAGATTTATTTAAAATTCCTAGAATGAGCATTTAAAAAACTTATGAACATAACTTATAAACAACTTATAAACACATAAAACAACTTATAAACACATAAAACAACTTATAATCATATAAAACAAATCAAATGTGGGCGGCACATGACTTCCCTACCGGCTCAAATTAATTTTCTCTTTCAGAATCCATAAATATGAGTTTAATTTCACAAACTGATATGGATACGAAATTAAAAAATCTGATGTGGGCAGTACATGACTTTTTCTGCAGACTTATATACACATTATCTTTATTTTAATTCAATTTAATTCACTATTAATTCAATTTTCGTTCTCATTTGGTAACTGGACTCATTTTCAAAGGTGGAGTAGAGAAAAACGAAAAAACGGAAATGTCTCATGAACGGCTAGTCCTAGTGTAATGGGGTTGGTCTTATTCTTTTCTTCGTTAAAAATTACGTATAAAACAAGCATTTAATGGATATGTTTCAGTATACGTAGTTTTTTATTTTAGATTTTGTCGATTTTTCTGAGCCATTTTGCAAAAAAAGGCAGGTTATTTTTTTTTCGAATCATACCAAAATCTAATCAGCACCAGCGTGACCCACAAGCGACTTATATATCAAATTTTGTGAAATTCGGTCCATTAGATTTTTAGCTAGAGTGGATACAAGCCTTTGCGGGCCATTTCACAAAAAAGGCGGGTTCTTTTATCCCGAATCGTACCCAAAACTAATCAGCACCAGATCCGCCCACCTACTAAATTTTATGAAATTTTGTCAATTAGTTTTTTATTTAGAGTGGATACAAAATCTGCACAGACAGACCGACAGACACACACACAGACGTCAAGCTGAAAATAGTTTTTTCGTATTCTAGATGTCTCGAAACGTGTGGATCCGTCGAAAACTCACTCGAGTTGCGATTTTCGACATGATTCCAATACTTTCCCTATACATTACCATGTATTGCAGGGAAAGTAAAATTGTCCATTTTACAGTTTTAATACACATTCGTTTTCATTTGGCAACTCTGCGCATCATAAAACGTTGCCATCTCATTAGAATTCTAAAAACATGAATATCTCAAGAACAATGCATGCTAAAATAATGGGGCCGGCCTCATTTGTTTGCTGTCAAATCTACGCATGAAGCAAACATTTAAGTAATACAAGTATGCTTAGCCTACTTTTTCAGATATTGACGATTTTGTGGAAAATTTCGTAAAAAGGGACTAGTTCGTCTTTCCTTGTACTAGAATATCCTTGTACCAGAAGAATATCCTTGACAGAATATCCTTGACCTCAACTGAACAGTAACGGGAACTACCCCTCCAGGTGTAATCATTTCGAAAAAGTGTCCATAATCAAGTAGCATTAAGAGTAATGATGGATATAGAGTCCAATATATAAGAAAAAAGTCTAAGTTGTTGGTTAAAATTAGTCTGTAGGAAATCTTGACAGCAGGATATCAGTGACTTGATACTACAGTAAGATTTAAAATATTTTCATTGACGCCCGAGACGCCTGTTATATACAGTGAATGATTGAGGTCTGAATGGTACAGATATTTGTTATTTTTCAGGTACTTGCAATTAATGGCAGAGGTTTCAATTCACTTGTTGGGTTCAATAGAATGCAATCCCGTTTTAATGGAGAAGTCGTTCAGATCAGTAGGGATACTTCGATTTGAAATCTGAAAGAAAAACATCCAGTATTCACTATATATGCTAAGGAAAAACTCGCCTCAGCTAGATAGATAGATCATCGTAAAGCCAGCGGCAAATCAGTGATTCAACACTCAACTGCTATAATACCTCTTTACGTGGTATATTATATGCATGGAGAGAAACTTTATTGATCCAGATGTAGATACATTCAGGAGAAACATATTTATCCCATAGTTTTCAAAGAAAAAATAATCAATATTTATTAAAAATCCTAGAAAAAATCAAACAAACCCAAAAGATCCACTCTATGATAACCATTTTGAAATTATTTGAAATAAAAATTGTATGCTCACATTAGCAATCAGTTTCTTATTACATGTGATCAATGGTAAAATAAAGTGACTAAAATAAAACATTCTATCCTACATACATGTTTAAGGCTTTCGGCTCATGTTTTTAATTGCACGATAAAGGGATTATTTCTTGTTTATGCCTTTTTAATAGTCCTTCCAGGAATAAGACAACTTCATTCCACATCCCTTCTTAATAAAAATAAAGGGTAAGATGTTAAACACAAATGGTTCTCGAAACTTTTGACTTCTCTTTTATCTCCTTTCTTCTATGATCTATGAATTTGTTACGCAAACTTACAAAGATCGCGAAACAAAAGGTTTCGCCTCTTGTAGCAGTATATGTCACAGGTGTTATTTTTGCTTTTAAAAAGTGTGAATTCCATTACTTATATCTGCGTTTTAAAACATTGCGATTTAGTTATGTGGTGAAAAAATAATCATATTAATAAGGGGTAATTTTAAACTAATTACTTATTTAAATATTCAGATTAAAAAGATAATATTTTATATGCGTTCGTATAGTACATCTCCTTACATTGCTTGTGCTCGCAAAAACCCACCATATGCGCAGTCCGGCATCTACCTGTAAATAATATAATTTTTTGCAAATAAACATTAAGGTTCAGCACTTTAAAAAGATGAGACTTTTTTTTTCACTTAATTATTTTTAAAAATTATCATTTGGCATTAATAAAATAATTACCTAAATTTTCATTTACAATTTATACGTCATATTTATCATTGAAAACGTCTGGTGTGACCAGTATAATGACAGGTAACAGGCAGAAATTTTGATCGGCTTTAGAGCTAAATTTATTACAATTAAATTCAACTGTCCTCATAAAGGCTAAAAATGGTATCTGTGGTCTTTCAAACATCATTTTACGCCGACTTTCGCTATCACAGCTGCAAGCACTTTCACTACAAACTCACCTTGGTCATCCAGGCTACACACACTCTCTCTTCATCACACTGTCTGCCTATTCCCTCACTTCTGAATATCTGCAACCGTCTCACTGCATCTCATTCCTCAGATTGAATTCTGTCTGAACTCTGGTTCCTCTCTGACCGAGATCTGCATCACTGCAAAATCACTGAAATCTATTTGTATGTCATTGCTCCGACCTCATCTTCTGACGAGCTTGTGTGCTGTGAGCTTCTGAAGAGCTTGTGTGCTGTGAGCTTCTGACGAGCTTGTGTGCTGACGAGCTTGTGTGGGGAGCTTTCTCGTTGGCCATATTGCCTAGCAGCCCGCGGTCTCGAAACCTTTTATTAACCAACTTTCCTTACAGCCCGCGTTCCATAGCACCATGCAACCCCTCTGTGTGTGCAATTTTTGGCGCATCATAAATTGCTGTAGGGCTTTCTTATGGCTCAATCATAAACCACATAGAACTATTTAATGTCAAGTCTTGGTGTCCAGTAGGAGTTAGAAATTTTTAGTATAAGCTAATCTTTTATTGTCCATTCCTGGACTTCACATTTAAAAACATATCACCTTCCGCCGTTTGCCATCATACGTTATTTTACGCTTACGTTACAATTTTGAAGAATAAATTTAAAAGTTTTCATAGCGTGTAAAATTCTATGTGGTGAGAGGCGTTAACCGACATTCTTTTACGTGATGTTTGTCGTGCTCTCCGGATTGGCGAATTAAATCTAAGGATTGAAGTACGTGTTCCAGGATGTCCATGCCTTCAGGGTTTTTCAATTATTAATAAACATTACCAGAAATTAAATACAAACATAGCGTTCTTTATTAAATAATCTCAAATTGCAAAAAAATAGTATTGAAGTTCAAAACAAGTTAAAAAAGAATGACATACTGATAATTAAAAACATACTGAACTCCCAAACGTCAAAAATTACTCTCAGAGCTAAAAAAACTCTCAGAGAATTAATACTGTTACGCCTCCTCTGAAATACCTTCCATACAAAATTAAAGGACGTCATATTCAGCCTCAATTCTCCATATTTTCGAAAGTTTATGAAAATCCACAAATTGTCAAATGTGTCATTTTTTCAAATGTGTCGCCAAGACAGCCATATCTAACTGATAATCATACTGAAGATTGGGTCATGTTAAATCAATACGCACACAGATCGTTCAAGTTTCCGTTAACATGTAAAGCATTAAACTTTACATGTTAACTTATGGTCTTAAATTAGTACTCAGCTTGAATTGAAGATCGAGCGGGGCCTCCTTGTTTGTGCCTATATGTGCTGCCAATTAACCACTCCGGTCATCTAAAGAATTATTTGGAATGTTTAACATTATCATTTTTTAAAGTAAGGCTGGATGGCATCAACGCAATACTCTGAAGCCGCTATTACACTATATTTTACTTGGGGTGAAAATTACAGAATTAGACTTACAACAGTCTGAAAAGCATGAGAATAATTGCGATTTTTAAAAATATTTTTGTTTCTTCTCCTTAACAAATGCAATATTTCGTGAAATATGAGTTTAATTTGTTAGCATAATTCATTTATTATCTCATAAGAACAGTTTGAAGGAAAAATAAATTTTATTCTAATTGATTTTTTACTTTCCCTGCAATACATGGGGTGGGTAATGTATAGAGAAAGTATTGGAATCATACCGAAAATCACAACTCGAGTTTTCGACGGATCTACACGTTTCGAGACCTCTAGAATACGAAAACACCATTTTTAGCTTGACGTCTGTGTGTGTGTCTTTGTGTCTGTCTGTGTGTCTGTCTGTCTGTCTGTCTGTGTGTCTGTCTGTCTGTCTGTGCAGATTTTGTATCCACTGTAACTAAAAAACTAATGGACCGATTTTCTCAAAATTTGGTAGGTAAGTCACTTGTAGGCGGGTCTGGTGCTGATTAGTTTTGAGTAAGATTCGGGATAAAAGAGCCCGCCTATTTTTGCGAAATGGCCCGCAAAATTCGGTAGATGAGTCATTTCTGGGTTACTCTGGTGCTGATTAGATTTTAGTACGATTCGGAAAAAAATAACCTGCCTTTTTTTGCAGAATGGCCCGCAAAAATCGTCAAAATCTAAATTAAAGAACTAGGTATACTCAAATATATCCAATAAATGCTCGTTTAATACGTATTTTTAACGACGAAAAGAATAAGGCCAACCCCATTACACAAGGGCTAGCCGTTCTCGAGATATTTTAGTTTTTCGTATTTTCTCTACGCCACCTTTGAAAATAAGTCCGGTTACCGAATGAGAACGAAAATTGAATTAAAAGTGAAATAAATTTAATTAAAATAAAGAGAACGTGAATATAAGTCTGCAGGGAAAGTCATGTGCTGCCCACATCAGATTTTTATTATTTAAAAAAATGTGTTCCACTGCATAGAAAAATCGGCTGTTTTAGATGCTTAAAGTGAGGACTTGTTACGCTTTAGAAATATATATCATTGCTTTATGTAATTGCAAGTTACCTGCATACATTTTCTGCTTCAGTTGTATACTTTAAGAACGCTTTACTTTATTGAATCTCAAACTCCGGGCAAGACAAATGATCTTTCTCCTAGAAAATTGGATCTACCTTCTGAAAGAAATAAGTTGTGCACAAGAAAAACAACAAATAGGTTAAACAATTCACTAGCATCTGAGCGTAGAGTGAATAAATCTTTAAATTCCGATTGTGAGTATATAACTTATTGGGCAATAAAATGTGGACAGAATAGTAAAATCAGTCCAGGAACTAAAAGGAAACTTGTTCAAATTGCTCAGAAAATGCAAGGGACACCAGCAGAATTGAAAATGATTTTATAAAAGTATGGGATAACAAACATGTCTGTGATTCTTCTGTGTGTATGAAAGTGATCGCTGCTGAAATCCCAGTACGAGGTCCTAGAATGAAGGCTAAAAGCATAACTGTTATGACAAAGAAGAGGTTTACTTTTTCAAAAAAAGAAAATAAACAATTTAGAAACGACTGGAGTAAGGCATATAAAAATGTTTTCCATTAAGTAAGCAGTAATGTTTCGTTTACATTTTAATATATTTTTCTGAAATATAGTAACCTACAGTTCAAAGAATTCAAAAATAAAAATTTTAACGCATGGAAGTAATTTTCTGAGTTAAGTTATTTTCCGAACGAATAAGTTTTTCTCTTCTTTCTTTGTATATCGTGATTTTCAATAATCATATATTTCTCGTCTGAAAGATATTAAATTAATGGTTTAATTTAGTATCTCGTATTAATTATCATGATATCTACAACTTAATATTTCCTTTTTAGTAAATACCTAAATTCATTTTGTTAAAGATTATAGATTTATTTAAAATTCCTAGAATGAGCATTTAAAAAACTTATGAACATAACTTATAAACAACTTATAAACACATAAAACAACTTATAAACACATAAAACAACTTATAATCATATAAAACAAATCAAATGTGGGCGGCACATGACTTCCCTACCGGCTCAAATTAATTTTCTCTTTCAGAATCCATAAATATGAGTTTAATTTCACAAACTGATATGGATACGAAATTAAAAAATCTGATGTGGGCAGTACATGACTTTTTCTGCAGACTTATATACACATTATCTTTATTTTAATTCAATTTAATTCACTATTAATTCAATTTTCGTTCTCATTTGGTAACTGGACTCATTTTCAAAGGTGGAGTAGAGAAAAACGAAAAAACGGAAATGTCTCATGAACGGCTAGTCCTAGTGTAATGGGGTTGGTCTTATTCTTTTCTTCGTTAAAAATTACGTATAAAACAAGCATTTAATGGATATGTTTCAGTATACGTAGTTTTTTATTTTAGATTTTGTCGATTTTTCTGAGCCATTTTGCAAAAAAAGGCAGGTTATTTTTTTTTTCGAATCATACCAAAATCTAATCAGCACCAGCGTGACCCACAAGCGACTTATATATCAAATTTTGTGAAATTCGGTCCATTAGATTTTTAGCTAGAGTGGATACAAGCCTTTGCGGGCCATTTCACAAAAAAGGCGGGTTCTTTTATCCCGAATCGTACCCAAAACTAATCAGCACCAGATCCGCCCACCTACTAAATTTTATGAAATTTTGTCAATTAGTTTTTTATTTAGAGTGGATACAAAATCTGCACAGACAGACCGACAGACACACACACAGACGTCAAGCTGAAAATAGTTTTTTCGTATTCTAGATGTCTCGAAACGTGTGGATCCGTCGAAAACTCACTCGAGTTGCGATTTTCGACATGATTCCAATACTTTCCCTATACATTACCATGTATTGCAGGGAAAGTAAAATTGTCCATTTTACAGTTTTAATACACATTCGTTTTCATTTGGCAACTCTGCGCATCATAAAACGTTGCCATCTCATTAGAATTCTAAAAACATGAATATCTCAAGAACAATGCATGCTAAAATAATGGGGCCGGCCTCATTTGTTTGCTGTCAAATCTACGCATGAAGCAAACATTTAAGTAATACAAGTATGCTTAGCCTACTTTTTCAGATATTGACGATTTTGTGGAAAATTTCGTAAAAAGGGACTAGTTCGTCTTTAACACTTTCCAACAGAGTTGAAAAGTGTTTATGACTTTGAGCTTTCTGTCTGTCTGTCTGTCTGTTCGCACGATAACTGCCGTCTAAATGGCTTTATCAAAATTAAATTTTAGTATGTGTTGAGAGGGTTTGTAGCGCATATGGGGATGTAAATGAATAATGTCGCACAATTAGTTTTGGATTGAACCCAGGTTGAATAAATGAAATACATTAAACCTTATGGAACCTAATTTTTCAAACATTTTTAAGCGAAGTTAAAATTCACAAATTGCTTCGAAATTTTTAGGAAATATTCACATTATCCTTTAAAAATCGTGATTTTTAAAGTTTAAATTTTTATTTAGTGTTGCATCCGACTTAAAACCACTTTATTTTTGCTTATTTTCTGTGCATCTATATTCTCCTTCAACGTAATTACAATATTTTTAGTTTAAATGACCATAAATCTTTGATTCTTTCTACAAAGAAGTCTAATTTTAATGCATGCAGAATGTAAATAAGTGATTGTAATATGAGTTGTAAAAGAATTGTTGAACTTTTAACTCAAAATTATTTAGCTCTGGAGTCTGAAATGAAAGTGTATGGATGACATATTCATTGCTTTAACATAGAGAGCCAGACGATGTATATTTCGTTGATGTCATTTGAATAAAGTTCATTTTTTTCGATAAAGTAAAGTTTTCAAATATAATAAATTATTGTAGTAGTGTGATATTTTAAAAAATGTTCAGCGCTGAAGGTATTGCATTATAGAGATGTTTAAATAAAATTGCATTTCTGTTGGAAAGTGCTTCATAATCAATGCATTATGAATGATTGATCTTTCTTGTTTATTTCTAATTCAACCAACATCTAATCAGCACCATGGTAAAACAAAAGTGACTTACCTTTCAAATTGTGCGACAATGACACGATACAAACACATGACATGAATGATGAATGATGCGACAATGACACGATACAATGGTGCGACAATGACACGATACAAACACATGACATTATGAATGATTGATCTTTCTTGTTTATTTCTAATTCAATCAACATCTAATCAGCAGCATGGTAACGCAAAACTGACTTACCTGGCAAATTGTGCGACAATGACATGATACAAACACAGACCGACACACACCCAGACAGATACAAACACAGACAGACACACACCCAGACAGATACAAACACAGACAGACACACACCCAGACACATACAAACACAGACCGACACACACCCAGACAGGTACAAACACAGACAGACACACACCCAGACAGATACAAACACAGACATTCACACACTCAGACACATACAAACACAGACCGACACACACACACCCAGACAGATACAAACACAGACAGGCACCCAGACAGATATAAACACAGACAGACACACATCCAGATAGATACAAACACAGACAGACACACACCCAGACAGATACAAACACAGACAGACACACACCTAGACAGATGCAAACACAGACAGACACACATCCAGATAGATACAAACACAGACAGACACACACCCAGACAGATACAAACACATACAGGCACACATCCAGATAGATACAAACACAGACTGACGCACATCCAGATAGATACAAACACAGACAGACACACACCCAGACAGATACAAACACAGACATTCACACACTCAGACACATACAAACACAGACCGACACACACACACCCAGACAGATACAAACACAGACAGGCACCCAGACAGATATAAACACAGACAGACACACATCCAGATAGATACAAACACAGACAGACACACACCCAGACAGATACAAACACAGACAGACACACACCTAGACAGATGCAAACACAGACAGACACACATCCAGATAGATACAAACACAGACAGACACACACCCAGACAGATACAAACACATACAGGCACACATCCAGATAGATACAAACACAGACTGACGCACATCCAGATAGATACAAACACAGACAGACACACACCCAGACAGATACAAACACAGACATTCACACACTCAGACACATACAAACACAGACCGACACACACACACCCAGACAGATACAAACACAGACAGGCACCCAGACAGATATAAACACAGACAGACACACATCCAGATAGATACAAACACAGACACACACCCAGGCATGTACAAACACGGACAGACACACACCCAGACAGATACAAACACAGACAGACACATCCAGACAGATACAAACACAGACAGACACACACCCAGATAGATACAAACTCAAACAGACACACATTCACACAGAGGCACAGATATGTGTCATGCTGAAAATAATATTTTAGTATTCTAGAGTGCCCAAAACGTGCAGATCCGTTTATACCTCAAATTCCAATTTTTGGCATAATCCCACCACTTTCCCTCCATATTACCATGTATTGTAGGGAAGGTAATAAAACAATATACTAGCCCCTTTCATACGCCCTGTAGCTAATCCACGAACTGCGATATTTATTAATATGTTACTTAAGTTGAAGAATACTTTCATTTTATCTTCCTTACGTAGCGTCTCAGATAACACAAAACCTATAAGTCATTTAATATAAGTAACACGGATAATGCTGTCTGGAAACACTCAGTCACCGGTGCTCGTGATTGATGTTTCTGAGAAGATCTTTCGCACACAAAGGATAGTATTAAATGCACAGGGGCTTCCTTGTTTAATACTTTCGCAATGCTATAATCCGAGTTAGCCGATACCGGGTGCAAAATTGATCTGTGATCATAATACGAAATGGTGATTCTATAGATAAAAGTATTAGCAGATGGTCGTTCACATTACTTAAATTTGATTTGGGCAGCACATGACTTTCCTTACAAAATCACACTCGTTTTCTCTTTCATAATCCATTATATTGAGTTTAATAGCGCAAAGTAACACGGATATTAATTCGATATTTTGTCTAATTTCCCTTTTGAATACTTCTTCTTTTTTATTAGTTAACAAGACATTCTAAAACGTCTGCATCTCATTACAATTTCAAATACACACACACACACACACACACACACACACACACACACACATATATATATATATATATATATATATAATGCATATATATATATATATATATATATATATATATATATATATATATATAATATAATATAATACAAAAGTAATCAGATGAAGAAAGCGAAAGCATACAAAAGTATGAAAAAGGCTTAACGTAGATGGCGCAATGCTGCACAAGTACGTAAAGCAGTTTCCCTTAATACTTTTATTTGCTATATATATATATATGTGTGTGTGTGTGTGTGTGTGTGTATTAAAATCGGTATATTCTTGCGAAATTGGGTTGATCTTATACATTTTATCGTTAACAATTATGTATAAAACAATAATTTAATTATTAAATTTATACATATTTAATTTGTTTTTTATTTCAGATAGTGACGACTTTTACTGGACATATTGCAAAAAAGTCCTATTTTTATTCGAAACCAAATCAAAATCTAATCGGACTCAAAGTAACCCGTAAACGACTTAACTTTCAATTCTAAAGAAATTACTCTGGGCAGTTAGCTTTTAGCTACAGTTAAAAACATCGTCAGTATCCCACATCCCCACCCCCTCCTTCATCAGCTCGTCAAAATATAAAAGAAAAACTGAATATCTCGTCCTTCCCAAAGTAATGAAGCTGATTTTATTTGTTTCGTCGTTAAATATTACGTATAAACCAAGCAATTAATTAAAACATTTGAGCATATTTAGCATTTTATTTTTGATTTTGAAGATTTTTTCAGGACATTTCGCAAAAAATACAGTTCTGCTTTCCTGAATCGCACCAAACTCTAACCAGTACCTGTAAAATATCCTTTCAGTGACTCACCAAGCAAATTTCGTGACATTTTGTAGAATGATTTTCTCCAGTGTGACTATATACATTGTACAGACACACATGCAGATGTCAAGTTAAGAAAAAGTGTCAGAAACGTGTAAATCTGTAGAAAACTCAAGTTCTAATTCACTACCCTATTTCAATACTTTCCCCGCACATTACTATGTATTGTAGGGAAAGTAAAACGGGTATTTCTTTAATTTGCACTCAATTTATTCTTTTATATTTTTTTAAATATCTTTAAAAATCTATGATTTTCAAATTGGGAACAGAACTCTTGCGATTTTCCATTAGAGGTATTAGACTAGGCATGTTTATGAATGCAATTTTAATATCTTTACCATACATAGCGCAATTCAAATTATTAATAAACCGTGTAAGCAATGCTTACATTATTGCTCCAGGAATTTTCATCAATTTTCATAAGGAGAAATTTGATGTGGGCAGCACATGACTTTCCTTATATATTGCAATGAATTTACTTCTTGAACGGTGAAAAGGGATGAAAAGATCAACGGTACAGTGTTTGTAACGTTAAACTGCACATTTAGCGCGGTAAATTGTACATCCGGATGACAACATATAAAGCTATTTCGTACACAAATAACTTATATTTTACGCAACTCTAAATTAACAATTATCAATATTGATAGCAACCTCAATAAGTAATATCGTCCATATATTTAAATATTTTAACATTAAATTCATCAATTAGCGTAATTTTCATTAACTTGGCGTCATTTATGCAATTTTACGATATTTTTGTTAATGTGGGGCGAAATATCGCCAAGTAGGCGATACCTAGAAGAGCATTTCTTATGTAATAAAAGGTATATATATTCCATCATGTGACAGAATTAAAAATTTGCAAAATATTACATCTTATTTGCCGTCATTTTTATCAACTTGGTGGCATTTTAATCAATTTGATAACATTTTTATCAATTTGGCAACAGTTTCGTCTATTTGGCAATATTTAAAAAGTCGCCAATTTGGCGATATGTCGTCAAAATTTGTAGCCAGAATTTTGCCAAGAGTTACAGACGGTGTCTAAGGTAGAGTCTTATATTATTTCCAAAATATTGAAATTTAATCACTTAGCGTCATTCTTATTAATTTGGCGACATTTTAATCAATTTGGCGGCATTTTCATCAATTTGGTGACATTTAAAAAATTCACCAAGATGGCGATATTCCACCAAATACGTCGCATTTTTAAAATTTTAAAATTTTTTAATTTTTAAAACTTCGTCAAGCATTATGGTCTGAAAAATAGGTTATTCTTATAGCAGATAAACAACTAATGGCATCCTTTCCAAGATACTAAATTTTCATCAATGAGTCTTCATTTTCATTGATTTAGCTTCATTTTTATCAATTTGGTGATATTTTTTTATCAATTTATCGATAATTTCGTCAATTTGGCTGCATATAAGAAACTCGCCAATTTGGCAATATTCCGCCAAATTCGTCGCCAAAATTTCGCCGAGCATTGTTTATGGAGAAATAGATAAGTCTTATGGCAGATATACGACTAATAGCGTCAAAATACAAAGCTATTACCCAACGTGTCTTCTCTCGTGAATGGAGCTAGCTAGATCTACTAGAATGATGATAATAAATTTATTGCATAATATTAAATATGAAAAGTGAACACATTTCACAATAGTGAATATTTTTTTAATTTTATGTGATTTTTTAATAAATTTATTTGAAAAATGTACAATATCTCGAGAACCATTCATGCTAGCGCTCTAAAATTTATTTCAATCGTTTACTAATAAAAAATTACATAAGAAATGATTATTTACGTAACTTTATTGAATGTTTTAATTCTTTAATGATTTTATTAAAATTTCATTTCAAAATTTAGGAACGTTCTGAACATTAGCTTGCGTGTAAAAACAATAAGCTTCCAGTATTCACTAATTGTGATTTTTGTACCAAATTGTGTTCGGATCGCTTGATTCGTTCGTGAGATATCGTCTCCACAGACTCACTGACACACACACACATACACATACTCACACACACACACATACTCACACACACACATACTCACACACATACATACTCACACACACATATACTCACACATACACACATACACACACACACACACACACACATCACTTCAAAAACGTCTGACTCGTGTTTAGGGATGCTTGAAACGTGCTCTCCCGTCGAAAACTCGAATTCGAATTTTCGACCCCATCGCAATACTTTCCTTACACATTATACTTCCTTATACACATCAGATTTTTAATATAACTATTAAGCTATCACTCTATGCAATTAAAGCTTGTTTAACGCCAAAGATCGACTTGTTAACGCTGGGTTCTGATCCCATGACCAAAATTAGTAACGAACATCATAGTGTTGAGTTAAACACGTCTCCAAATCAAAGTGTATAATAACACCTTTTGAGCGTTCGCTACAGTACTCTCCTTTGCAGAGTATTATAGTGAGTTTTCTGGCTGATTGCAAATGACCCAATAGTTAAAAGTTGGAAGGGAACAGTCATGACGCTGTGATGACGACAGCGTGCATGAAACTCTGCTACCAATCACATAACCTATGAATAACACTTGTCATAGCTTAATTCTTCATTCAACAGTCTTCTGACACCATCCCTTGGGTCATACTGAAAGTACACAGTTTAGAACGAAATATAATTTTTAAAAAGCTGTATAATTGGAAATAATAGGAGCAAAAGATACTTCATCAGTGGTCACCAATATGGAGAGCATGTATAAGACCAACTTGGCTGTTTCAAGGTTTAGTGCTGTGGCCAAACCGTAATATGTGAGCATTATAGCGTTGAGCTAAAAACGTCTCCTTCTCAGTGCTTTTAATGCAGAATTATGAGTATTCACTGCACTTGAAAGCAGTACATTTCTCAAACGTACAGAACATTCAATAGCGATTAAAATAAAATGACCTACTTATCTTTTTTATTAGCCGTCGCTAAGTGAAGAACTTTACTGTTGATTTATACACCATTTATCGTTAAAAGGGGTTTTATTTCTAACTTTCTCAGGTGCCATGTCAGATAAAATGAAATGCATTTTATATTGCAATAAATATTAATATATTTAATACAAGAATTGTGCTGTCACTGCAGCGACCTGTCAGTCGTTTGGGATAATGTCTCTGAAACGAAACTTCATACATAAAAGATTGCACTTAATGCATGAGATCAACTGTTAAATGCTTTCTCAAGTTTATCGTCTCACGAGTCTGCTTTTAGAGCGAATGCTCAAATCGGGTACTAAATACATGTTTTATAAATAGAATAATCAACTTTCGAAAATTGTTATTTTTATGGTTATTTTATATATTACCATCTCACGCAATAAACGTATTTATATTTTCATTTCTTCGCAAAATGCTTCTCGAATTTAATCTAACAGTTTACTTCGCAGCTTTGCTTGGAAACTTTCGCAACAATATATATATATGTTTACCATAGTTCAAATCTTTCTCGTTCAATTTTATTTGTATGCTCGTGCTCACAGTTTTGAATCCGAATATTTCAGCCTATGACACCCCTAAAATACAATGTTCCATAAATTCCTAGAGCAATAAGAAGGGCGTTTTACACTATAGAAACATTTTGGTTTAGTGTATCCTCCACATAAACTACAAATTACATAGTTGAAGTTTGTAGCTGGAAATATAAACATGCGCATACAAACTTTCAAGATTCTGTATAAACAGCGATAAATGAAAAGCCGCAGAAGATAAAACTTCAATATTTATTTATTTATTTATTTATTTATTATGCAGCGCTCAGGAGCCTACCCAATGGGTTTGCGGATAAATAAACCTAAATCGGTGGATACTATTGGAGTTTATGCAGCCGGCGGTGAATGCGCCAGAAGACAACAATAGACAGCGACAGCTGTAAAATGTATCATTTACATTTATATTAACAATGAAAATGTCAAATTCTGCTTTGTTATTTCGTGTCCATGCTGGAGGATTCGATGCGCGCAGGCATCCAACGCTTTCTACAAGAGCTCTCCTAGGAAGTTCAATTACTACTTAACATAGTGTATAATCAACAAAGTACAAATTTGACACTTCATATTCATTTACATTTTGTAGACAAATACTTGGTATGTAATGGTGATGACCCTTTTGTTAAAGATGAAAGTATTGGGGAGGATAAGGGAGGAGTTTCTAGAGGTCCTATGTATTAGAGAAGCTAAGGATGAAGAAATGTCTTTCAAACTTGGTTGACGTTTGGAAGAAGAGTGTGACTTCGATAATCATCGAGGGTTATTAAGGTTCCTCTCAATTAAGTTTGATTCAGCGGGGTTGGTGGTAACTGTAGGAAAGGCTTGGTTCTAGAGCTATTTTTAATATTTGTCTTGTTGGGGAGCTGTTTGTGTTGCTTGCTCATGAGAGCGGCTGCAGGCTTGTTTATTTCGATATTAATTCAATTTACTTTTAAAGGAGAATGGTTAAATATAATGCTTTTTGTGTAGCCGAATGAAGGATTCTTGAGATTTAGTTATAGTATGTATTTTCTCTGAGGTAGATCATTAAAAGAGTAATTTTTTTTCATTATTGATTTATTTAATAGCACTTTTTGTGCCCATTGCAGCCCGAACTGTAATTCGAGTGGTGCTATGCGGTGTTTAAAATGCGTGAACAGCTGTGAATGTAATGGTCTGCTGTACCTTCTTCTCCACAACTGCATTGTGGTGATGAACTGTTTCCTAAACGATGCAGGTACTGTGCAAATGGCCCGTGTCCAGTGAAGAACTGAAAAACATATATGTTTCTGATGAGCATGGTTATGGAAAAAAACGTCTAAATTTACTGACATCTTGATGGCATCGTTCAAATTTATGATGTCTTCATTAGAGAATTTATCATTTAATTGACAAAGCCAGACGACGTTATACGTGTCCCGAATGAAAATTTCACGTAGCTCCTTGGATATTATTAAATAATACTATAGGTATTACAAGGTTAAACCCACTCATCATTTAATAGTTAGAGTGCTGATTACTCTATTACTGAAATATCATTCAACATCAACAAAGCCTTTATATATAATAACGAGTTTTATATCAATAACACTTTCAATCGACAAAGAAACTATAATATCAAATTTATATTAGACTAAAAAAATGCAGAATAGAAAATAAAACATTAGATCTAAAAATTTCCGAATCTAAACAAAATATTTTTATTTTCTGTCCAAGTCTCAATTCCTCTAACTACTTTAAAAAATCAATATCTGATGAAATCAAAGGATATACTGATGGCTGCCAAAATGATATTGGCATATCTGCAGAGTTTTACTTATAAGAATAAAATCTACGTTACAGAATGGTCAATACACCTTACAAAACATATTTCCTTATATCAAGCGGAATTATACTTGCTCTCTATAAATGTATTCAATAGTTTATTACATCTAATTTCAGCTCAATAATTCTATATACAGACAGCTTATCAAACTTTCTGGCACTCCAAAACAATATATCTATAAAAATTTACAACTCAAAACAAAATGCATTCAATGATATTCAAGTAAAATTGATTGAAGCACATATAGGACTTATAGGAAATGAAAATGCAGATACTCTAGAAAAATTAACAATGAAAGATATCACAATAGAAACAATAAATACTGAATTAGCAAAATCGTATGCAAAAAGACATATTGAAAAACATATTTTAAAAAATTACAAAATATCTGGAACAATACAAAAGATGGAAGATATACATTTAACTTACTACAAGAAGTAGACAAAACTGTCTGCACACTTTGGAAACCATTATCTGCACACCTTCAAAGCAATTATCTGCACACCCTCAAAGCAATTATCAGCACACCCTCAAAGCAATTATCTGTACACCTTCAAAGCAATTATCTGCACACCTTCAAAGCAATTATCTGCACACATTCAAAGCAATTATTTGTACACCTTCAAAGCAATTATCTGCACACATTCAAAGCAATCATCTGCACACCTTCAAAGCAATTATCAGCACACCTTCAAAGCAATTATCTGTACACATTCAAAGCAATTATCTGCATACCTTCAAAGCAATTATATGCACACCTTCAAAGCAATTATCAGTACACCTTCAAAGCAATTCTCTCCACACCTTCAAAGCAATTATCTGAACACCTTCAAAGCAATTTATCTGCACACCTTCAAAGTAATTATCTGCACACCTTCAAAGCAATTATCTGCACACCTTCAAAGCAATTATCTGCACACCTGCAAAGCAATTCTTTGCACATGTTCAAAGCAATTACCAGCACACCTTCAAAGCAATTCTCGTGATTTCTTTTCTCGTTAACCTTTTCCGTATTTTCTCATTAGAATCAACAAAAGTCTCACAGATTATAGTATATGTAGAAATCTGGGTAATTCGATTTATTGCATTTTTGATTGACTGCAAAACTTCACTGAAATAAGCACTCAATTAATAATATTAGTAAATGAATTTAAAACATTTCAAAAAGTAAATATAATATTCATAAAATAGAAAACTGATTTTGTTAAAATGGCAGTAACTTTCCCCACATTTTTTAATAGTAAATTCATTTATTAAACATTGAAATTTCATAGAAATGTATTAGTATTTTTAATGAATATTGTTTTAAGTTGTTATACTGTTATTTAGAGTATATGAAAGTATGGTCATACAGAACATTAGAACCTTCATATTATAAATTAATATATATTAATCATTATTATTATATATTGTATTTTTTGTTCTGTTCAGAATATAAAAAATCTTAAAAGTTTAAATATACCTACGCCCGTAACTGGCAATTAGTAAACCTTATTTCAAGATCTATTAAAAATGGAATGTGTAAATTGTGAATTGCATTACTGAAACAAATTACAGTTCGAAAGTTCTCGTCCTTGTTGCCATGGTTTTTCTTGCACAGCAGGTCCTATTCTAATCACTAATACATTCCATTTAAAATACGTGTTAAAATTACTTTCCCAATATACATATAGTATAATGTATAAGGAAAGTATGTATAAGGAAAGACTTGATCGAAAACTCGAATTCACGTTTTCGACAGAAAAGCACATTTCAAGTATCCACTCAAATCGAAGGTTTTAAAAGTGATGTCTGTATATATGTATGCGTAAAAGTGTGTGTATGTGTATATGTGTGTATATATGTGGGTTTATAGACACGATATCTCATGAATGGTTAGTGCATTTCCATCGTAATTTGATACGAATAATAAAATCTGTAAGTACTGGAACCCTAATAATTTTAAACATAATCAAGTATTTGTATGATACTCAACTTTTGAATGAAATTTTGAAAAATTAAAATTAACAATAATGTTGCACAAATAATCAGTTCATATGTAATCTTTCATTAGAAAACAAAAGACATAAACTTTTGAACGACAGCATGAACCGTTCTTGAGATATTGCATTTTCTCAAATGAATTTATTAAAACAATTACATAAAATGATTGTATTGACTATCGCGAAATATATTCACTTTTCATATGCAATATTATACCATAAATTTGTTCACATCAGTTTCGCGAATCTCGTTCGTTCCAATCATGACAGAAGATAATTTGTGTAATAGTTTTGTATTTTAATGCCCAACAATCCACCAATAATAATTTATGTATATGTTAGAAATTTTAAATTGTGGAAAATGGCGCGAAATTGATGAATTAATTATTAAAATCATTTAATATATGATCTATATTGCTTATTGCCTACACAATTAATATTCATAATTGTCAAATTATAATTGCAAAAAATTTACGTTAATTAATTATCTAGAAAAGCGATAAATATACAAATTAATGTAATAAACATTCTTTGGCGAATCTTGTGTATCTTTTTTTTACTTTCACTGCAATACATGATAATGTACAGGGAGAGTATTGGAATCATGCCAAAAATCGCAACTCGAGTTTTCGACGGATCTACGCGTTTCGAGACCTCTAGAATACCAAGAAACTATTTTAGCGTGACGTATGTGTGTGTCTCTTGTGTATCTGTATTTCTATGTGTGTATCTGTCTGTCTGTCTGTGTATGTGTCTGTCTGTCTGTGCAGATTTTGTATCCACTCTAACTAAAAAACTAATCTACCGAATTTCCTAAAATTTGGTAGATAAATCACTTGTAGGCGAGTCTGGTGCTGAGTAGTTTTGGGTACGATTTGGGATAAAAGAATCCGCCTTTTTTTGCAAAATGGCCGCAAAAATTACCTGTATCTACTCTAGCTGAAAAACTAATGGGCCGAATTTCAAAAAATTAGATAGATAAGTCTCTTGTGGGTCACTCTGGTGCTGATTAATTGGGTACGATTCGGGAAAAAATAACCTACCTTTCCTTGCGAAATGTCCCTCAAAAATCGTCAAAATCTAAAATAAAAACTACGTATGGTGAAATGTATCCATTAAATGCTTGTTTTATACGTAATTTTTAACGATGAAAAAAATAATGCCAAACCCATTACACTAAAACTAGCCGTTCACGAGATATTTTAGTTTTTTCGTTTTTTCTCTACTCCACCTTTGAAAATAAATCCAGTTACCAAATGAGAACGAAAATTGAATTAAAAGTGAATTAAATTTAATTAAAATAAAGGAAACGTAAATATAAGTCTGCAGAGAAAGTCATGTGCTGCCCACATCAGATATTTTTCTTAGGAAGAAATAAATTTATTGCATTATGTAGGGAAAGTCATATGTTACCCATCTCATATTTTTCTGTACTATTGGCCTTTTGTTTCCATTTGCATATTACTTCTTCTTACAGCATGATAAAATATTATAAACGAAATATTACTCCATGAATTTTAAAGTTGAAAGCTTCTATTTTATCAACACTCCATTTAACACAAATGAAAACAACATAACCAACTTCTATAAATCACACGTCCAATCTCTAGTCCATGAGCTTGATTAATATACCAGTTAGCGGTGATTTTTTTTTTAAATTTTAATCTAAGGTACCGTCTAACATAACATAAAATTCATCTTTCATTATATACACGTACAAGGATGGCAACGCTGTCATACCAGGAGACAATCACAGACACATTTGATAAATGTCGGTTTAAGGACATTTAACAGATAAAGGATCCAACTAAACGCGCGGAATTTAACACGTTAATACTTTTACAATGCTGCCGTCAAAGTCTGTCGATGCGACTCGAAATTGGTTTAAGTACTAAATGATCATTTTATAGATAACGGGATTTAAAGGGTTGAACACCTAGACCGCCCGACTCACCCTAGGGTACGGGCAGCAGTTTGAGCGGCCGAGAGATTTAAAGGGTGTAGTACCGAATTACTTGCTAATAAAATTTTCATCATGAGAGACTAATATGGAAATGAGGTAAATTTTCATGATTCTAAATTTTCTTTTGATAATCGAAAGTAATGAGTTTCTTTAGATGTTTGAAAATTTAATCCCCAGTGCTAAGTATAAATATACAATACAGGTTTGTTTGTTTTTAATATATCTGTATAATTCTTACATGTATATAATCGTCATGAGTGACTAAAGTCACGTTACAATTACTAATTATCGTAACTGAAAATTAAGGTAACTGAACAGTAACTGAAAATTAATTGACAGTAACTAAACGGTAACTGAAAATTAAGGTGACTGAATATTACATGTAATGTTCAGTTACCTTGTTTCTAAGGACGGTGTTATAAAATCTGAACAGTAATTGAAAATTAATAACAGTTAAATTAATTGACGGTAACTGAAAATTAACTGATGGTAACTAAAGGGTAAATAAAAATTAAGGTAACTAGACATTACATATAAAGGTCAGTTACCTTGTTTTTATAAACGGTATAATAAAGTTTGTATTGCAATGAGTAATTTTAATAATTTTACAAAATGTTTTAATATAATTAAACATTTCTCTTCTCTACTAACTTCATTTTTACCCTTTCTGGATTTGATAGCCCGCAGGTTTTCGTGTTAGTATTCTTTGCTACTTCTAACGTTATTTTGACTTGAGAAGGCCTGTATAAAATGCAGATTACATTTTTTACCCTTATCTTTATAAAATGGTGAAAGCTTTTTTTACTCAAGTTATACTCAGACTTTTCTAAAAATGTGAACTTTTCCTGCATAAAGCTAAACGGAAAAATTACCTATTCGAGCTCTACTTTTAACATATACATAACTATTAAAATAAAAAAATAACCATTAGTATATATATAGCTTTAAACTTTACTTATTACATTTTACATGTTCTAATATAAATGCATCATCACAAGTGATAAGGGCTTAGGATGCAAAAACCAGTCATCAATAAAAACGTGGAAAGATTTAACTGATTGCACACGTAATATTAACGATAAAAATGTTTAGTATTGCGAATTTAATGTTTAAAGGTAAATAAAAAGCAAAACACGAAATTTATGAAGGAGATCTCACATAGTGGCGGAAAGTATGGGCGCTTCATTTTTAACACATTTTTTATTTTATTTTGCATGCTTATTTCGCACATTCATACGAATATTCTGAAAGACTAGAAGTGGCATCTCCAGATCCCGAAGAGGAAATTCTTAGTGAACACACCCTACAATTCCTAGAATTTCATGCTGAAACTATGTCCGTCATAATCGAAGTTCTATAACCAATCCTAAGAAACAGATCTTTCAAAGAACATTTTTAACTGAAACATAAATCTTTATTAAACTCCCTACCTCTACCCGAATTTGATGCTGAATTCATATCAGTCAACATCTAAGCCAATCTATAGCTACTATCCATCCAATCTATAGCCAATCTATAGCTAATATCCATCCAATCTATAGCCAATCTTGAAAAATAAATATTACAAGAAGACATTTTCTAATTAAAATGAAAAAATAGCCAAAAGTAGTCATACTTAAACGTTTGCTTACCAAACGAAGAACTTCTAAAAAAGTCAGGTATTTGACATATCTTATCCCAAACAGTTCGAGGATGGGGTGGACCCTGTCCCATCCGTAAGCAAAAGGTTAAGGAAACCCGTACCCTCCGTAATTTGATGTTGAAACTATGTCAGTGATCATCTAAACTCCATCAATAGCATGTCCTGGGAAGTATGCATTTCAAAGAAAACGTTCCGGTAAAAATAATAGTACGACAAAATTTTTACTACCACGAATCTTCTACGAATGGCAACATTTTCATAGGTTGCTCCTGATTTAAATCGAACATCATGAGTTGATATAAAACTGTATTAACTGATTGTTAAATTTAAGCAATTTTCCAAACATGCCTGCTTCTCATCATATCAATATGTCTTTCGCGCTTTTAAGGGAAGCTGAATTTCTTGATATTTTGTAGTAAATACCAGATATCTTACATTAAATAATTTTCATTTTCTTTTGTATACTGAAATTTAATTAGTAAAATATCACTCTATACGTGTAAAATCCAAAGGGTGTCATTATTTATTTTGACGTTCTATACAACAGAGATAACAATAATGTAATGTACTCTCATATTTCACATGCCTTATCAACTCGAAAGTTGATTTATATGTTGATTAGTGCTGAAAAGTATTTTACGTTCATCTTTCTTAGTACCGTCTCAGATAACCAGAATCTCATCCATCATTGGATGTAAGAAAGACGGGCCCCAAATGCATCCAATCAGCGAAGCTTTTGATTTATGTCTATCAAAATACTTCTGGTATAAATAACTTATTAAATATTCTTGTTATATATTGTAAATTTAGCAGGATGTCAAAATTTTCCTACTATATAGGTTCCCGCCAAAATTTCGAGATGAAATAAAGTTATTTTTTAACTAACTACATATATGCATTGCCTAAAAATATAACTAAATTTCATAATTTTCCAAACATGTCTGCTCCTCACCACATAAATGTCTTCAGCACTTTTAAGAAAAGCTAAATTTCTTCATATATTGTATTAATATCAGATATCTTATGTTAAATAACTTCCATTTTCTTAAACATATTGAAATGTAATTAGTAAAATCTCACTCTATAGGTATAAAATCCAAAGTGTGTCTTTATTTATTTTAACGCTCTATACAATAGAGATAAAAAATAACGTAATGTACTCTACTTCACATGCCCTATGAGTTGCGAAGTTGATTTATATGTTGGTTAGCATTGAAAAGTGTTTTACGTTCATCTTTCTTAGTACCGTCTCAGATAACATGAAGCTCATTCATCATTGAATGTAAGTAAGACGAGCTCCAAAAGCATCCAATCACCAAAGCTTTTGTTTTATGTCTCTAAAAAATGCTTCCGATATAAAGAATTTATTAAACATTGTTGCTATATGTTGTAAATTTAGCAGGATATCAAGATTTCTGTAATGTACAGTTTTCCGCCTAAATTTCAAGATGAAATAAAATATCTCATTATTTATTTTAACGCTTTATACAATAGATATAAAAATGATGTAATGGACTGTCATACTTCACATGTCCTATTAGCTGCCAAGTTGATTCATATATTGATTAGTGTTGAAAAGTGTTTTACGTTCATCTTTCTTAGTACCGTCTCAAATACCGAGATGCTCATCTATCATTGAATAACAACGGGTCAACATTGTAACAACGGGACCCAATAGCATCCAGTCACCGAAGCTTTTGATTTACGTCTATAAAAAATGCTTCCAATATAAAGAATGCTATTAAACATAGTTGGTATACATTGTAAATTCAGCAAGATACCAAAATTTTCCTACGGTACAGTTTTCCACAAAATTTCGTTATGAAATAAAGTTCTCGTTTAACTACCTACATTTATACATTGCCTAAAAATATAACTAAATTTCATAATTATATCTCTACATCTTCAGCTGTTATATTTGTAGAGCACAAAGATTGACAAACATTATGAAGTTATCTTGCAAAATGTAAATGAACTTGTACTCATTGTCGGGACCTGCATGTGGAAAAGATCTATTTGGTGATGAGGATTAATTACAATGTGTTAGATATCTTTTACAAGTTCTTTTCTAAACTTTTTCTGGTTGTTATGGAGAAACTCACATTATCGTAAGAACACCATTCTTTAATCAGTTATACCTTGCTTATATTGAAGACTCAACTACTTTATTATAAATAAGTTTAAGTTTTCCTTATTCTTTATCATTCTTGTTTTCTCCCATAGCATACGCTCAACTAGCGCTGGTACAGTCTATGGTACACTTTTTGCCTCTATTTGTGGAATCCATGGTAGGTGGTGGTGTTGGGTCTCAATTTTTCTCTTTTAGACAAAATATCACTTTATCTCCTTCCTTTTTCGGAAGGGTACAAAACCCAAAACAATGGAGAAGTGGTAGTACAGATAAAAATGTACACATCCATCTGAAATATCAGAAATTTAAAAGAGATGAATACATGGTGCAACTCAAATTTAGAAAGAAAAATAAGCATCTTAGAGATCGATGTCTAAAGCGTCGTCTGGCTGTAGATTAGTGATTCGTTTACGATCTCAGACTTGCGTCCTTTACAAGTTAGCATATATCGACCATCCCTCCCACTCTTCAGAAAACATACTTACGTGCGCATACATATCCTACAAATTTAAGAGTCTGGATCAGGGATACTCAAAACATGTAAATGCACCAAAACCTCAAATTAAAATTTTCTACCCCCGTTACATTCCTACAAATACGTAGGAAAACAATTCGATAAATACAATAGAGTATACACATTACATCATGATCCCGAAAATAAAACTAATGTCCGAAAATATTCATAAATAGCAATTGTTTATCTTCTCTATGCCATAGTGAAAGTAAATCCCCTAACGATCTAAAGGATTTCTTCTAATGTGAAAGTGGCGGCAACAAGGGCCCAAATAAAGCTTTTCTCTCCCCTTTTTATACTTTTTCACAATCACGGTCTGTGTTCTTGATTGTGGACTTGGTGAAGCGTATCTTGATTATGCCCATGTAATTGCCCCATCGGGAAATGAGGACCAATCCGTCTCTTTCGACTCATGAAGATAAGTGGTCCAGACTTAACAATGATTTCTGAAACTTTTGTCACCTATTTTATTCCCTCTATGACCTTTAGATGAATAAAACATTCTAAGTCTAACTCGACAAACTCATGAAGTAGTCGGTTACGCCTTAAAGGGAAATAAATTATCAAAATAGTTGCTTTCTGAAGTCATACCTATGTTGATTCAAAGAAAATCTTAAAAGTATAAATGGAACAAATATATGCTATAAACAAATATAGGTCTCTGGAAATTTCTGCATTAATAGCTATAAAATGCAATCTTCGTTAATAATACAGCCTGAAACAAATTAGTAGCGGTTTCTGAAGCCGAACAGAATAGAAATGGTATTTTGAAGCCAAAAGTGAAAATAACATTTTATTATTAACACTTTACAACAAAGTTGAAAAGTGTTTATGACTTTGTTCATTCTGTCTGTCTGTCTGTTTGTCTGCCCGTTAGCACGATAACTGCCGTAAAAATGACTTAATCAAAATGAAATTTTAGTATGTTGTTCAGACGGTCTGTGGGACTTATCGGAATATAAATGAATAATATCACCCAATTAGTTTTGGATTGAACCCGGGTTGAAAAAATGAAATACATTGAACCCTATGGGACCTAATTTTTCAAACATTTTTTAAGCGGATTTAAAATTCACAAATTGCTTCGAAAATTTTAGGTAATATTCAAATTGTTCCATAAAATATATAAAAAAATTCAGCGAAATATATTCAGTAGTTTTTAAAATAAAAATTAACATAATAATTACACCTCTTATATGAAGCGATCACATGACCATGATATGAAAAAATCACGTGACCCACTTCAAAATGAAATTTCGCATCCATCTTGTTTCAAAATCGTGATTTTTGAAGTTCTTTTTAATTCATATTAAGTGTTGTATCCGTCCTAAAACCACTATATATTTGCTTAAATTATGTGCATCTACATACTGAAACAATGCAATGTCAATATATTTGAGTTTAAATGATCATCCAAAATCGATTATTTCTACAACGAAGCCAATTTTTCACTTATGTAAAATGTAAACCGCAAAATATATAGAATGAGTTGTATTAGAATTGCTGTATTTCTTTAACACAAAATTATTTAGCTGATGGAGTCTGCAGAGCTGATGTGAATGAAATATTCATTGATTTTACAGAGAGAAGCACGATTTTTTTCGATGAAGTTTTAAGCATAGAGTCTAATTACTTGTAGCTCCAAGATCTTAATTTTTAAATAAAATAAATTATTATAGTATTGTGATGAATGAAATAAATGGGAAATTATTTATGAATGTAATGCTGCTCTTATAGAGAGAACCAGGCGTGTTATTTTTTCTATGACGTCATATGAATGAATTTTAGTTATTTTCGATGAAATTTTCAAATATAATAAATTATCGTAGTATTATGATAATTGTAAAATTATTAACGAGGAATGTATCACATTTTAGAGATGTTTAAACCAGGCAATTTATATTTCAATGCCGTCATTTAAATGAAGTTCATTTTTTTCGATGAAGGTTTAAGTTTGCAAATGTAATAAATTAATGTTGTATTATGATAAGTTTTAAAATATTACCGAGGAATGCTTTGCATTTTAGAGATGTTTAAATAAAATTGCATTGAAGTTGGGAAGTGTTTCATAATCAGTGCTTTAAGCATGATCGATCCTTCTTGTTTTATTCCCTCTTTATCCTTTAGAAGAATAAAATATATCAAGTCTAACTCGCCAAACTCTTGAAGTAGATGGTTATTTCTTAAAGTAGACGGTTACGTCTTGAAGTAGACGGTTGCGTCTTAAAGCAAACTAAATTATCAAAATAGTTGCTTCCCGAAGTTATCTTCTTATGTTTCAGACTCAAAGAAAATCTTAGAAGTATAAGTTGAACACATATACCTTTAAAGTCTCTGTAAACTTCTGCATAAATGGCTATTAAATGCGATCTTCGTTAATGATACAACATCAAACAAATTAGTGGCGATATCTGAAGTCAAACAAAACAGTAGCGGTCTTTTGAATCCAAAACTAAAAGTAAAATACTATCAATTATTTTATAAAGTTGAATACAAGTTTAGTTAAATTTTCAGAAAACACAGATAATTCCCAAACTTGAAAATTTATCTTAAAAACACTGAATTGAAAATTACAAATTTTCTAGAACTCAATTGTCTAGAACAAAAGTTCATAACTTTTAAACTGATTCGAACTTTTAAAAATCTCGCCTAGAACGTCCGGGTATTTACAATAGGTCTTAACCTAATTTTGCGTTTGACCGCAGCTTCGAATTTTCTCTTCAGACGACAAAAATAGACACACATACACACACACATATTGACATATTCATTTATTATGCAAGATACACTTTTAACCAGACAAAAACAATAGTTAATCATATTCTTTATTTAAGCTTACATTTAATCAGGCACATACTTTTGAAGACCATTTAACACATTCATACACAATTAACTCTCAACTTCCAAATTTCGTAGAAACAGCAATAGTTTATCCCTACCAATCTGAAGTAAAACAACCCAAATATGATGTAACAACTGTCTTCTAATATAAGAAACAACAAGGATCTAAATAAAGCTTATCTTAGACATTTTAAAAAAATTTCACAATATTGTTCTGTGTTCGCGCTTGCCCATTCTTCTGTGGTGCGTATTTTGATTATGTGCCATGAAATTTCACCTTCGGGGCCTGATCCATGTATTTTCTTGGCTGGAAGTGTAGACTTCCGAATCAATGGTTTATACAACTTCCATAAACAACTTTATTCTCTTGTAGTTTCTCGTATTAGTTTGCAACACTTTACTATTTATTAATATCAGTATCATTCAATACATTATTTTAATATAATAGTTTATATCTACTAATCTAAAGTAAAAAAATCTGATGTGGGCAGCACATGACTTTCCCTGCATATTTATATTCACGTTCTCTTTATTTTAATTAAATTTAATTCACTTTTAATTCAATTTTCGTTCTCATTTGATAACTGGACTTCTTTTCAAAGGTGGGGTAGAGAAAATACGAATAACCTAAAATATCTCGAGAACGGCTAGTCCTAGTGTAATGGGGTTGGTCCTATTATTTTTTCCGTTAAAAATTACGTATAAAACAAACATTTAATGGATATATTTGAGCATACATAGTTTTTTATTTTAGATTTTGACGATTTTTGCGGGCTATTTTGCAAAAAAAGGCAGGTCATTTTTTTCTGAATCGTACTAAATTCTAATCAGCACCAGGGTAACCCACAAGTGACTTATCTACCAAATTTTGTGAAATTCGGTCCGTTAGTTTTTTAGCTAGACTGGATACAGGAAATTTTTGCTTGCTATTTCGCAAAAAGAAGCGGGTTCTTTTATCCCGAATGGCACCCAAAACTAATCAGCACCAGAGTCGCCACCTACCAAATTTTATGAAATTCGGTCAATTAGTTTTTTTTAGAGTGGATATAGAATCTGCACAGACAAACTCACGGACAGACAGACAAACACACATACAGACAGACAAACACACATACAGACAGACACACAGACATACACACAAACGTCACGCTAAAAATGATTTTTTCGTATTCTAGAGGTCTCGAACCGTGTAGATCCATCGAAAACTCGAGTTGCGATTCTCGGCATGATTCCAATACTTTCCCTATGCATTACCATGTATTGCAGGGAAAGTAACGAAACCTTAATCATGCAAAGGACGCCGTCTAATATAAGAAACAACAAGGAACCAAATAAATATTTTCTTAAATGTTTTTCACAATATTTTTCTATATTCTCGCTTGCCCATTCTTTTGTACCGTATCTTGATTACGTGCCATCTACTAATTGCCCCATCGGGACATAGTCCATCTATATTCTTGGTTCTTAAAGAGAGGTGTAGTATAGACATCGGAAACAATAGTTTATATAACTTTCGTCCCAAGCTCTATTTCCTCGTAGTTTCTCATATTAGTTTGCAACACTTTACTGTTATTACTTTCCCTACTATACATGGTAATGTATAGGGGAAGTATTGGAATCATGCCGAAAATCGCAACTCGATTTTTCGACGGATCTACACGTTTTGAGACCTCTAGAATACGAAAAACCTATTTTAGCGAGACGTCTGTGCGTCTGTCTGTGTGTCTGTGTGTCTGTCTGTCTGGCTGTGTGTCTGTCTGTCTGTGGAGATTTTGTATCCACTCTAACTACAAAACTAATTAACCGAATTTCATAAAATTTGGTAGGTAAGTAAGTCACTTGTGGGCGAATCTGGTGCTGATAATTTTGGGTACAATTCGAAATAAAAGAACTAGCCTTTTTTTTGTGAAATGGCCCGCAAAAGCCTGTATCCCCTCTAGCTAAAAAACTAATGGACTGAATTTCACAAAATCGGTAAATAAGTCTTTTGTGGGTTACTCTGGTGCTGATTAGATTTTGGTACGATTCGAAAAAAAATAACCTGCTTTTCTTTGCGAAATGGCCCGCAAAAATCGTCAAAATCTAAAATAAAAATTACGTATGCTAAAATATATCCATTACATGCTTGTTTTATACGTAATATTTAACGAAAAAATGAATAAGACCAACCCCATTGCACTAGGGGTAGCCGTTCTCGAGATATTTTAGTTTTTCTTATTTTCTCTACGCCACCTTTAAAAATATGTCCAGTTACCAAATGAGAACGAACATTGAATTAAAAGTGATTTAAATGTAATTAAAATAAAGAGAACGTGGATATAAGTCTGCAGGGAAAGTCATATTCTGCCACATCAGATTTTTTAATATTAACACCATGCAAAATATTATAGTACATTTATTAGTTACTATATAATACATTATAACTAGCAGGTGCCAGGCTGACGGTGTGCCAGTCTCTAGATACAAAAGTGAATTCGCACACCCCTCCCTCTTATGCACAATAACAACCCATAAATGAATATTAGGTCCAGCAGTGGTACATGATGTATTATGTCTAGTGACATTGAATATATAGACTCCGCCAGCAGCCAATAAGAATTCACAATATATGGGAATCATAAAAAATGCATCATAAAAATTATCGAAAACTCGTGCCGGACCCAATCAAACCGAATAGTCAAACTTGAATCCAGCCCCTCCTGTTTAAAATAGGATCACAGGCCCAAGAACAGAAATTCGTTATAAAAATTATCTTAAAACCCGAACCGGACCCAGTCGAACTTGTAAGCGCGCGCGGAACGCGACCTCCTTAAATTTGAAATTTAGGAGACACCGACGGCCCCAACACCATAACAAACCCGTGATCGAAATGGCCGCAAATAACCACAAAGGTTCACCCTCCTGTCCAGAGAAGTCAATCTCCAAAATTACCTGCCAGAAAACACAAAAGAACCAAAACATTAAAAAAACATTTAAAACCAAATCTCTTACCTTTAAAGAACTTCTTGAGCCACACATATTAAATAAAATAAAATCACAGAAAAATCTAAATAAACATGCATAATTTAGAAGTTAAAATAAATCATTTATTAAAGTTATATAAGGAGTTATCAACACACATAAGCTGAATCTTTATCAGCAAAAACACCACTGGACTCAGGCGCAAAAGACCTTATTCAAATGCCACTGGCTTCAGAGCCGTAAGAATCAAAAATGTAATAAATCAGTAGTAAACCTGAATACCAAATATATAATTATGTGGTATGGTCAAAGACACAAGGGAAGAGAACTCGAGGATCATTAAAAATAGAATATCTGTTTTTTGGTTATAAAATTTTGTAGATAATCAACTTGTTCTTTAAATAATTAATGAAATCAAAAGTAATTAAATAATTAAATTGGTGAGCCGGTAATTTTTATCATGATAATAGAGCTCATAGTTCTTGAGTCAATCAAATTAAATTCAAAACGCCGGGGACCCACATGGTTCCGAAACAGGAACGGAAAGGGCTTACCTCAAGCCACGAAGAAGTCATCACATCCGGTGAAAAATCATGAGAAGCTAAGGACATCAGCAGAGTACCCAAATGGGGTTATTTCCCGTTTTTCGTGAAGAAAGGTCCGCTCACACAAGTTACTAGGCTGCGCCAGACATCGCCCGGCCTGGGCACACAGCGTCATTTTTCTCTCTCAGAGCTCCGACAGGCATGGAATCGGACCCGGCATGGGCTCTAGTCAATCCCACAGGAAGCGTCGTTGCCACTCTTCGATCAGGAGGGCCACATTTCCCCAGACTCACGGACCTCAAGGAACCGACCTGGCGGCCAAGCTCCCGGGGCCCGTCTTGAGCATCGAAAATATCAGGACCGAAGCCCGAATTGCCGTAGAGTAGTCTGGCAATCAAATGTGGAAATGCGCCCGGAAAAACTACGTCCAGAGTTTATATGTCCACCTCACGGACGCAGAGAGAGTTAGCCATTCGAATCAAACCGCCAAATTTCTTCTCACGCCATCAATACCAGATGCCAGCCACCAATATACATCAGATGCCAGCCACCAAGTCGCGCTAGCCGTCGCGACTCAAAACCGCAGAGATGAACCTCTACACATTCTTCATAGCAGAAACATATACATCGCATATAAAACTAAACTTGGCACTTCCTTTTCTCCAGACAAAATGACCTCGAACTCAACAAAAGAAAAAGGAAAACTCCGAATGCTCCTACGTTCGAAATAATACTTTAAAAATGAATTCAGACTGTGGCTTAAAGAGTCAAATGTTTCTAAAACATACCAATTGCATAAATAAATGACAAGAGGGTTTTCAGAGCAGAATTAAATAATTTAAAAGCTTTAAATAAATTAGATGACTTGAAATACATTATGAGTTTATACAATTTATACAAAAGCAATGCGGGGCTTCGAATCCCGGCATTACAATCCCCAAAGTTTTAATCTGTGCCCGTCCTGTCTAAAATAGGAGCGCAGGCCCAAGAACAAACATTAATCATAAAAATTACTGAATACTCGGGTGGGGCCCAGTGAAGCCCGAATAGCAAAGCTTGAATTTGGGCCCCTTCAGTGTAAAATAGGTCCTGAGTCCAGAATTTAGATATTAATAAGGAAATAAAATATTATAAATCTAGGGCTGGGCACAGACAAATCCAAACAGTAAAACATGATATTGAACCACTCCGATCCAAAATAGGAGCTCAGGAGCGAGATCAAAAATTCCTTATAAAAATAAATTATCAAAAATTCGGGCCGGGCCCAGTCAAGCCTCAAAATTTGTATCTGGGCCCTTCATGACTAAAATAGGATCAGAGGCCCGAGAGTAAAAATTATCGGAAACACGGACTGGGCCCATTCAAGCCTCAAAGCTTGAATCTGAGCCCCCCCCCCCCCCCATCTAAAATAGGAACACATGCTCGAGAATAAAAAATCATCAAAAAAATTATCGGAAACACAGACCGGGTCCAGTCAAGCCCCAGAGTTTGAATCTGAGCCCCCTCCTGTCTAAAATAGGAGCACAGACCCGAGAATAAAAATTCCTCATAAAAATTATCGAAAACACGGGCCGGGTCCAGTCAAACCCCGAAGTTTGATACTGGATCCCCCCTGTCTAAAATAGGAGCACAGGTCCCAGAATAAAAATGCATCATGAAAATTATCGAAAACACGGACTGAGCCCAGTCAAGCCCCAAAGTTCTTATCTAGGCTCCCTCCTGTCTAAAATAGGAGCACAGGCCCGAGAATAAAAATTCATCATAAAAATTATCGAAAACACGGACCGGGCCCAGTCAAGCCCCAAAGTTGGAATCTGGACCCCTGCTGTCTAAAATAGAAGCACAGGCCCGAAAATAAAAATTCATCATAAAAATTATCGAAAACACGGACCGGGCCCAGTCAAGCCCCAAAGTTGGAATCTGGACCCCTGCTGTCTAAAATAGAAGCACAGGCCCGAAGATAAAAATTCATCATAAAAATTATCGAAAACACGGACCGGGCCCAGTCAAGCCCCAAAGTTGGAATCTGGACCCCTGCTGTCTAAAATAGAAGCACAGGCCCGAAAATAAAAATTCATCATAAAAATTATCGAAAACACGGACCGGGCCCAGTCAAGCCCCAAAGTTGGAATCTGGACCCCTGCTGTCTAAAATAGAAGCACAGGCCCGAAAATAAAAATTCATCATAAAAATTATCGAAAACACGGACCGGGCCCAGTCAAGCCCCAAAGTTGGAATCTGGACCCCTGCTGTCTAAAATAGAAGCACAGGCCCGAAAATAAAAATTCATCATAAAAATTATCGAAAACACGGACCGGGCCCAGTCAAGCCCCAAAGTTGGAATCTGGACCCCTGCTGTCTAAAATAGAAGCACAGGCCCGAAAATAAAAATTCATCATAAAAATTATCGAAAACACGGACCGGGCCCAGTCAAGCCCCAAAGTTGGAATCTGGACCCTTGCTGTCTAAAATAGGAGCACAGATCCGAGAATAAAAATTCATCATAAAAATTATCGAAAACACGGACCGGGCCCAGTCAAGCCCCAAAGTTGGAATCTGGACCCCTGCTGTCTAAAATAGAAGCACAGGCCCGAAGATAAAAATTCATCATAAAAATTATCGAAAACACGGACCGGGCCCAGTCAAGCCCCAAAGTTGGAATCTGGACCCCTGCTGTCTAAAATAGAAGCACAGGCCCGAAAATAAAAATTCATCATAAAAATTATCGAAAACACGGACCGGGCCCAGTCAAGCCCCAAAGTTGGAATCTGGACCCCTGCTGTCTAAAATAGAAGCACAGGCCCGAAAATAAAAATTCATCATAAAAATTATCGAAAACACGGACCGGGCCCAGTCAAGCCCCAAAGTTGGAATCTGGACCCCTGCTGTCTAAAATAGAAGCACAGGCCCGAAAATAAAAATTCATCATAAAAATTATCGAAAACACGGACCGGGCCCAGTCAAGCCCCAAAGTTGGAATCTGGACCCTTGCTGTCTAAAATAGGAGCACAGATCCGAGAATAAAAATTCATCATAAAAATTATCGAAAACTCGAACCAGTCAAACCCCAAAGCTTGAATCTGAACTCCTTCTGTCTGAAATAGGAGCACATGCCCGAGAACAAAAATTCATCATGAAAATTATTGAATTCTTGGGCCGGACCATGTAAAGCCCGAATTGCAAAGTTTGTAACTGGGCCCCTCCAATCCAATATAGGACTACAAAACCAAGTTCAAATATTCATTGTAATAATAATAATCGAAATGTCGAGTGGGACCAAACCCGGAAAATAAATAAAAACTATGTTATGGCTTATTGATATCATGATGATCTCCGACTGTAAATCACCTCTTATGTAAATTGGAGGAACAAAAGCACAGGTGCAAAATATGTGAGCAGTACAGTAGTAGTAGTACTAAAATAATTCAAATGTGAGTAATAGTAGTAAGATAATTTAAAAAATGGCAGAGCTGAATACATCACATTTTAAAGATGCTTAGATAAAATTGCATTTCTGTTGGATAGTGTTTCATAATCAATGCTTTATGCATGATTGACCTTTCTTGTTTTTTCTTGCTCATGCTCATATTTCCTTGGGGTTTGCCCAATTTTTGTGCCACTAGGTGGTGCCATTATAGAGATGTCCTTTATCCATTTCATTTTGGTCGAGATAGCCTTCCGCATATTTGAGGTTTCAAGTATTTTTCCGCATTCTTGAGCTTTTTGCACTGAAGAAGGACTTCCGAAACGTACGTATGATTATTTTTCTTGATTTGCGCTGCATTTTACATTGTGAACTAGTTCATTATTAAGCATTCTACTAGTTCCGATTTTCCGAATAAATAAATGCTAATAAATAAACTGACTAAATAACTGTTGGCAATTTGATCGCAGTTTATACACGCAGTTTCTGTTGTATAGCTGTATCCCTCTGTTATTAAAAACTACCCCTTAAAAGCAATATGAAAGTACTTCACACAAAACGTTTATAGGTAAAAAATTTCTAAAATCATAACAACCTAACATATTGATATTTCATCATTACCATGAGACTAAACACAGAACAATATATAAACATTCATTAAAAATAAAAATGCTCTAGGTCAAATTTATAGTAAACTTCTGTGACCAACTCATTTTCTAGCCGAGACCGGACCCGCTTATCTCCGCCTGGTCTATCGTCTCTATCCATTAAACTGCTGGGTATCAGAAAACATTTGAAAAAGGAAGGGCCGTGTATTTTTCTGATATTAAAAAAAAGATATAGTGGTAAAGATTAATATTAAGCTCCTCATTCTCCAATGCTGAAATAAAATGTTAAATTAATAAATTCAAAAATACTATAGGCAACAAAGAAGAGATTTAAATTGGCCAAAAAATTCATTTATTATTTTTATATTTATATGTAATTAAAAGAACAAACAAATCATAATATACTAATGTTTGTCAAATTAACAATCTAAATCATCCCAATGCAATACAATATTAATATATAATGATGCAACAATTACCTTTAACATTCTTATTTGCTTTCTCAAATTTTAACATTTTTTTTTTATGTTCTTTATCGTTTTAAGGAGGATTAATTCTACATTATGTTACATGATACAAGTTCTATTACAGTTCATTAAGGTCTTAATTTTTGATTTTAAAGTTCAATTATAGCAATATCTGATGTCGCCAAATGACTGGAGATCATCCATGATTAATAATAAAAGTTCATCTTTGTCGAATTCTAAGCCTTCATTAGCGGTGCAGATGTTATAAAATAAGAAGAGTTTGACTTACATATATTTGAAGCAGTAGCAGGAAACATACCCCTTTTGGTGGTCCAATGGCAGGATTTTCATATATAATAATAGCGATGCTTTCTGTTGACATGTCTAGATCAATTGAGATCAATTGAAGTGAGGCAGGCACTCATCACAGGAAACAACATATTCTTGGTACTTTATTGGATCAAATCTTTAAGTTCCGAATCAATCAAATGTCGTAATTCGTAATCGTTGGTATATTAGTAATCAGTCGTCCGAAGACGAAGCTTAATGAATCAGTCGTCATCATAGCTATTAAATTCAAGGAGCAATTGCATGTTTCTCTTTAAACATTGGACACATAGTCCGAATGCTGAGTGTGTCTATAGGTCTCCAGGGACCAAAACTAGGAAACAACCTTCATGGTTGAAGAGCAGGGCCAGAATCGCCTATGACAAAATCTGCTCAAAAAAAAGGAAAAAGACCTCAGCGGTCCGACCCGCAGGCCGGCCGCGTCCAAGCGAGAGTTTTTTTATTCTTATTTTTTATTACACTTGCCGTCACTTTCTCAGTGGCGCTGTACTGTACTTACTTATGATTGGCCACTCCTGTACATACAATACGTTCTTATTGGATGGTAGCCTTGTCCATGCTAAAAGCTTGGGGTGCAATGTTGCATACCCCTTTTCGGAGAATGTTTTGCCCATCTGTGAATTTTGCTGAAGTCTTTATTTTAGAGGGTGTAACTTTAGTCAGTAAATTCTTACTGTTGACAGGAATTATAGCTTCTTCTGAAAACTGCCCATGTCTATCCTGACGGGGCGTACAAACAAGTTTAATATTACCAGTGGGAAACGGTTCTCAGCAAGAAAGGAATTTTTGACCGTTGTGGTCCTGCTATGTACAAACTGCACGTGTTCTCTAAAAAAGGGGGGGGGCAAGTATGATTTCTGTCACCCAAACTCCTAAGTTGCAGCTGTGAGATTGTTTTTCTGCAGATGTGCAAAGAGCGTGAGAAAGTACTTTTTTGAAAATGGCTATTTTTGCCTAGCAACTGCCTTAAACTGTATTCCAAAAGGTTTAAAACTAAAGTCAATTTTAAATCAATAAAAAGTTCTAATTCCCATTTTAATTAAAAAAAAGCATCATTAAAATTAGCGTGTGTAAGTCACATTTATTAAAAATGTCATGTTTCTCATGACATATCCTCCGTAGAGCAGAGAAAGAACATTTGACATCCGTCCTTCAAGTATTTACGAAATTTCAATTCAATCTGAATTTTTAAATTTTAACATCCTTGACATCACATCATTAATAAAGTAAAATAACAACCATATTCATCACATAAATTATAAACATTTTTGTATTTGTGTAATCATTCTTATATATTCTCAATAATAATCAATTGTTTATCAAAAGGCATAAAGTTATAGTAAAATTCATATATATATATACACTTAAATGTTTGCGCATTGTTTCAATATGTAACAAACATGAAATTTTCAAATGTAAACAAACAATCAAAATTTCTTTTAAAATATTCAATGTTCAATATCATGTGCAATTTTATATCCAATTGTTGATATATGTGTAAAATTATAATTACTGTTCATAATGACAAATTTACTTCATTCATATTACAAAAAAATATCACCGTAAGGCTAGGATGTGCTACCCAAATTATGTGCTAAGTGTCAAAACAGCGAATCCTTTTGCGAAATTCAAAATCTTCTAACACATCTCCTTGTCAACAAGCGCCAGAAGCAGTAGCGTCTATGTTGCCATGCCAACGCACTCTCTTTGCCCACCGCTGAATGGCCAAGGCGGCTGTCAATCACCCTCTTTCTCTCACTCCAACTGTCTGCTTCGGAAATGAACGAAGATTACGGATTAGCGTAAATCTGAGAAGGGAAAAAGTTTGACGTAGCTTTCAAATTACCAGTCGGACGTACGAATGCATATTCGCGGCGAAAACCAATCTGACTAACGGTGAACGTGTGCTTTTTCATGACGAAGAGTAGAAGCTTTATGTCTTAGTTTTGCTAAATTTAGAAGGTCTTGCAAACAATCAGTTTTTGCGAGCGAGTAAAAATTTTGTAAACTCAATTTTACTTTAAGCTAGAATATAATTTTTCGAAGTTTTTAAGTAATTTTACCTCTGTTTCGAAAACATCCTATAATTATCAGGTTTTTCTGATAAGATTATTTGCTTAAGTCATTCACAGTATACAGTTTCTATTTACCTGGCCTTCAAATTCTTTTATTCTGTTATTGCACTTGCGTCTGCTAAATTTTTGCAACATCCTTATGGTGAAACGTTATGTAAAATATCAAGTTATGCACACAAATTTGCTCTTTCATATGTAATAGCATAAATTCTCAAAATATTAATATACACATGTTGTTTACCCAAAATTTTTATACTCAAACTCTATATATAGTAAAATAGCATAACAAGATATTGCACAATATCGTATGGTATCAAAAATGTGTTCAAAAAAATATATATATACAAATATCTGTTCCAATTTGCACAAAATTCTACGTTCACATGTTACACAAAATATACACTATATAAATTTGTAAATCCAATCTCTTTCTTTATCAAATGTGTGTATTCATCCCAATTTTCTCTCACATTTTATTTATCGATAGCTATCGTTATCTTTCTATGCATCCTTATTCATCGTAATTCATTCCTTCATTTTTATCACTTTCGTTCATATGAGCTCATTTTGTTCCGAATTATTCCAATTTTTTTAATGTAATTGTTTTCTTTCCTCAATACATAACTTTTAGTTGTTTTTTTTTATTCCTTTATTCTCTCACTTTCATCAATTTCTCCAAAAAATTTCAAAAATGTTTGTGTATTGCAATAAAAAGTGTATGTTTAAGTTCTGCAAATAATGATACTTTGAGTTTCGTCTCTGACCTCCTCCCATGTTAAAAAAAAACATTCAGCAACAGATTCCTTACCACAATGCATCAAATTAGCACTTAACTATTCGAGAAAAGAGAATCAAGCGAATGCTTGGTGATCACTCAAGCATGTCTTACTTGATAATTAAATTTTCCTAATTGACTACAGGCACACAAAATTTATCTAAAAAAAAATTATTTTTAAATAAAAGTTCCCAGTGAATTAAGTGCATGAATGTGTACGGGGTGGAAGTTATAATCTCAAAAGGGTTTTAAAGCGAAATTGTAGTTGTACAGCAAAAAAAGTATTATTCCATTTTAGTGATGTATTTTATTTGTAAAGTGAAGCCTTGAATTTTAAAGAAAATTTTCATGTAAATATATTTATGATTATCCTTTAAGTACATACTTTTACTCGCATTTCAAGATTAACTACTAAAGTTAGATTAATTTAAGCAAAATACTATGGCACAAGAAAATAAATTTCTTATCATTGCAATTCACGCCAGCATGAAGTACAAAGTTCTCCGTTTTATGTCGTCACATATAGAAGATGCATGCCAAATGTTTTGAGCTTTAATTGTCCACTTGAGTGTTTTCCTTCAGATGTGTTTTAATCTTAGGCACTACGAATAATTTGTCAAAATGTACTTTTATAGTTTTCTCTTCATTTTCAATAATTGCATTTTTATTTCTTATGATTCTTTTTATCGTATATGGGCCTGAAAATTTTGGTTTTAAAGGTGCTGCAGGTATAAAATTTTTTAAATATACAGTGTCACCAATTTTTAGTTCATATGATCTTGCAGCTTTAAAATATTTCTTTTGCGTTGAATTGGCTTCTGCCTGATTTTTGTAAACTTTCTGGATTATCTCTTGGTGTGCTTTCTTAGCTTCCTCTACAAATTGCTTCAAGGTTAAATTAGTGTATTTAGTATCCATATGCATATCAAAAGGTGTTCTCACTTCACGGTTGAAAAAAATTTGTGCTGGAGTATATCCTGTAATAATGTGTTTTGAGTTATTATATTCATTTTTGAAAACTAGAATTTGCTTGTCCCAGTTGAATGACTCATTAGCTAAGCATGCGATGGAATTCTTGAGTAAAAAGTGGCATTTTTCTAATAATCCGTTGCTCATTGGTCGATATAAACTGCTGCGATGATGGGAAATGTTCATATCCTTCAGGAAGTCTGTGAATTCCTTAGCAGTAAACTGCGAGCCGTTATCCGAGATCAAGACTTTAGGAGCCCCGAATCTACTGATATACTGGGAAAGTACATTGATAATGCTTTGTGCAGTAATGGATCTTACTGGGATTGCTTCCAGATATCTGCTTAGGTGGTCGACAATGGTCACAATGTAATGGTGTTGACCAGATGATCTAACGAGCTTTCCAACCAGGTCTATAGCTATTTGCTCTCCTACTTGTATGTTTTTGTTCTGTAATTGAATTTCTTGTCTTTTGATTTGTTTAGATTTAAATTTTAGGCATCTCTCACAATTTAAGCAGAAATTTTTAGTGTCTGAGAACATTCCACTCCAGAAGTAAAGTCTTTTGATTTTGTTGTAAGTCTTACTTATGCCAAAGTGGGCAACGTGAGCAGCTTGTATGGTAATTCTTTGTAAGCTTCTTGGAATTACAATTTTTATTGCATTAGGTGCTTTGCTTTTAGCTTTAAGTATGAATTTTAATAGATTATCATTTGAGTCAATTTTATAATTCTCATATCTTGAGTTCAAGTCCTTATCTTCCAATATTTTTCTTATTTTGCTTAATTTCTTATCCTTTAATTGTTCTCTTAATATATTTTCATGGTTTAATTTATTTTCAGTTTCAAATATATGGTTAATTAATTCATTTACTGTGTTTTGTTGAAATATTTCTCTGGACATATAATCAGCGGGGTTATCTTTTCCTTGGATGTACGTTACTTTGAATTTGAAGGATTGCAGAAAAAGCAACCATCTGCTCTCTATATCATTAGCTTTTTCCAATGCTAAATGATAAGATAATGCCTTTGCATCGCTTTGGATTTCAAATTCTGCACCAACCAAGTAATCCTGGAAATGTTTCACTCCCTCATAAATTGCAAGCAGTTCTCTTTTTATGCTAGGATATCTCGATTCTGTATCTCTGAGTTTTCTGGAGAAAAATTTTACAGGGTGCATTTGTCCATTATATTCCTGAGATAGAATGGCAGATACGGCCTGTAATGAGGCATCACAAATTAGAAAAAAAGGTTTTTTGAAGTTTGCATTCTTGACTATAGGCTCTTTTAAAATTATGTTTTGTAGATTTTCTAGTGCTTCCTGGCATTCTTGAGACCAAATAAATTTTTTACTTTTTTTTGTTAAATTAATTAGAGGTTGCACAATACCTGCATAATTATCAATCAGTGATCTAAAATAATTAGTCATGCCTAAAAAAGTTTTGACTTGCTTAGCTGACTTTGGCACAGGAAAATTTTGAATCTTTTGAATATTTTTGTCAGAAGGTGAATATCCTCTATTATTAATTTTGAATCCTAAGTATTCTATCTCTGACTTGAAAAGCTGCACTTTCTTTGGATCGAGAGTCAAGTTGTAAGATATCAACCTGTCGAACACTAATTGTAGGGTTTCGAGTACTTGTGGAAAAGTATCGCCTGCGACAATTATGTCGTCCAAGAAATATCTTACTGCTTTATCTCTTATATCACCCAGGCATTTATGTATTAATTTTGCAAAGTAGCTAGTGCTGTTAGCAGTACCGAAAGGAAGTCTTGTAGGTGAAAAATTACCCCACTCGGTTGTGAAGCTGAGGAGGATTTTGTCAACATCTCTTAATTTGATTTGGAAAAAGGCACTTTTAAGGTCCAGAACACAGTACAACTTCTTGCCTGATACTTCTTGCAGTATATCATGTATTTGGTCTACTGCAAAGTGATATTTTACTAGGTAACTGTTTAGTAATCTGTAATCTATTGTCATTCTAAGCTTCTGATTCTCTGGTTTGTCAGATTTACTTGAGTCTTTCTTTCTGATAAATAATGCGGGGAATGCTACATTGCTAGTAGTCTCCTCAATTATGCCATTCTTAAGTAAATTTTGGATTTCTTTGTATGCTATGCTCTTTAGTAAATGTGGTACTTTATATGGCTTACATTGAATCGGATATTGATTTAGGACATGAAATTCAGGTACCACTTTTTCTGTACAGCCTAAAGTGTCAAAATTTTTTGAAAAGGCGGCTGAATTTTGCTTCAGCATTCTCTGTACAATTGCTTTTTGCTTCTTGTCTAAATGATCCAAATTGAAGTCCTCTGTAGAAAATTGCTCTTCTCTTAATTTTAAAATTTGTTCATGGGTTAAAGCATTGACTGTTTCAATATTTGTATTCATTTCCTTATTTTGTGCATTATTGACAATTTCAAAATTTTTTGAAATGTTAGCTAATTTTGTTTCTTTACTAACAGTCACTGGTTTATTTGAGTTGTTAGTTATAAAAATAAATAGTTTGTTGTCATTATTGCTCTTAATTATACCTCTCTCTACTTCAATATCTAAGTAATTCACATAAGGTTCTATTAAAAATTCAGTGTTTGCTTTGATAGATATCTTGCTTTTGACTTCGACGATTTCTGTTGTAAAAGGTTCAAGTTTTGTTTTGCTCACCAAAGTAATCGAATTATCTGCCTTCTGTTTGCTTTTAATCTGTTTTCTTGAATTCTGTTGTTTATTTGCATTTTGAATTTGACTGTTACTATTTACATTTTCTCTATTCTCAAATTCTGTATTAGATTCTGCATTCTGGTTATTTGCAATATTTTGATTTTGACTATGTTTACAATATCTGATGTTGTCATCTACTTGGATCTTATTTACATTATTCATTTCCTTTGCTATTCACAATTGAAATTCACAGTTTGGCATGATTAATTTATTGCTGGACATATCTAATATAATTTTGTTTATTTTCAAAAAGTCGAATCCTAAAATCATATCATATGTGGTATACCAAGAGTCATTTGTTATAAAAAAAGTGTTTTTGAAATATTTCTTATTAATTTTAAATCCTAATTCTATGGCATGTCTGAATGGAATTTTTGATCCGTTAATTGCATGTATAGATACACATTTAGAAAGATATTTGATTTTCATTCCTGATTCTTTGATTCTTTCAAAAAGGTTATTACTTATCAAACAGATTGTAGATCCTGAATCTATCATTGCATTTGCTTTAAAGTTATTAATTGAAATTTGCAGTAGAGGTAATTTGTTTACTTGCAGTAATGTTTCATTAGTTGCACATGAAGCTATTGTTTCTTCGATGTGACTCTGTGTCTGTGTATCTCTGTCCACATTAGCATTTTGAGTTTGTGTGTGTTTATTAACATTGCATTTTTCAGTTTGTACTGATTTATTTATTTTAGTATTTCGAATTTGAATAGATTTTCACATTTTGTTTTAAAATTATGTTTGTTGTATCTTACATTTTGAATCTTTTTATTTCTCTGCATATTATGATATCTTACACCCATTTCACTGGAAGACAAACGGGACGTTGAGTTAAAGTGCTCATTTATCGCCTTCCCCTGAGAAAATCCTGTTGCTGATTGCTTTGTCTAAAAAAGTGTTGTTGGTTATTATAATTTTGTGCTCCTCTCCTTGAATTTTGCTGATAATTTGAATTAGATGTAAAATTTTGTTGTTGATAATTTTGGTTTCTATCATTTCTCCTTTGAGAATAATTCATCTGATTGCTATTGTTCCCTCTATAGTAATTGTTTCCTCTATAATAATTGTTTCCTCTATAAAAATTGTTTCCTCTATATGGATGACTTCTAAATGTATTCTGACTGCCCCTCTGTTGACTGTTTTGCTCTATTTTCATATTTTTATAATGGTAGCAATCAATGGTGATGTGATTCTGATTACACAATAAGCAAACCATGTTTTTATTTTCTGCATTACTGTTACCTTCTCCTAAATTATCTTTTGTTGTGCTTTGATTCTGCTTCGTTGTTTTCAGAGCGTTAACCTCTGCTATTAGATTTTGAATTAAAAAATTTGTGGAGTCTTGCTGCTCTCTGATTTCATTTATATGTGGCATTTCTGAAGTGTTTATATTATTTAATTTTTGCTCTTCCTCTAATACTTTCTCTATTGTTCTTGCAATATTTAATGCTTCTAAAAATGTGGAGGGTCCTCTTTTTTTTGTTTCTATTTTGACGTCATTTCTTAGTGCGTCCAAAAATTTTGTCATTTTAAGGTTATCTATGAATTTTGATATTTCTGAATCATTTTTGTTTAGTGATTTAGTGTACTTTGCAGTGGCATTCTCAACTGCTTCTGCTATTTCGTTAATAGATTGTCTAGGTCCCTGAGATATTGCTTGAAATTCCTGCTGCAAATCTGCAAAATTTTGTGTCTTTTTGAATTTTAGAGTCAGTTTATTTTTAAATTCCTCATAATTACTAGTACTGGCTATTTCTTGATTATTGATAATAAATTGCAGTGCTTTGCCTGCTATTAAGGTTTTGATTATAATTAATTTGTTGCTGCTGTCCCATTGGGCAATTTGAGCAATCTCTTCAAACTGTTTGAAGAAGAAATCTATATCTTCCTCTGCCTCACCATTAAATTTCTTTAAAAGTTGCAAAAGTGACATGTTTGCAAAATTTTTGTTTCCTTGCAAGGAATTTACTAATTTTTGGACTTGTTGTCTAAGTTTTTTGTTTTCACTGTCATTATTATCTTTATTTTTATCGTTAGCTTCCATTTTGTCACTATAAATTAGATCCAAAGTTATTTATTTGAAGCTTGTCTTATTCAGATATCCCCCAAAATGCATATAAAACAGTATACACAGTATAAAATAAAATTTGCAAAGATGTAAAATATCAAATATCAAAATTTGTACAATATCAAATATAAAATAAGTATCTACTGTAAGATATTTTTTGTACTATCATATAATACACTTCTGTTAAATTCCACATAGCAAAAACAATTCAATTACTGCATTTATTTGATATATTTCTATTTTCAATTTCACTATAATTATCGTTTATCATTTAAATATCAGAGTACTCTGATCTGTCCAATTTACCATAATTTTTTGATCTAATATTTGCATTTATTATATACTTTTAAATGTATATTTAAGTGATTTTATGATTCATCCTTTTCTGCTATCACTGAGTGTTGCTTCACTCTTTCTTAACATTTTTTACCAACTTTTTTTTTATTATTATTATTATTATTATTTGCAACAAAAAATTATTTAACTGGTCCACACTCTTGTTGCCTGCTTAAATTATTAATTTTGACCTCATTATCATTTATTGCCTTCTTAAATTTAGTTTACAGTACAATTTCCTTTTAAGCCAATTTTAAAATTCCAGTCTCGACTTGACATTAAAAAATATCAGAAAATTTTGAGTCCAGGTTCGACTGGTCACGCGCACCAAAAATATCAGAAAATTTTATAAACAAAAGGGCCGTGTATTTTTCTGATATTAAAAAAAAGATATAGTGGTAAAGATTAATATTAAGCTCCTCATTCTCCAATGCTGAAATAAAATGTTAAATTAATAAATTCAAAAATACTATAGGCAACAAAGAAGAGATTTAAATTGGCCAAAAAATTCATTTATTATTTTTATATTTATATGTAATTAAAAGAACAAACAAATCATAATATACTAATGTTTGTCAAATTAACAATCTAAATCATCTCAATGCAATACAATATTAATATATAATGATGCAACAATTACCTTTAACATTCTTATTTGCTTTCTCAAATTTTAACATTTTTTTTTTTATGTTCTTTATCGTTTTAAGGAGGATTAATTCTACATTATGTTACATGATACAAGTTCTATTACAGTTCATTAAGGTCTTAATTTTTGATTTTAAAGTTCAATTATAGCAATATCTGATGTCGCCAAATGACTGGAGATCATCCATGATTAATAATAAAAGTTCATCTTTGTCGAATTCTAAGCCTTCATTAGCGGTGCAGATGTTATAAAATAAGAAGAGTTTGACTTACATATATTTGAAGCAGTAGCAGGAAACATACCCCTTTTGGTGGTCCAATGGCAGGATTTTCATATATAATAATAGCGATGCTTTCTGTTGACATGTCTAGATCAATTGAGATCAATTGAAGTGAGGCAGGCACTCATCACAGGAAACAACATATTCTTGGTACTTTATTGGATCAAATCTTTAAGTTCCGAATCAATCAAATGTCGTAATTCGTAATCGTTGGTATATTAGTAATCAGTCGTCCGAAGACGAAGCTTAATGAATCAGTCGTCATCATAGCTATTAAATTCAAGGAGCAATTGCATGTTTCTCTTTAAACATTGGACACATAGTCCGAATGCTGAGTGTGTCTATAGGTCTCCAGGGACCAAAACTAGGAAACAACCTTCATGGTTGAAGAGCAGGACCAGAATCGCCTATGACAAAATCTGCTCAAAAAAAAGGAAAAAGACCTCAGCGGTCCGACCCGCAGGCCGGCCGCGTCCAAGCGAGAGTTTTTTTATTCTTATTTTTTATTACACTTGCCGTCACTTTCTCAGTGGCGCTGTACTGTACTTACTTATGATTGGCCACTCCTGTACATACAATACGTTCTTATTGGATGGTAGCCTTGTCCATGCTAAAAGCTTGGGGTGCAATGTTGCATACCCCTTTTCGGAGAATGTTTTGCCCATCTGTGAATTTTGCTGAAGTCTTTATTTTAGAGGGTGTAACTTTAGTCAGTAAATTCTTACTGTTGACAGGAATTATAGCTTCTTCTGAAAACTGCCCATGTCTATCCTGACGGGGCGTACAAACAAGTTTAATATTACCAGTGGGAAACGGTTCTCAGCAAGAAAGGAATTTTTGACCGTTGTGGTCCTGCTATGTACAAACTGCACGTGTTCTCTAAAAAAGGGGGGGGGCAAGTATGCTTTCTGTCACCCAAACTCCTAAGTTGCAGCTGTGAGATTGTTTTTCTGCAGATGTGCAAAGAGCGTGAGAAAGTACTTTTTTGAAAATGGCTATTTTTGCCTAGCAACTGCCTTAAACTGTATTCCAAAAGGTTTAAAACTAAAGTCAATTTTAAATCAATAAAAAGTTCTAATTCCCATTTTAATTAAAAAAAAGCATCATTAAAATTAGCGTGTGTAAGTCACATTTATTAAAAATGTCATGTTTCTCATGACACTGGGAACATAGGGATTTCTTCTATATTTGAAATGGACCCTAAATTATATTCCTTTAAATTACAGATTCAAATGTAACTTCAGATCTGCATGACCTGCTCATTACACTGCTTATAAAAAGACAGCAAGTATTTTTATCACAAATCTCGAGATTTCAAAACCTCTGCCATAAATCATGGGAATCATGAAAATATCAAATTTTGATATAATGTTGCATCCGTCATTTACTTCATCTTAGATGCAGCGTTAAACTGTTCAACCCCCATTGCTCGCCCAGAGCTCGTGTGATAATAGCATCTCAAATCAAAGGTCTGTGACTCACAGTCGTACTTTATCCATTGAACTACTGATCTTCTATTTTCTCGCCTAGTCTTTTTAGCTCTATAAGTATCTTGTTCAAACACTTGAACTCATGTGATAATAGGATCTCAAATCAAAGATCTATGACTCACAGTCGCACTTTATCCATTGCGCTACCTTGCGCTAACGCAATAAAAAACAAGAAATTTATGAAGAAACCTCCACATGGTGACAAATGGAGGATTCTTCATACACTTCATTTCATACACTTTATTCAAAATACGCTCAAAACTGCTGTGAAAACAATAAAAATTTAGATGTCAGTCGCTTTTAAAGATAAAATATTAGCTTTTTCAGTACAAGTACTTAGCTCAACCTGACTTTTTCAAGCAAGTTCGGCATCTGCCATAGAGGTTGAAAAACGCGGAGTTGAAGGTGGAAAAAAGTTGCCATCACCGCAAGAAAAAATAAAAAGAGGTAAAACAAAAGCGACAAGAAACGAGTAGTAGGATACCACGAATAAAAGGAAAAAACCACGGAGGAAATAATGAATGACAGAAAATAAAAAATGAACGGAAAGAAACCAATGCGGTCAAAAAACGGATAGCAGAATAAATAGAAACAACTGATTAGTAAGTAAGCCTACTTTTATTGTATGCTGAAGTTGTACGTAAGCCTACTTTTAAGTAAGCCTACATTTAAGTAAGCCTACTTTTTATTGCATGCTGACATTGTATTAAATGTATTCATCTAATTTTTATACTTCAACTTCTATCAGGGAAGTCAAAATAATTCGTAATCTTGGGCCAAACTTTCTCTAAACGAAAGTTTTTTTTTCTCAAAAAAAAAATCACATAACACATCAATATTTTATCATTAACCGTTGCGCTAAACTGACAATAGCATGTAAATATTTCATTAAACCTGCAGATATATATTGAATGAGAAATTGAAAACAAAAAACACTTTTTGCATAAATATCAGAAAAGTACAAACATCGGTATAAAATGCTTTGTAACAGCATATAAATTATTTCGGATGAGCAATATTTGATAATCTAAATATGATTGAAATAATTTAAATACGCTCTCACCAATCTCTGAAGAGATGAAAGATGTTGAAATATTTGTCGAGTTCGATCGCATTTCAATTTACACTATTTACTTTGATTTCCACTGATGCAGGCTTAATATATTACATGGAAATTGTTTTGAAATATATGTCCAGTTAGATGTAATATAGGATTTTGAATTCATTCTAGATGTTTGTATGTTCAAAAAGGTATTTATTACGCAACTAGTATAATCGTTTGCGAAGTGGTGTCTAAAATTGAAATTCGAGTTTCGATGTATTTACAGATTTTAAACGATCTAGAATTCGAATGCACACTTTTTGGTGTGACGTCTGTGTGTGTGTCTGTCTGTTTGTCAGTGCAATGCTGTACAGTAGCACAAAAATCCAACTAGAATTCTTAGTAATTGGTACTAATTAGATTTTTATATGATTAGGAAAAAAAAGCCAGTATTTTGTACTTAAAATGATATGCAAAAAAATGGAATTCAAAAGCCTAAATGTATTAAATGAATGATGAATTGTTATCTAGATGATTTCATTTTTCGGAGTTTTGTCGGCTTGTCACCATTTGAAAATGAGATTAATCTTCAAATAAAGAGAAAATGTCTTAAAAACTGGAAAATTTGACGTATTATCAAGTAACTTATGTGCTACTTTGGAACAGCATGGTCATTAGTCAATTCTCTATGCGAGCATTTAGACTAATTAAGATAGACGAAAATTAAATTGAAGAATATATTTCGAAAGTAATTTTGTTTTTATTACCCAGGGTGACTATGCCTCCCTGCTGAGTCATTGCCAGGAGTCCCAGGTGCGGTATCGCGATTACTGAGATTCTTTACCGTATACCTTAGAGTGGGTCGGGCTTTCCTGTTCCATTACCCAGGCCTTCCAGCTCACCCAAAGGATATAGAGCAGTTACAAGGGACGACGGATAAAAGCAGAGGAAAACAATACACCTAGACACACATATATACTATACAAAGACATGTAATAAGTTAATGAATACGTTAAATCCCGAATAACAGTAAATAAGTCAATAGCTTTAAATTATAAATAAAATGGTAATGAAACAGGATTACATAAGAAACACGGATGAAAGAAATTTTTTAAAAAAAAGGCCTAAACCAAGAAGTAAGAGAAAGAGAAAAGTAGACAAAAACCGAAAAAAAATACATGTTAATAAAAAGGGATAGAATGGAACAGCGTAGATAGTGAAACAATTTTTCATTGATCACTATCGTTGAGAGCATTTTTCATCAGCAGCATTGAGAGCATAGGCTACTCATAAACAACCAAGACCAAGACGCATATTTACGGGGTGCCTGTGTCACCGACACTCATTCCCACATCGAATATAGCAATGTCAGACCGTAATGGTGTGAAAGCCCCAAGCCGTCCGACTCGTCCAGAGGACTTGGAGTATCTATTTGGACGACCGGAGACCGTAATGGTGTAATATAGCAATATGGAAAATCACTTGTTTCGCTTCACTCCTGTGGACGTGAGGATGCGATTTTGAAGATGTTGGTTGCACGGTCAATAATTGTCTTGGTATGGTAAATACCTGCTTCAGCTGTAAAGGAAAGGGCGAGAAAGGCATGAAAAAATATGAGAGCGAGTCACGAGAAAAAAGTTAAAGTACAGAAATCAATAAATTGCAAGGACTAAGACAAAGTTAAAGACAGCAATAAGGCATTATATGCTGGAATTATATACTGGCTCTTGAATTTTTAAGTATGTATTTAAAGTCATCCCACTTTCTATATAGCTCCACCGGGTGATCGAAAGATAAATTTGCAGAATTGAGGGTTAAAACCACAGGAAGGTGATTAGGTGTCAGGTTTGTGTCTGCATTGATCGTATAATTATAAGAAATGTTCCGAAAAATTGCCAAATCAATAGTATTGGGATTCCTTCCTGTGCCATAGTGAGTCTGGGTGGACAGAGCTATGATCCTGAAGTTGGCGCACTGAGCCAATCGATTTAGAGTAACGCCATAGCGGTTCGAAGATGTGTCGCAAGTGCTATGGCGTAAATTTAGATCACCCCATAAGCAACTTAACAAACACTATCTGAGACACCTTTTGCAATAAGAATACAGTTTTTGATCCGATCAATATTATTTTTATTTTTGCAAATGCCAGAAAAACCATAGTGGTTCATTTACAGTAGTAGAATTCATTGCATGTAAGTAATTAATTTCCATTTAATGAAAATTAGTTCTAAAAGTATTTCATTTTCTGTGCAATGAGAAGTCGTGAAAAGCATGTAAGCTCCATATTCGATCACCTTCCAATCTTCTAATTGGACGGCGAGGTTGGACCATCTGCGATCCGGATAGGTGATCTTCAAATTTGCCAAATCCTAGCACTAAAGAATAAAGAATGGTGTTGTAACCAAAATAAGAAAAGTAAATGACGTATGCATAAGAGTTAAGCATTGAATTATTAATAATATCTTGCATTCATATTTTAACAACTTTTACATAATCAAGATTCAAATTTAATCTTGAAAAAATAATATAACGATCACTTTACACCGAGTGCCTGCACATTGCGGAGTACCAGGAAATGAAAGAGCGCCCTTTTTGGGCGAAAAGATTGCTATGGTGGAGCAGAGATTCGCAGAACCTATGACTTTTCATTCAGAACAACTCTATATTAAAATGCTACACAAGAAAAAATCCATTCTTCCCGGTCGGCCATTAAGCTGCTCTATGTCTTCGGATGAGTCGGTCGGCCTGGGTTTTCGACAAGAAAGAAATTGAGGCAGAATCTCAAGAGCCATCCAAAGAAAAGTCATGGAGTGTCCTCAGCAGGAATATTTCAGTCATTTCAGAGGTACATCGACGAGAAGCAGTTACCAAGTTCAACCTTCTGACTTTTGGTCATGACTGTCTCAGGGCTCATCTTCACCGAATTGGACTTGCTGCTTCCCCGGATTATACTTTATTTGACCTCTGTAAGATACTTAGACGAGGGCCATGCACTAGTAACTTTTAAATCTAATCATTGAGAAATACTGGAGAGTTCGCTGTATAATGTTCTAGCAGTCAAACGGCCGGCATTTGTCAACGAGCGAGCCCTATAGCCTTGCGTCCCTAGCTACGACCTAGATTTGCTCAGTCGTAAATCTGGCACTGACGTTCGACACTCCCTTAATAAGCAAATATAATTAAATTAATCTCATTGGTGAAATACTTCCTCATTATAAGATATTTTGGAACTTAACCCTATGGAACGGGTTTAAATTCTACATTAAAAAAATTCTTTGGGCTAGTTCCAACAGTACTAATAGTACCGGGTAAAGCAATGGTCTGAATTTTTGGACAGTGCAGATTTCGAATTTAAGACTACATTAATTCGGATATTAATCCATACTCATGTAAAAAGCCTAATATTTGATGAAAGAATTACTTAAAATTATATCTTGAAAATCAGTTTTAAAAATATTTACAGTTTAGATGTTTTTAGTTCATGACTGTGTATTTGTTTCATTATGAAATTCTTATCAAAAGTTCACAATTTATTAGCACCATAATAACTAATTTTAATAAAAACATAACGGATAGAAATTGATAATATATAATTTAATTAATATGCAGCATAAAATAACAATTTAAGACGGCTTTCTTGATTTTATCTATCTGTTTATTCCACAGAAGATGACTCGTGGACTTAAAAAATCCGTTAACACCCTTAAATTATTTTTTTATACTATATCGACGAATTTATTTTATCAATTTCTTCTTAGCATCAGCTATTAATGTTACAGTTTCCATAAAGGACAGAGACAACATATAATATACTATTTTCCTAGATTCAATAATGATAAAGATTAAAAGGAAAAGCATATTTGAATTTTGACCAATTGAAAAGAGCTGAGATTATATTTTCTAAAGCCTTATCAATATTCGTCATGGTGGTGATCAGCTAAAATGTACAGGATATCAGATAACAGAAAATCAGATAATTAACATAACGTTAACAGTAAAACATTAAACTTAAAATTATAATAATAAATTTACTTGGTAAATAATAAATGCATTAACCAGAATAACCATAAATGGCTCTTAAAAATTAAATCCACCATGACCATAAATATCAGAATTGGGTAAAAATTTGCCAAAACTGACAACCATGAGCATTGCAGACTCTCTACAGCACTGATACATACATGAATCCGCCTCACAATTCTTCACACAGGAACGAACCAATGCGTTCGACGAGGCGAGCCTCAGCTGACGTCCTACAGTATACCTTCCGAATCAGGGCCAGCTCATCAGATCCTGACCATCGCTCGGTATACCCCACTCCCATGCGTGTTTGGCTCGTTGGTTAGCGAGCCGGATCGAACTCGCGAGTCAGACTCATACTTGTGTGAGTCGCTTAAAACATTTTAACTACGTTTAAAACTTACAACTCGCGAACTTACAACTCAATTAATTTCAAATTTCAACCCAATTGCATTACTTTCTCTATTACCATATATGATACGGAAAATTAAAAAAAATATATTTTCTAAAGAAACTATTGGATAAATTTCAATGCACTGCATTAAATAAAACTATGGTGTAATTTTGATTGTGTTATTTATTCAAAACTTTGAGTATATCGCGAACCATATAAGAAAACTACTATATACCATTTTCTTACACTTTATATCATTATCTTCGCTCTTCTTACAGCATGAGAGATTACATACGGTCTGACATCAGAAAAAGAAAATAGATTTACTTACCCTGTTATTGCAATTCTAACAAGACTTTTCTGTGCATATCGTTCCAGCTCACAAATAAATTGTATAACAGTGCAACAGAAAGAAATCTTTTTCCATTTCCCTCTCGATCCTATTTATTCATTTCCACTTTAACGGGAACGTAACATATTTTAATAAGCCAATAAAATATGTTTCTGTTACACATTTTTACAACTTGTAATTTAAATGCGTACAATATTTAAAAATAAATAGTGGTAAATTGACACACGAGGTTGCATACATAGACTTTAAGAATCTGCAACTTTATGAACTTGGCCAACCCCGTGCAACTTGGAGTCATACTTTATGAAATTTGTGTTCGGAAAAATGTCGGTTGCCCAATAAAACAAAATTTATTGTTCTTCCTAGAAGTTGCAAAGCCCACTTCGACAATAAGCGCTTTTAGTTTCGTCTCAGTAGCTCAACGGTAGAGCGTCGACTGACCAGTTCGGAGATCCAGGGTTCGAATCCCGGTTGGGGCAGGAAGACTTTTTACAATGGCACCCGAACAACAAATCTAACACATCAACTCTGTAGGTGAGTGCAAAGACGCCGGAGGTCTGAAAGTAACCCTAGTATGACTAACACGGATTCAGTGGACTCATAAAAGCTGAGGGCCGTTTTCAAATTGAGAGAATAACGACCACACAGGATACTTACCTGGGTAAAAATAGTAGTAGCAGGAGGCTAACCTTTGGTAAAAATAGCAGGAGATGGTCAGTCTCAGATTGTCATTTGCCTGCCAATCTGACATTATAGAGTGGAGAATGCAGAATTTACTTCGTCAATAAGAGTTTGCAATTTCGTCCCCAGTCGCTCAACGGTAGACCGCCGACTGGCCAGTTCGGAGGTCCAGGGTTCGATTTCCGGTTGGAGTAGCAAAACTCTTTACAAAGTTTGCAAGAATTATCCCACACAGTAAGTTTAGTCGTTATTGTAGGTATCAGTTATCCCAGGATACAAATCGTATAATAAATCGCAAAGCGTGGATTCATCGGTTCTGTTATCTAGGTCAGATAAAGGGATGCTGCTGTCGGAAATGTATAATAGGATGTTGCTGTCGGAAATATGTAATAGGATACTGCTGTCGGAAATATGTAATAGGATGCTGCTGTCGGAAATGTGTAATAGGATGCTGCTGTCGGAAATATGTAATAGGATGCTGCTGTCGGAAATATGTAATAGGATGCTGCTGCCGGAAATGTGTAATAGGATGCTGCTGTCGGAAATGTGTAATAGGATGCTGCTGTCGGAAATGTGTAATAGGATGCTGTTGTCGGAAATGTGTAATAGGATGCTGCTGTCGGAAATGTGTAATAGGATGCTGTTGTCGGAAATGTGTAATAAGATGCTGTTGTATGGAAAACGCAAAACACCGATCTATGATCTGCTATCTGGAATGAACAAGGGAATGCTATTATAAAAATGAGCAATAGGATGATGTTATCAGTAGTGCACAATGGGATTCTGCTATCTGGAATAGGCATGGAGACGGTCCATATACTGATTTTATACTGTGTTCCATTTTTTTTTAATTTTATTTATTATATCGAATTAATATCATTCCATATTATGTATTTCAATCAATTTTAAATTATTTTTAATACAACTTTTAAAATTCCTTTTTTACGTCGGCCCATCTGCATAATTTCTGTAATAATTTTATGGTATACAAACAGAAACGCAGTTTCAATTAGTATTTATGTGTCATTGTTGGCCCCTGAGCACGTCCATGGTCACGGAAATACTCTTCGGATTTTCGTATCTAATTTTCAAACAATTTCATATCCTTGTTTTCTGCCTTATGTTTCATTATTTCATCAAGGTAATGCTGAAGACATTTAACACCACTATTATCAATTTCAACTAGTTGTAATTCCACATTTTGTATTTACTTGTCAATTCTCACAGGAAGTTCTGCCAGATGAAGGAGTTTAATAAAATTTCCAACTAACAATATTGTAAACATACGTTAATTAAAATATTTTAATAATATATTTATCAATTTGATGCCCATTTCGTTAATTTAGAGTTTTTTTGTTTTTTTTTCACAGTTTTGAAAATATTTTCATCAACCTGGGGCAAATCTCGCTCAGTTTGCTGTATTTCTGTAAAATAGTCACCGGCTACGCCACATTTATCGCTAAGCATTACAGACAGACAGATGGAGATAAGAATTTTATTATCTAAAACGACTATTGGCGAATTGTTGGGAGTAAAAATACAAAAATCTCTTACACAAAGTATCCTCTTTCGTGAATGAAACAAACTAAATCTACAAAATTGATGTTAAAAAATTTGTCGTGTAAACTTGCATATAAAAATGGAACATATTTCCCAATATTTCAAGATTTAAATTTTATGTAATATTTTTGATATAGTTATTTGAAAAACGTGCAAGATTTCAAAAATATTTCATTTAAGCATTCTAAAATTTATGTCATTCGCTTTCTAATTAACATTCAAATAAAAAATGATCATTTACATAAAGTTATTGAATTTTTTTATTTTTTCAAAATTTCATTCTAAAATTTGGGGGGGTTTCAAACATTGCGATGGCGTAATAAGTGCGATTGCGCTTGCTTCAAACATTTGATTGCATTTAAAATCAATAAGGTTCCTCCAGTACTTCCTGTATCCATTGATTGTAATATTTGTACCAAATTTCATCCGAAAAACTCTGTTCGCTCATTGGATATTGCAGTTACAAGGGGACACAGATACACACAGACATCACCTAGTACTTGGGTGGGTGACCACCTGGGAACACCGCGTGCTGTTGGCACATTTCGAGCGCGGTAGCCCGGTGGTTTACGCGCTGGATTAGCACGCTGCCACAACTGCTGCGTGTTCATGCGGAGTACGATCCCGTTAAACATGTGGGTCCGTAAGTCCTTCCGAGAGGTCGGTGGTAGGGGAAGTAGGGTACGGTCCCTGTAGATGCCTCCCCCACTGGGTTCCGATCTAAATTGGGTGGCACTTCCCGGCCGTCCAAACAGTTACCTTACACCTTTCTGGATGGTCGGACCGTCTGGGTCTCAACAATAACACAGCATCACCACGAAAACGTTCGATTTGAGTTCAGGAATGATTAAAACATGCTCTTTTGTCGAATTTTCGACCCCGTCACATTACTTTCCCTATACATTATACTATGTACATAGAGAAAGTAAAGATTACTAAGTGGCCTTATCTCATATGTTAGAATATTTATTTTGCTCTTCCCTTACAATATGTGGGATTACACCAAGTCTGACGTCAAAAGAGGATAAATAGATTTGTTTTCCTGTTGATACAATTCCAACAAAACTTTTCCAAAGATGCTATTCCAGCTTACAAATAAATTATATAATAGTACAAAACAAAAATATCCCATTATTACTTTTCTCAACCGAAACTTTTTATTCCCATCTTATGTGAAACTGAAATAGTTTTAATAAACCAATAAATATGCTCCTATTTATATTCTCTATAAATTATTATTCGAATTGCATATGCCTTTGAACTAAACATTTGATTTAATATTTGATATTTAAACTAAATATTTGATATTAAAACAATATATTTAAATAGTATCCCTTTCTTGAAAATATATTTTACGAAATTCAGAAAAGCAGATTCTCGTATATATTATTATTGCACAACTTTCAAATTAGAATTTCGTTTTGCTTCAGTTAAATCAATAAAATCGTGTCGTGGTGCATATTTTATAATAAGAATATTTATAATATTTATACAAGGTTATGTAAAGATGCATTTTGGTAGGATAAAAAACATTTCGCATCCATGTATTTACACGTTTTGGGGATCTCAGAATACAAGTCAACCATATTTTTAATATATGCCTGCATCTCTCTATCTGTAATTTCAATAACTCTAATGCATTGAGCAAATAAAGTGAAATTTGTGAAATTACTGCAATCTGTAAGTGTTGCGTAGCTGTCCATCTGAGGCTTCGGTTGTCCATCTGTGGAATCTGTGTCCATCCATTCACTTCTATCGCATGCATTATTAGAATTGCCGACGTGGTTGTCGAGTGGTCAAGGCAAGCGTTTCCGTAGCAATCGCTCGACCACCGCGTTGTGGATTCGAGCCCCACGTAAGTCATGGATGTTTGTGTTGTGAGCGTAGTGTGACCCGCCCCCTCTGGTGCGCCTGGGGCAACGTCTAAGGACGGCTAAATGGTTCAAAATCTGGCCGACGTAATAAAGGCGAATGACGATGGTCAAAGTGCCTGGCCATCTGGAAAAAAAAAACATTATTAGAATTTAAAAAACTGTGTCTTTTTAGAATTTGTGCCCAAGTTATTATTTTGAAATAGTTCGTAAGAATTATATAAATAATTGAATTTCAATTTAACAACAACTTTGTGACTGTGGTAAGGTGAAATCAAACAGAATCCCGTATCACTTGGAAACTCCAGAGAGTAAGACCACCCTCCGTGACAATCTGTGGATTTATGGTGACTATAAAGGGAGGGTACAACGGGAGTTAACCGCAACCACCGCCAGGAGAACAAGGTTCGGCGGAACCATTCACCGGGCAGAGCGAAAGCAACCTACCAGGACTCGATCCCAGTCGCCGATGGATCTGGAAACAGGCCATGCAAGGCCTTCTTCTCTCCGCCACCTGGAAGCGTCTGCTTCAAATACCAAGTTACGTTGGCAACCGGCATATCCACAGATTGATTTACCCCACAGGTAAAAGGAGGATCAAGGCAATGAAGCTAAGTTCCTTACACCGAAATTGTGTAATGGGCCCTCTGTGGTGAGATAAGAACTGCATAGATCAGCACAGAACTGTATGTGGTAGTACATCACTTGATTTATTCACTCAAACTCAGAGTAATTTAATAATTTAATTTATGCTTAAGTTGTGGCCACAAATCTTTCTTGATTTAAATTTTCATTTCTAAATATTATCACTCAAATCCACTGTGTTACGTACAACAAAAGAATTATAGTAACTATCTATAATTCGGCAATTATTTTACCCTGAATCATATTGTGCAGTAAATTATCAAGCTTTAGACATAGCTAATTAGCATACGGTGAACATATGAAATTAATTTAAACCCCTCACGTTGGCCTTGATTCGCAAGCTATTATATTTAGATTCCGCGCTGGTCCTTAGGGACAAATGATCACTACAGCTTAACTATACTTATATTCTTATTTATACATTAAAATGTACTAAGATAATTCAAGGTACGATACCTATATTTTAATTCCTGGATTGATTTCATGGATAACGATCCTCCGACTTTTTGGAGTAATGTAAGTCTAAAATTAGAGTGCACTGATGAGTCCATCAGTATGGAAAGTCTCCATGATAGCTGGTTCGGCCAGGTGGCGTAGTCTAGACCAGATATCTTGAAGTAGCTCTGCACTGTGATGGAGTCGTAGTCGTTACCCGATATCTCGGAGAAACTCTTAAAATACACTGCCAGGAAGTCGTAGTCTGTACCAGTTATCTCGGAGTAATTCTTCAAAATGAACTGCCAAGAAATCATAGTCTGGACCAGATATCTTGAAGTAGCTCTTAATGCACTGTGATGAAGTCGTAGTCCTTACCCCGTATCTCGGGGAAACTCTTAAAATGCACTGCCAGAAAGTCGTAGTCTGTACCAGTTATCTCGGAGTAATTCTTCACAATGAGCTGCCAAGAAGTCATAGTATGGACCAGGTATCTTGGAGTAGCTGTTAGTGCGCTGTCAAAGAGTCGTAGTTGTTACCTGGTATCTCAGAGAAACTCTTAAAATGCACTGCTATGGAGTCGTAATCTGTACCAGATATCTCGGAGTACTTCTTGAAATGCACTGCCAAGAAGTCATAGTCTGGACCAGATATCTTGGAGTGACTCTTAATGCACTGTCAAGGAGTCGTAGTCGTTACATGGTATCTCAGAGAACCTCTCAAAATGCACTGCCAAGGAGTTGTAGTCTGTATTAGGTTTCTTGGAGTAATTCTTGAAATGCACTGCCAAGAAATCATAGTCTGGACCAGATATCTGGGAGTAGCTCTTAATGCACTGTGAAGGAGTCGTAGTCGTTATTCGGTATCTCGAAGAAACTCTTAAAATGCACTTCCAGGGAGTCGTAGTCTGTACCAGGTATCTCGGAGTAATTCTTGAAATGCACTACTAAGAAGTCATCGTCTGGACCAGATATCTTGGAGTGGCCCTTAATACACTGTCAAGGAGTCGTAGTCGTTACACGGTATCTCAGAGAACCTCTTAAAATACACTACCAGAGAATTGTAGTCTGTACTAGGTTTCTTGGAGTAATTCTTGAAATGCACTGCCAAGAAATCATAGTCTGGACCTGATATCTTGGAGTAGCTCTTAATGCACTGTGAAGGAGTCGTAGTCGTTATCCGGTATCTCGAAGAAACTCTTAAAATGCACTTCCAGGGAGTCGTAGTCTGTACCAGATATCTCGGAGTAATTCTTGAAATGCACTGCCAAGAAGTCATAGTCTGGACCAGGAATTTTGGAGTACATAGTGGAATGCTCTCCCAATTGTAGAGATCTGTTAAATCGGAGTAGTTAGTACATTACTCGACCAATTGTAGTGGCCTGTGCGGTATGTCCGTCACGATGCATTGACTCCTCGGTAGTCTATTAATACAACCTGAGTCCTATGAGAGAGAGACATATAAATTGTCCGCAAGGGAAAACATTTGGCGGGTTCTCTGATCAAAAGCCGAAGAAACCTCTGAGCAAGAGGACAACCTGATGGCTGGCTTATCGAAAAGCAAGTAAATTGGATTTTTTTTTCTCCATCATGAGTTGCGATGGGGTGGCAACGAGAACCTGAAGTGCAAGACACCCCCCTCCTTTGAAATGTTCCAGCTGAGTACGCAATTTTTCAGTGCTTCAATGGCAAATAAATGACGATCATTTAAAATGTCACACATCAATTTTCATTAGATTTTTCTTTCTCTTTGCTTTGGGACATTATATTGGTCTGCTGTATGCCACTTAAATCTTGACATCGGTAGTACATTTTTTGTAGATAATTGTCCTTATTCTGTCAATTTCTAGACGTTAGTGAATTAAATGCTTATCTGAATTAATGTAAAATATTTTGTTGTTATTAACATCTATAGCGCAATACAAATTATAAATTTCTCCCATTAGTAATAGCATTCATGTTCTGGGAATTATATTTGTATTTCATAGGACATAACAATTAGAAAATTAAAACCCCCGATTAATTCGAATTTTAACCATGTACAATATTTGAAAATTCATACAGTTTTAGGTTTTCACATTATGTGCACCCACAACATTTGATAGACATAAGTGCATTCAACTTATTGTGCTCAAACCAAAAAAATAAATAATAAGTGTAGAAAATGTTTTAAAAATTGCCACTATGGGCAATATTTTATTTTAAAAATATTTTTATAATTTATAGAACGCTGGCATGTGTCTTTCTCGAAATACTGCACGTTTAAAAATAATAATAAAAATAAATATGTTCAATGTTTCAAACTAGCTCTATATCCATTTTACGTACAGAATGTATAATGTGAAGAAGCTTAATTCGCAATTTGTGGTAAACGTTTAATATTAGGAGATTTTTTTTAAACCAATACAAATAAAATTTGAAATCTTGTTTATTAAATAACATATATCATCATTACAATAAAATATAAAACATGAAAAACAAAATAATTCTAAAACTATTATAAAAACCTTACTATTTTATGAATATATCATTCTAAACAAAGCTACCGGTAAAACAAAAACTCAAAACTTATATTTAGAATATTCTAAACAAAGCTGTTGATAGTGAAAAATAACATAATATTGCCACTCAGTAAACATACATCATTAACATTTTGTTGCTACTAAAAACATACATGCAAATTATGGTCGTGATATGACAGACGATAAAAAAAACTCAAATGACAGACACAGAGTTTCCCGCGTTTTAATATTGTCTGTAGATTGAAATGTTTATTTCTATTTTGTTATTTTATAAAACTTCAGTAACTTTAGAGATAGAGGAACAAAAAGTGATCGAGTCACTTTTACGGATTTTAATATATATTTATTGTAAAGAGACTGAATAAAAGTATAGGTCACATTATTTTGAATATTGAAATAACGACTGAGTCAAGTTCAAAGTAAACAAGAAAGATCAATCAAGCTTACAGCATTGATTATGAAACAATTTCCAACTTCAATGCAATTTTATTTAAGCATCTCTAAAATGCAATACATTCCTCGGTAATATTTTAAAACTTATCACAATACTACATTAATTTATTATATTTGAAAACTTAAACCTTCATCGAAAAAAATGAACTTCATTCAAATGACGACATTAAAATATAAATTGCCTGGTTTAAACATCTCTAAAATGCGATACATCCCTCGGTAATATTTTTAATATTATCATAATACTACAATAATTTATTATATTTGAAAACTTCATCGAAAACAACTGACATTCATTCAAATGACGTCATAGAAAAAATAAAACGTCTGGCTCTCTCTATAAAAACAGCATTTCATTCATAACATTTTCCCAATCATTTCATTCATCACAGTACTAAAATAATTTATTTTATTTAGAAACTTAAGACCATGGAGCTACAAGTAATTAAATTCTATGCTCAAAACTTCATCGAAAAAAATCATCCTTCTCTGTAAAATCAATGAATATTTCATTCATATCAGCTATGCAGACTCCATGAGCAAAATACTTTTGCGTTAGAAAAATACAGCAATTCTTATCCAACTCATCCTACATATTTTGCTGTTTACATTTTACATAAGTGAAAAATAGGCTTCGCTGTAGAAATAATCAAATTTGGATGATCATTTAAACTCAAATATATTGTCATTGCGCTGTTTCAGTATGTAGATGCACAGAATTTAAGCAAAAATAAAGCGGTTTTGGGAAGAACTTTAAAAATCACGATTTTGAGACAAGATGAATGCCATATTTTATTTTGACGTGGGTCACGTCATCTTTTCATATCATGGTCACGTAATCGCTTCATATAAGAGGTGCAATTATTATTTTTATTTTTAATTTAAAAAGTACTTAATATATTTTGCTGAATTTTTTTTTATGTATTTTAAGGAATAATTTGAATATTACCTAAAATTTTCGAAGCAATTTGTGAATTTTAAATCCTCTTAAAAAATGTTTGAAAATTTAGATCCCATAGGGTTCAATGTATTTCATTTTTTCTACCCGGTTTCAATCCAAAACTAATTGGGTGATATTGTTCATTTATATTTCCATAGGTCCTACAGACCGTCTGAACAACATACTGAAATTTCATTTTGATTAAGTCATTTTTATGGCAGTTATCGTGCTAACGAACAGACAGAATGAACAAAGTCATAAACACTTTTCAACTTTGTTGTAAAGTGTTAACAAAGTCATAAACACTTTCAACTTTGTTATAAAGTGTTAAAAAGCAGTCAGGCGGACATGAAGATAAGTGGACGCCTAAATTTAAAGTAGAACTATACCAAAGCTATGTGCTAAATCTTCAGAAAATTTGATACTACCGTTCTCGCTTAATCATGAAACAAACGGACAAACATATTTTCAATTTTATGTATATAGATGAGTACTTTATCAATATTTTAAACAGAAATTAATTTACACCATTTCTAAAAATTATCACGAACCATGGACGAGATATTGGAAATTTTACTTTCTCATAAGGCGTGATATATTTTTAAGAAATCAAGCGATTTCCACAAAATTTTCTATACTCAGATAAATCGAGCACACTAAAACTATAGATTTTCTATTAGCGTCAGATTTATTTTAATATTTTCTCACAATATCAGATCTTTGTTAATCTTCACATAAAAATATATTCTGAACATGAAACCAATTGATTTCATTGTAATGAACAACAAGTATTTTTAGATAAAAGTAAATTTTATCTTACATATTTGTGCTGGTTTAAAACAAAGGCTGCATTATACTGCTAAACTATTTATTCAAACAAATGTTTCTATATCCTTAATCATATAAAAGATATATTAAATACCCCCTTCTTATATGTTGAAATATTTCTTCTGCTCTCTCCCTTTACAGTATACGAAATTAAACCAGGTCTGACGTCAATAGAAGAAAATAGATAATTTTTCAAATGTGGCAGTATATTTAACCGGAATTTTTTATATATGCCATTCCAGCTTGCAAATAAATAGTATAAAAGTATAAAACAAAGCAATCCCATTAGTTTTTATTTCTCAATCCAAACATTTTATATTCCTTTTATTGAAAACTAATAGGATTTTAAACACCCAGTAAATATGCACCTGTTATAGTGTTTCTTCGAATTATAGTTAAGATTACATACAATGATTTTACAGCAAATATTTTGTTAAATAGTTTGGAGCACACAACTTGTATGCAAAGCATAACATAAATTAATTATCTCTTAAACATGGCCAAATATCGTAAATCGTGAAACCTTAATACACATTGCGTTGTGTGCCGCTTAAACCCACCATATTTATCTTCAGTGCGAATTCCTGTAATAGAATAATTATTAACATAAATCTACTTATTTAATTGCACCATTTTTAACTTTTAAAATAACATTATTTATTAACAACATTTGTTTAATTATTAAATAGATTACAATACTTATCATATTATTGCGGAGGAGATAGGACATGTGAGATTGGACATGTGAGATCGGACATGTGAGATTGGACATGTGAGACCAGTAAGTTATTATTACAAAGATGTTCTATGACCTGCTACAATAATTAATGAGCATATACCTTCAATTTAGTCTTTGGCCACTGATCACAACTCCTGAAGTAGTGTATATCATACTAGCACTAACTCTAGGTATTGTGCTCCTACTCGTACTGCATCTGCTCATTTCGTTGAAGTCTAATTCGTTGTCTAATTCTGAAGTCATTTCATTGAAGTCTAATTCCTCAACTTTCTGGACAGACCAGCTCCCCGCATTCCTCATCTGCGTCTTATACTCAACAGAATACAGATTTTCCAGCCAAGGATTCAACTCTCAATTCCCAATATTCTTAGTTTGCTCTATTGTTTAATAAATTTGTTTTTGTGTGTTAAAATATTTATAGTACTTAATTGAACAATATGTATAATATAGATTTCCTTTCGTATTTTCGAAAACAAATGACTTTCACAACACTGGTGTTGCGAAAATTGCATTGTTGTTTTATTCGCTTTTAGCTGACTAAAAACGATTACCTCACTTTAATTAAATTAATTAAATTAATTAAATCCCGCTGTGGTGTTATTTTTAGCCAAAAAGCACCTAAATAGTAGTAGGTTTCAATTTACAAAAGGAAAATCTTACTGGGCAATGAAACTGGCATCTGCCCTGAATTTTCCATGTATGAATTTCCATAACTGTACATGTTTCGCTATTCATGCATGTAGGTAGTATCATATGTTATTATTATAGAAGAGTAGGACGAATAACCCGGCGTTTCCCGGATCCTAAATAGGCGTCGGCTACTTATAAATAAAATAAGTGCCCGCTACTTAATTAATATAGATACATATAACACCATACTCAATTTCCAAATCACATGTTTCGAACCAAAATCAACCTCACCATACGAATAGAATCTCCAAATCACAAAATGATAATCACAATTTGCCATATATTCAGCACACTTCAGAAAACTTTCTATACGTCACAATATTGCGAAATTATAGGAATTGATACTTTCAGTCCTTCCACGTAGCCGGCATCAAACCAACTGGGAAAGACTTAAATTTTCAGTTCCCATAGAAGTTTGCAAAATCATGGCATATCGCAAGTTTTCTTATTGCCACTCCGGAAAACTGCTATCCCATGATGATGAACGCATAATAAGGGCAAAACCGGTCCATGGATACTCTTATATGCAATGGGGGTGCTTACCAAACATTTAGAAACATCCATTGCAGGCGGGTTCTGTGATTTTGCATTTATTGTAATGTACTTACACGGTGTGTTTTAGATGCACACATCCATTAAGTGACTCAGAAAACTTTTCGAAAGTAACATGTGACACTTGCCGATAACTGCTATTTCATGCTGACGTTCTAATGTACCATATAAAGGCGAAACCGGTCCATGGCTGCTCTTATTTGCAATGACAGCGTTTTCTAAATATTTAGGAACATCGATTCTAGTCAGTTTGTGGGATTTTGTATTAATTGTAATGTACTTTCACGGTGTGCTTGCTCACAATCTGTGACACTTGCCGATAACTGCTATTTCATGCTGGCGAACGCATAATAAGCACAAAACTGATACATGGATGCTCTTATCTACAATGAGAGTTTTCTCCAAATATTTAGGAACATCCATTGTAGTCAGGTTCTGTGATTTTGTATTATTTATAATGTGCTTTCACTGTGTGTTTCAGATGCACACATCCACTAAGTGACTCAAAAAACTTTTCGAAAGTAATCTATGACACGTGTATGTTAAGAAGAATGCAAACGATCGATACAACAAACCGGAAATAACTTTGATGGCTTGATTAAATTTATGCGATTACCAGTATCTGCGGCGTATCCTTGTTTCGTTTCTAGCATTAATTAAAGTGGATATGTTGCCTGATATTTCATTATTTGGATCTTGTGTCTCAAGACGCCTGCAATATCGTAAAATTGGATTTAGACAATGCAAAACTTGTTTGAAGAAAAAAAATAAGAAAAGCTTTGATTTGCTTCACGTTATGAATATGTTGATTTGACCTTGGTAATAACGGGAACTTCATACATGAAGATGAGAGATAATAACTTCTTCCCAGTACATTAATGGGTAGAGCGCCGTCTGACAAATTCGAAGATCCGAGATTCAGACTCAGGTTGGTGCTAAAATTCATTACAATAGTACCCCAACCCTGTACGTTTGATGCAGTGAACACTAAGTCTAAAACTTAGTGTTCACTGCATTAGACTTTTCCAAGGACCTTAACTATTTATGGCGTGGTTCAGTTCACGAGTATTACAACCCACAGGATGCTAGCCTCTATAAAAGAATTGAAAACGGGGTGGTTGTTCAGATCAGAAGTTTCACTTCGGTCTTTCTTTTTTTTTTACCCAAACCGTCAGACCTGTTCGAAAGTTTAAGGTATCTGTTTGGACGGCTGGAACAGTTACACCCAATTTAGATCCGAATACAGTGGGGGGCGACAACTATACGGACTTTACCCTCCTTCCCCTTCCATTAACCTCTCAGAGGATCTGAATCTGAAATCTAAAGGTGGAAATTGTCAGGTTCATTTCCACAATAAAAGGTAAGAATTACCACACAGTAGTTTAATGCTAGAAAGCCGCCTGACTGAGAATTTCGTTTCAGTAGCTTAATGGATAGGGAGTCTTCTGGCTAAGAATTTTGTACCAGTAGCTTAACGGACTGAACGTCGATTTGCTAAATATTTAGCCACAGTAGCTTAATGGACTGAACGTCGTTGTTCTAATAATTTAGCCCCAGTAGCTTACTGATAGAGTAATCTGGCAGTTAAAAGGTTTGAGGTACAAAACCCATTTTGAAATTCTAACGTGTAACGTGAGAGTTCCGTCTCATTATAACCTTTTAACCGTACCAATACCCGTTTTCAAGTGTACGCATTAAACCTTAAAAATTAATAAATGTATTTTAATTTCACTGGATTTTTGTAACATTATTCAGTTTTCAGTCAGATTGATTTTTCAAATTGAACTGGAGCTCATCTTAAATGTAGCAACAAAATCAAGAGTAATCCTGAAATACCTCGTAATTTACACTCTAGGAATAGTATATTCACAGTAAACAATAGACCATATACAAGCAATTGAGCTTTTATTTTACTAATATAGTTCAGTGGTATCTTTTATTTTTTAAATAGCTGAATGACCAATTATCCAAGAACTGATAACAGTCAGTTAACATTAATCCTACATTTATTCAGCTGCACAATCTCTCATGCTCTGAAGTTTCTAAATTGAAAATTCTTTAATATCTTTATTACACTCTAATACGATTTTGTGAGATTTATTGAATGGTAACGAAAAATTTGAAAAAAATATGTTTTCTCTTACAATAAAAAGTGTCTCATCAAGAAATTTTCAAAAGTCACAAACACAAACATTTTGTCTATACACATTATCCAAAGCTGTAAGACCTACCTGAAGCAAAACAGTTTACTATTCGGCCGAAAATATCATAGAAAACGGTTCTGAATCCCGTGCGAGAATTTGAACAATTATATGATTTTATTTTTAAGTTTGGATTCTGGTCGAAGTAATCCTGGTGTAACTAACAAGAGCAGCAAAGACTCAAAATAATCCAACCAAATAAAATTCAAGACCTGCAAGAATTGATGGAAGAAAGTTTTCCTGTTAAATTCTTTCTGCAATATGAAAACTTAATGTTTCCTGTGGAACAATTGGATTTATTATTCCTACAGGACAGATGAGAGCATGCATTTACTGTGTATTTAACATAAGAAAAATATAAAGACAAAACGTCCTTTAAACATACCTAATATTTATAAGAAATTCCTTATATTGCGGTTCAGCTGTTGGGTCTTAGAAAGGTTTTATGCCTTGATTTAATTGATGTGATATTCCTGGCAAATTCTCTTTTATCCGCCTTAATCTTTAACTGATACGGATATTCTTCTCAAAATTAGATTATTTTCCTCTTTTGTCTCTAGACATCTCATATTTGTTTCATTCGGATAAAGGCTTTCAACGAGAGAAAAAATTACAAAAAAGACACTTTTATAAACATAGATTGCGCGCGCAAAGATCTTAGATAATATATAATACTTGCACGCCTTGTTTCTTTCTGATTTATTGTAGAATTATTTTATTTTCAGAAAATAATGCACTAAAAAACACAGAAACATAATTTTATCCTTACAGGTATTCATTCTAGTATATTTAAAACTATGAAATTTAAAGCATAGTATTTAAATATTTATTTCCCAGTAAACAATATTAACATCTTCAGATAATGATCTTCGAGCTATATATTTTGCTGCTTGATGGTGAATGGGCAATGTCACGTTTTCCCTACTAATCCAGATTTTTTACTACATACAGATTCTCTATTATTACAAATCCAGTTTGTCCATATTGTCTGCAAGAGTCATTACTTAAAACAAGAGCAATTTATTGCGTGATCTTGATGCATGGGATTACAAACGATCCATACATTTATATTTAATTCTTACAATTACTTAAAATAAGAACAATTTATTGCGTGGTCTTGATTTATAATTACTTAAAGAAAAATAACATCTTGAATATAATTGTTGAATATTAAAAGGTTGAAATTATAACAAGAACATCTTAAACAAGAAACATCCAACTCAAAACAAAAACATCCAACTTAAAAATTAAACATCCAACTTAAAAATTAAACATCCAACTTAAAACTTAAACATCCAATCTAAAACAAGAACACCTTGAACATATAATTACTTAAAACAAGAACATCTTAATTTATAATTGCTTAAAACAAGAACATTCGTGGTCTTGTAATGACTTAAAACAAGAACGATTTTTAGATTTATAATTACTTAAAACAAGAACAATTGATTGCTTGGTCTTGATTTCAGTAATGATCCCTTTCGTTTCCCCTAAACACTACATGTGATGACAAGTGATCCATACATTTATGAGATAAGCAAATGAGAAGCAAACCCCGCCCAAAGGCACGCACAAAAGATGATTCGCCGTCGCGTCAGCAATCTCGTCATACCCAGCACATACTCATGCTAGCAGATGGAAGTAATATGTAACTATCCAAAAGACCCTGATCCACGCCACCATCCGCCAACAAACAACCACATTGCCCAACAACAAACATCCAGACCACCAAATAGTCACACCACTCGCCAACCAACAACCGCACCACCCCCGAGCACACGGGTTGGGCGGCTGCACCAGAACCCATAGGACAAAATCCTAAAACCGCCCTAGCGACCGCCATATTGCCACTACTAAGACACCTCTTGTAAAACCATTAATTTTATGCATAAAAAAAATAAAGTTTGTAAGAGCAATGAGCAAAACATGGCAGCAAACTCATAAATTGAAATAACTCAGGAAGCCCTCTTTAGCAGCTTCATAGATTTCACGAATACCACAAAATCACACGAAACCAAGGAACAAATAAAAACATAACTACAAAAAAAAATCATAGGCAAAATAGACAGGGTTACAATCGTCAAAATCTAAAATAAAAGACTGCATGTACTCAAATGTATAAATTAAATGCTTTTTTTCTATGTAATTTTTGATGACGAAAATAATAGAATCAACCCCATACCCCTAAAACTAACGTTCTCTGGATATTCAGTTTTTTCACATTTCTATCACGTCGTCTTTGAAAATATGTCCAGTCGCCAAATAAAAGCGAAAATTGAATCAAACCTTCAAATTCAGTGTCATGTCAAATAATTACCCGTATTATTTTGTGCAATTAAACTCAATTTAACAAATTATGAAAGAAATAAAGAGAATATGAATTTGAGTCTGTTAGGAAAGTCATATACTGTCCTTCAGTTTTTTAACACTTTACAACAAAGTTGAAAAGTGTTTATGACTTTGTTCATTCTGTCTGTCTGTCTGTCTGTCTGTCCGTTAGCCCGATAACTGCCGTAAAAATGACTTAATCAAAATGAAATTTTAGTATGTTGTTCAGACGGTCTGTAGGACCTATGGGAATATAAATGAATAATATCACCCAATTAGTTTTGGATTGAACCCGGGTTGAAAAAATGAAATACATAGAGCCCTATGGGACCTAATTTTTAAAACATTTTTAAGCGGATTTAAAATTTACAAATTGCTTCGAAAATTTTAGGTAATGGTCAAATTGTTGCATAAAATATATAAAAAAAATTCAGCGAAATATATTCAGTAGTTTTTTAAATAAAAATTAAAATAATAATTACACATCTTATATGAAACGATCACGTGACCATGATATGAAACGATCACATGACCCACTTCAAAATGATATATGGCATCCATCTTGTTTCAAAATCATGATTTTTTAAAGTTCTTTTTAATTCATATTGAGTGTTGTATCCGTCCTAAAACTACTTTATTTTTGCTTAAATTCTGTGCATCTACATACTATAACAACACAATGACAATATATTTGAGTTTAAATTCTCATTCAAATTTGATTATTTCTACAACTAAGCCTATTTTTCACCTATGTAAAATGTAAACAGCAAAATATGTAGAATGAGTTATATTAGAATTACTGTATTTCTTTAACACAAAATAATTCAGTCCATGGAGTCTGCATGGCTGATATGAATGAAATATTAATTGATTTTATAAGCAGAAGGACGATTTTTTTCAATGAAGTTTAAAGCATAGAGTTTATGAATTGTAGCTCCATGGTCTTAATTTTTAAATAAAATAAATTATTATAGTATTGTGATGAATGAAATGAATGAAATCCTGCTCTTATAGAGAGATCCAGGCGTGTTATTTTTTCTATGACGTCATTTGAATTTATTTCAGTTGTTTTCGATGAAGTTTTCAAATATAATAAATTATCGTAGTATTATGATAGTTTTAAAAATATTACCGTGGAATGTATTGCATTTTAGAGATATTTAAACCAGGCAATTTATATTTCAATGCCGTCATTTGAATGAAGTTCATTTTTTTCAATGAAGGTTTAAGTTTTCAAATATAATAAATCAATGTAGTATTGTGATAAGTTTTAAAATATTACCAAGGAATGTATTGCATTTTCGACTTTTTTAAATAAAATTGCATTGAAGTTGGAAAGTGTTTCATAATCAATGCTTTAAGCATGATTGATCTTTCTTGTTAACTTTGCTGTAGGAATAATATAAGGGAGGAAATATTATATATCTCTAAAAAAATTTGTAGAAAAAAAGTATACTTCATGCCTCGAAAAACTGGAATCAAATAATGCCTAGCATGATGACGAAATCAAGTTATCGCAAAACTAGTATAACATAGATCTTTAATTCCATATGCATCATAGATCCTAGAAAAGTACTTAAACACCCAAATAACTTCTGTATGAAAAGCACCAGAGTATACACGTTAGTAAACTATTAAATTAAAGACAACTAACACAGGTTTAATAAGTCGTTTACTAAAACGCCTTTCCCCGACGTACATATATTTTCAAAGTCAAAGCGCTTTTGGCTTTGTAAAATTTATGTACGTCGAAGAAAGGAGTTTTATTAAATAACTTATTAAACCTGTGTTGGTTGTCTTTAATTTAATAGTTTATTAAAGTTGACATGTATCCATTTTATTTATATACACGTTAAGTCTATTCATAGTAAAGTGACTACTTCCGATCGAATAAAGTGATTGTAGCTCTCCAAGAGAATTGAAAAAGTGTAGAAACAAGAACTCAGCAGTAAAAAAAGCTAGAAGAAAAATCGTACACGTATCGTACACATTCGAATTTTGCAATAAACTGTAAAGCAGAAAATTATTTGTTCTATGTAAAAGCCATATTAAATTATTTCCATGTGTGCTACAGCATGAAGTAAAATTCGCACTGCACATAAACTTTTAAATATAATTACTAGCTGGAAAATCTAAGAAAATTCTACTTAAATCGCACCTACTTCAACAATACCAAATATTATTGGAAAGCTGATTCAAACATTCTGTACCACTTTTCCATCAACTTAAACGATAAACAAATAAAAGAAAGACTGTATCACTTAATTGAATTTGCGTGAGCACTTATATCTTCTTGTCTTCTTACTTCACCTTAATCATCCATTAATCAGAAAATATGTCAAGATTCTGTTACAATTATTTCGAACGGCCTTTATTTGCTTATATTATTTTTTTTTCATTTCTACGTTTAGTTTGATTATGTTGTTATTTTGTTAGGAACCGTATTCCTGTTTCAGGTACCAGCATTCGTAGAATGGTTTCGCAGTTTGAGTATTGCAGTGCGATTGACAACGTGGGAGTATGGGGAGTAATACGCATTTCCACATGACCAGGATTTCCCATTGGTTGCCATATCGTTACATTAAATTATTGTATTTTTAAAATGTCCACATTCAAATTCAAAAACTGTGTATCTAATTTACTTTTTTTTATTTAAAATATATAAGGATTCCTTAAATGCAAATATTTGTATAACAGATCAACAAACGAAAATAACGTGTTTTTTGCATTTTCATCATCCAAATAATCATTACAAAATAACTTGAAATGTGTCTTAACTCGACTTTCTCATACCAGAATTCATTTTCATTTTCAAATTTTAAAAGAAAAAATTTTAAAAAATTAATATCGTGGGTTCAATTTATTACATCTATAGCGTTTTACCTTTCACTATAAAGAGCTTGAAAAAATCATTCTATTGATATCACACTTGAAAATGTACTCCTCGGTAGGATAACTTGCCCCCCAAAGGGGGGGGGGCTAATGACGTCAAGAACAACGAAAATTGTATCACAGCTATCTTTCACAACTGTTGAAAACTATTGATAACTTTCGACAATTGTTGAAAACTATTAAGTCTCATGACCATTAAGCTATAAATAATTGCTTTATTGCATGATTATGTCAAATTTTGTCCGACGCTGCCATGTAAAAGGTAATATAAATTTTCGAATAAATTTCGAAGTTTTCGCTCGAATTTTAAAAAACATGCTATTCAGTTCAAGCTTTTTTTATAACAAAGCCGGATATAAAGTTTCGTGAAAATCCATTAATATATGTAGCTGCTATTGTCTACACAAGAAATCGACCATAGACATAAGACAAACAGACATCACTCCAAAACGTATTCATTAGGTCTTAAAGCATATATTGGCATCAAAATCTCGTACTCGAAAATTTTTGTGAAAATAATACTTTCTCTGTGAGAAAATAATAAACTTGTAGGATTAAATGTTCAGAATTATTTAATAATAAAAGAGGCCGAGCTTTTTTTTAACATAAAAAGCCTTGAAAGTGTAAAGACCCTTTTAGACAGAAACTGTAGGATACTGTTTTGTATATAAATGTAAAAAAATACTAAAAAACTAACCAATTTTTATGAGTCTACTACTTTCTATGCTTACTCAAAAGAATGCTTGATAAAATTAGGGATAAATACTTTTCGTCACATTTTCAAAGATATAGCCAGGTGCTGGTCGATTAAAGATGGGGCTTTTTATGAAATGGCTGAAGCATTTGTGTAGCAAACGGAAAAAAAAAATATTTTCGGTTTGAGGAAGCTGGAAAATATCGGAAATCTTAGCGAATGTTTTTGAAAAAAAAATGTATTTTTATTTACATTCTTTTTAAAATACACTTATAGCTTTCAATCTATTATATTTTAAGAAAATCTTAAGTTCAACTTTCTATGCTTGCTCAAAAGAAAGCTTGGCAAAATTAGGGATAAATACGTTTCGTCGTATTTTCAAAGATATCGCCAGGTGTTGTGAAAAACATATGGAGAATCGATGGATCATGTCGTTTAAAGATGGGGCTTTTTATAAAATGGCTGAAAATGAGAAACATTTGTGTAGAATACGGAAAAGAATATTTTCGGTTTGAGGAAAAGGAAAAATATCGGAAATATCAGCGATTGTTTTTGAGAAAAATTTACTTTTATTTACTTTTTATTTAAAATAAACTTATAGCTTTAAATCTGTTATATTTTAAGAAAACATAAAGTCCACTACTTTCTATGCTTGCTCAACAGCAAAACTGGCAAAATTAGGCATAAATGCGTTTTGTCGTATTTACGAAGATATCGCCAGGTGTTGCGAAAAACATATGGAGAATCAATGGATCATGTCATTTAAAGACGGAGCTTTTAAAAAATTGCTGAAAATAAGAAACATTTGTGTAGCAAACGAGAAAATATATTTTCTGTTTGAGGAAGAGAGAAAATATCGTAAATAGTGGCTATTGTTTTTGAGAAAAGTTTACTTTTATTTACTTTTTATTTAAAATAAACTTATAGCTTTAAATCTGTTATATTTTGAGTAAACCTAAATTCCACTACTTTCTATGTATGTTTACTCAAAAGACAGGTTGGCAAAATTAGGGAAAAATGCCTTCCGTTGTATTTTCAAAGATATCGCCAGGTGTTGCGAAAAATATATGGAGAATCACTAAATTAACTAAACAAATAACAAATCTTAAAACCAGATCCAAAGGTCACTTTATTAAACAATCATCCTACAGACGTACATCAAATACAGACAAAACGCTTTCGAACATCCTCATGTTCATCTTCAGTGGCGATAAAATTAAAAACAGATGCCAACATGCTTAAATACAATCCACTGCCGTTAATTGAAATTTACATATCTTGAAAATTGTCAGCCGTACAAATTGGTAAATTATAAAACAGAATTCAATTATAAAAAAATCTGATGTGGGCAACAAATGACTTTCCTTATATAATGCAATGAATTTACTACTTTTACAGTTAAAAAATGTTATTCTTATAGTAGATACTTATATTCTTTCAATGATATTGAATTTTCTTGAATTAGTCGCCATTTTCATTGATTTAGCGTCATTTTTATCAATTTGGCGAGATTTTCGTCAATTTGACAACATCTAAAAATGTCGCCAAGTTGGCGATATTCCGCTAAATTCGTTGTCAATATCTCACCAAGCATTACGGACGGCGAAATAAGTTATTCTTACAGAGGTGAAATGACTATTGGCGTTCAAATACAAAAGTATTACTCAAAGTATCTTTTCTCGTGAGTGGAATGAGTTAGATTCACGAGAATGATGTCACCAAATTTATCGCATGATATTACATATGAAAAGTAAACATGTTTCTGAACAATTAATATATTTATTTTTAATTTATGGGATTTTTTGATAAATTTGTTTGAAAAATGTGCAATATCCCAAGAACGGTTCATGCTAGCATTCGAAAATTTATTTCAGTTGTTTTCTAAGGAAACATTACATAAGGAATGTCTATTTGTATAACTTTATTAAAGGTTTTGATTTTTTGGTGATTTTTTCAAAATTTCACTTGGAAATTTAGGAGGGTTCTGAACATTCGATTGTGTTTTAACACAATAGGCTTCCAGTATTCATGAATTATGATTTTTGTACCAAATTTCATTGGAATCGCTCCATTCGATCGTGAGATATCGTCTCCACAGACTCACTAACAATCACGCACACACACACACACATATGTTTTCACACACGCACACACACACACACAGACATCACTTCAAAAAGTTCGATTCGTGATCAGGGATGCTTGAAACGTGCTCTCCCGTCTGTGGTGAGGTGGATTTTACACATAAATACAATAAATATTAAACACTTAAATACATTACCGATACTCACCAATTAGTTCCACCAGGCTCACGCGCGTTAAAGTATAGTGGGGTCCGATTGGACCTAAGTACATTGCGTTGGCTAAAACAATTAATCACTCCCTTTTTTGTGGCCACTTAACAATTTATTTACACAACACATGAAATCTCAATTCAAACATTAAATACAAAATACACAATTACAAATGAGTTCCCAATTTACCCAAGCTTGACCTCAGGGGTGCACAGTTTATTTTGCATTAATTTGCATATTTATCTTATTTATCATCCAAACTTGTAATTAATTACTTTTGTTAAGAAAACAATATATATATATTCAATTTTGCAAATCTCCCATTTAGCATAACTTTGCCCTTACACTATTAGCTCACACAAATTAAGCTTAAACATTCATATACACATTTTAAATCAATATCTAATTCTCATACCTTCATTACATACGAACTCCACTGAGTGCTGTAGCTGACCTCTGCACGTTGGAATGGGTGGCACGCTTAATTGAAGTTTGGTTCAGTTATTTGAATAGTTCATGGAAAACACTACCAGTCTGAGAAACACGGTGCGTATCATCAGGTGACGAAATTTTTTGCCAAGTATTATTTTGGAGATGGGCACACTGTCCACTTTCCTTCTCCTCCTCTTAACTTCGGCTTGATCCCTGTATATCTTGTGAGATCTACGTACAGGCCTTTGCCTAAAGAGTGGGGATCAGATGCTTTATTTGTAGAGATTGGCCGCTGCTTAGGAGCCCTGGATTGATGCTCCGCAAATATTCCGTACACACAGTATTACAGTTACCACGGCTTAAATGCAGCTAAAGAAGCAAAAGGTCCTACACCGCGCCGTTTTGGAGGCAGAGCTGTGTTGCACTGCAACCACAAAAACAATGACGAGAAGCTCCACTTCGTAGGTGGTCTGCTGCTTAGGAGCCCGGGATAGGTACCCCTACAAGACTCAGTCCACTTACTTTCGTAGTGAAGATTTGGCTGAAAATAGTCGAACCGTTCTAAAATAGCTGTGACTAAGCCCTGTCACAGCTGCAAATAAACAGAAAGCTGTTTCTGGAGAAATATATATGCTACTCTAGAGTCTGTTACCCCTGGTTAGGTAATATGCGCCGGTTCAGTGAAACTTGTAGAAACTGCCGCACGACAAGTGCCATCAAGGCCGCCTACTTCGTTGTAGGGATGCGTTCCTCGCACAGGTGCTCAAAGGAACCCAGGAGACCTTTCTCCATCAAACATCAGATTGCGTCTGAACTTTTTTCAAATTTCTAAAACTTCCAGAATTTTAAAAGAAGGGGAACGACAAAAATACAGGGAGGAAGTCCCCCACTTCCCATTCGCTGTTTCCCAAAACGCAATAAAAAAGGCGGTCCACAAATGCTTCACACCAATGGTTTTTGAAGCGACGCTCATTTTTTATGCGCTCCACTGAAACACAAGAACCAGAGGGCATTCTACAACCGGGTGGTCCAAGGACCGCAACCCCGACGCGAGCCACACCTGACAGAGCTATAAATTTTCAAAGATTTGTAGCTCAACTTTGACATTTTGCTGCAATTAAATCTCTGAATATTTACAATCCATGTCAGTGCGCACACAACCCAACGGCGCCAAAAAATCCCAATTCCGTCTGTGCAAAGGCCTAGCTATCTACATAAAACAAAAACATAGTATACATTTCAATATATTTACACCATTCCCTTTTCCCAGGGTTATGTATAAAAAAATATGTGATTATCATATCACACCGTCGAAAACTCGAATTCGATTTTTCGACCCCGTCACAATACTTTCCTTATACATTATGTATATAAGGAAAGTAATATATATAAAGCTCAAAGATAAATATCTTAAACTGTTTAAAGGCATTAAACATTCTAGAACAATATTATAAATTAAAGCAACTATGTAAAGTTTTAACTTACATGGAATCGAGAAAGAGTCGCCAAGCATAACTCAAGACCTGAATAGGGTCAAAATTGCAAATAGAAGAACGATATAGATAAATGAAAAGGGATTCATAAAGTAAGGTAGAAAGAGGGTTATTACAGCTAAATAAAAGAAAAGAATTTTCAAAAAGGGGGCGAAAATTAACTTTATTCACTAATTGAGCAAGGCAGTCGTTTGCTTACCATTTTTACTTTCCTTATATACATAATGTATAAGGAAAGTATTGTGACGGGGTCGAAAATTCGAATTCGAGTTTTCGACGGGAGAGCACGTTTGAAGCATCCCTGATCACGAATCAAACATTTTTGAAGTGATGTATCTGTGTGTGTCAAAGTATGTGTGTGTGTGTATGTCAGTGAGTCTGAGGAGACGATAACTGACGAACGAATAGACCGATTCGAACGAAATTTGGTACAAAAATCAGAATCCGTAAACACTGGAAGCCTATTGTTGGTATACGGAATCGAATGTTCCGAACCCCCCTAAATTTTCGAGTGAAATTTTGAAAAAATCGTGAAAAAATCAAAACCGCTAATAAAGTTACGCAAATGGACATTCTTTTGTAATTTTTCATTAGAAAACGATTGACATAAATTTTAGAACGCTAACATGAACCGTTCGCGAGATATTGCACATTTTTTTACAAAAATATCAAAAAGTTATATAAAATAAAAAAAATATTTCCTACTGAGAAACATGTTCACTTTTCATATGTACTACCATGCGATAAATTAGGTGACATCATTCTCATGGATCTAGCTCGTTCCATTCATGAAAAAAGATACTTTGAGTAATACTTTTGTATTTGAACGCCAATAGTCATTTATCTGCTGTAAGAATAACTTATTTCTCTGTCCATAATGCTTTGCGAGACTTTGGCGACAAATTTGGCGGAATGTCGCCAACTTGGCGACATTTTTAATTGCTGCCAAATTAACTAAAAATCTCGCTAAATTGATAAAAATGACGCTAAATCATTGAAAATGACGACTAATTGAAGAAAATTCAATATCTTGGAAAGAATATAAGTATCTACTATAAGAATAACATTTTTTTTAACTGTAAAAGTAGTAAATTCATTGCATTATATAAGGAAAGTCATGTGTTGCCCACATCAGATTTTTTATGTCGGGTACATGTTCAGACAAACGGATACCAACCTTGAGTTTAGTACTAATGATATAAAATTTATAGACATTATCCGGAGAAAGAAGGGGTACAACATACACCCCCATCGAGATTTTTAAAGTTAACATTATCCCTACATTTATCAGAACGAATACGATTGAACAAAGTAGTAACAGTAGAATGAGCGGGTTTAAAATTAAATTCGGTACGAAAATTGATAAGAGGACGAAAAATTTTAGGATGGTAAGGGCAGCTAGATTTAAACGGTAAACCATCGTTGATGGGAATAAAACTAGAAAAGGGTTGTAAAAACTTATGGCGAATTTTGGCAAAGATATTATGAACAAACTCATAAGAGTAACCGGCATCTTGACCGAGTTTAAAAATTAAAGTTATTTCACTTTTTAAGGAAGTAATAGTGGAACTAACATTAAAAGCACGGTTGAAATATGCATTGGCGGAAGCCTTTTTAGGTGAAATGGGGCGAAAAGAATTAGCCGGAATGCACGTATTAGTGAAAGTGGGTTTGCAAAAAACAGAAGTCAGAAAATTAAAGTAATTATGAGAAATAATGACATCTAAAAATGGCAAGGAACAGTTAGATTCATGCTCTACAGTAAAATTAATGGTGGGATAAAAATCATTAACCAAATCAAGCAAATTAAGAAGATCATTTATACTATGGTCCCAATTTATAAACACATGATCAACATAACGTTACCAAAGGATAGGTTTATGTGACAAAAAATACAAAACCTCGTTCTCGAGTTCCTGCAAAACAGCTTCAGCAAAGATACCAGAAAGTGGGCTGACCATAAGGGCACCCGAATTTTGTAAATAAATATCATCACTGCAACCAAAATAATTGGTTCCCGCCTCGATATTCAATGCAGAAGCTATTGCGGTGATGGAAAAAGGGCTTATAATTATGTAATGAAAGTTTATTGGCTATAATATTAGTGGCTTTTTCAACAGGAACGCTTGTTTTGATCTAACAAGATTTTTCATTTGTTTAGTTAATTTAGTGATTTGAAATTTTGACGTGTCGCCACTCCTGGATATATAAATATATGGAGAATGGATGGATCTTGTCGTTTAAAGAAGAAGCTTTTTATAAAATTGCTGAAAATAAGAAACACATGTGTAGCAAACGGAAAAAAATATGTTCGGTTTGAGGAAGTGGGAAAATATCGGAAATCTTAGCGAATGTTTTTGAAAAAAAATGTATTTTTATTTACATTTTATTTAAAATAAAATTATAGCTTTCAATCTGATATATTTTAAGAAAATATAACAGAGATTTTAAGTTCTACTTTCCATGCTTGCTCAAAAGAAGGCTTGGCAAAATTAGGGATAAATACGTTTCGTCGCATTTTCAGAGATATTGCCATGTGCTGCGAAAAACATATGGAGAATCGATGGATCATACCGATTAAAGATGGGACTTTTTATAAAATGTCTGAAAATAAGAAGCATCTGTGTTACAAACGGGAAAAAATATTTTAGGTTTGAGGAAAAGGAAAAATATCGGAAATAGCAGCGATTGTTTTTGAGAAAAATTTACTTTTACTTACTTTTTATTTAAAATAAACTTACAGCTTTAAATCTGTTATATTTTGAGAAAACTTAAAGTTCACTACTTCCACTACTTTCCACTACTCAAAAGAAAGATTGGCAAAATTAGGGATAAATACGTTTCGTCGCATTTTCAGAGATATTGCCATGTGCTGCGAAAAACATATGGAGAATCGATGGATCATACCGATTAAAGATGGGACTTTTTATAAAATGTCTGAATATAAGAAGCATCTGTATTACAAACGGGAAAAAATATTTTAGGTTTGAGGAAAAGTAAAAATATCGGAAATAGCAGCGATTGTTTTTGAGAAAAATTTACTTTTATTTACTTTTTATTTAAAATAAACTTACAGCTTTAAATCTGTTATATTTTGAGAAAACTTAATGTTCACTACTTCCACTACTTTCCACTACTCAAAAGAAATGTTGACAAAATTAGGGATAAATGCCTTTTGTTGCATTTCAGAGATATCGCCATACATTTTATTTAAAATAAAATTATAGCTTTCAATCTGATATATTTTAAGAAAATATAATAGAGATTTTAAGTTCTACTTTCCATGCTTGCTCGAAAGAAAGCTTGGCAAAATTAGGGATAAATACGTTTCGTCGCATTTTCAGAGATAATGCCATGTGCTGCGAAAAACATATGGAGAATCGATGGATCATACCGATTAAAGATGGGACTTTTTATAAAATGTCTGAAAATAAGAAGCATCTGTGTTACAAACGGGAAAAAATATTTTAGGTTTGAGGAAAAGGAAAAATATCGGAAATAGCAGCGATTGTTTTTGAGAAAAATTTACTTTCATTTACTTTTTATTTAAAATAAACTTATAGCTTTAAATCTGTTATATTTTGAGAAAACTTAAAGTTCACTACTTCCACTACTTTCCACTACTCAAAAGAAAGGTTGACAAAATTAGGGATAAATGCCTTTTGCTGCATTTCAGAGATATCGCCATACATTTTATTTAAAATAAAATTATAGCTTTCAATCTGATATATTTTAAGAAAATATAACAGAGATTTTAAGTTCTACTTTCCATGCTTGCTCGAAAAAAAGCTTGGCAAAATTAGGGACAAATACATTTCGTCGCATTTTCAGAGATATTGCCATGTGCTGCGAAAATCATATGGAGAATCGATGGATCATGTCGTTTAAAGATAGGGCTTTTTATAAAATTGCTGAAAATAAGAAACCTTTGTGTAGCAAACGGCAAGGAATATTTTCAGTTTAAGAAAAATGAAAAATATCGGAAATATCAGCCATTGTTTTTGAGAAAAATTTATTTTTATTTACTTTTTATTTAATATTAACTTATCGCTTTAAATCTGTTATATTTTAAGAAAATCTAAAGTCCACTACTTCTTATGCTTACTCAACAGCGAGACCAAAATTAGGGATAAATGCGTTTTGTCCTATTTACAAAGATATTGCCAGGTGTTCCGAAAAGCACATGGAGAGTCGATGGATCATGTCGTTTAAAGATGGGGCTTTTTAAAAAACGACTGGAAATAAGAAACATTTGCGTAACAAACGGAAAAAATATTTTCTGTTTGAGAAAGAGAGAAAATATCGGAAATCTTATCGATTGTTTTTGAGAAAAATTTATTTTTATTTAAGTTTAATTTAAAATAATCTGATAGTTTTCAATCTGTTATATTTTAAGAAAATATAAAGTTCATTACTTTCTATGCTTGCTCGAATGAAAGTTTGACAAAATAATTTTCAATAATCAGAAAATTATAAAACTAAATAAACCCCAAACTGAATACTAATTGCACGAATTTGATGTGGGCTTCACATGATTTTCTCAACAAACTCAAAATGATTTTCTCAATCACCGTTATCATCGATTTGACTAACTTCAATTTTGTTCAAGGTAGCAATAGGCGTTAACACGAACAAAACATAATTAACAAGAAATTTATAAACAAGCCGTCATACGGTGGGAACCAGAAAGTACACTTAATTTTCGTCAGAACTATTAAGCATTTTTATACACTTTTCTCCCGCGTATTTCGCAGTGTCATACAAATTTTCGAAAACAAAAAGTGGCATCTCCGGAACCGGAAGTGGAATCCTTATTTAACGTCTCAACCCCCTCCGAAATTCGATGCAGAATCTATATTAGACATTAAGCAAATGGCATATAGCCTATACTAAGAAATATATTTTTAAATAAATTTTTTTGAACCGGAGGTGTAAAAATCAGAAATGAAAAAATCCTTAGTGAAATCCTGATCCTTTCTTCCCTACCTCCTCTGGAATTTACAGCCCTCTAGAATGTCACCCAATTTATTGCATAGTATTACATATGAAAATTGAACATGTTTCTCAATAGGAAATATATTTTTTCTTTATTTTATATGATTTTTTGATAATTTTTTGAAAAATTTGCAATATCTCGAGAATGGTTCACGTGATCGTTCTAAAATTTATGTCAATCGTTTTCTAATGAAAATTTACATAAGAAATGTCTGTTTGCATAACTTTATTAGAGGTTTTGATTTTTTGACGAGTTTTTCAAAATTTCACTCAAGAATTTAGGGGAGTTCTGAACATTCGATTACTTATAAAAACAATAGACTTCCAATGTTTATGGATTGTAATTTGTGTACCAAATTTCGTTCTAATCGGTCCATTCGTTCGTCAGTTATCGTGCCCACAGGCTCACTGACACACACTTGCATACACTTTAGAGAGAAATTAAAATAATGTTCCAAAATAATGGTAATTTTTTGTAAACATTTGGTTAAGCCAAATTCCTTATACTACATTGATAGGACGATACAGGCAAATATAAAAGCATCTCAGTGATGGATTATGACTTTCAAATTTTCAATTCTAATTTTAATTTGCATTCATGAAAGTCTTATGCCTCAAACAAGCTGAAACATAAAAATTTATAAAATATAATTCAACCACTTTAAGTGAATGTAACTTTATACGGAATAAACAACGTTTTTTTCCCCTGGAATAAAATAAATTTAAATCACACGCGTTAAAATGTTCTAAACCAGCCCGGAAATATTTCCTTGAACAATCATCTCTCGAGACGGGGATTATTTAATGCAGACCTTTCAGAACCTACATTGTTAATGCAGATTCTGTAACCTTATTATGCAGACGATTTGTTTGGTGATGCCATTCTGCGTCCCCAAGTAGAAACATTCATTTACATGTTCAGAAATACTGATACGTTCCTAAAAGCATGTTAAAATAAGGTTACGGTTGAAGGTTAGAGACACATCTGTGCCCACCATGGTAATGTATTTAATGGAATGTGGCACCTAAAGATATTTGCAAACTTATAACGCGAAAAATGCATTTCTTTACTAATCTGAAGAAATTTGCGTAGTAAAATCTCAGCAGCGCATAAATTACGTGATATGAGTAATTTGTATCGCATAATATATATCCAATTTGTTGTTGTTATAGCGTTGCTGTTGATTTTAGAATAGTATTGCATAAAGAAAATATTGTTTTTTTCCGAAAATTATAGAATTAGAGATTTGATATTGTAGAGAAAAAACATATTTAAAATTATGGGGAAAATATAACACAAATTAGAGCTTACCATAGCCTAAATTCAATAAAATTGTTTTGATTTTACCGATAAAAATCTGACGTGGGCAGCACATGACTTTCTCTGCAAACTTATATTCCCTTCTCTTTATCTTAATTAAATTTAATTCACTTTCTTTAATTCAATTTTTGTTCTCATTTGGTAACTGGACTTATTTTCAAAAGTGGTGTAGAGAAAATACGAAAAAACTAAAATATCTCGAGAACGGCTAGTCCTAGTGTAAATGGGTTTGTCTTATTTTTTCTTCGTTAAAAATTATGTATAAAACAAGCATGTAATGGATATATTTGAGCATACGTAGATTTTTATTTTAAATTTTGACGATTCATGCGGACCATTTTGGAAAAAAAGGCAGGTTACTTTCCCGAATCGTACAAAAATCTAATCATCAAAACTAGAGTAACCCACAAGCGACTTATCTACCAAATTTTGTGAAGTTCGGTCCATTAGTTTTTCAGCTAGAGTGGATACAAGCTTTTGCGGCCATTTCGCAAAAAAAGGCCAGTTCTTTTATCCCGAATCGTACCCAAAACTAATCAGCACCAGATTCGCCCACAAGTGACTTACCTACCAAATTTTATGAAATTCGGTCAATTAGTTGTTCAGTTAGAATGTATACAAAATCTGCACAGACAGACAGACACACACACACAGACGTCACGTAAAAAGTAGTTTTTTCGTATTCTAGAGGTCTCGAAACGTGTAAATCCGTCGAAAACTCGAGTTATGATTTTCGGCATAATTCCAATACTTTCCCTATACATTACCATGCACAGCAGGGAAGGTAAAAATACGCACATAATTCGCTCAGATAATTTCGAGATCTATTACTCTCTGCATGGAAATAAAAAGTTTCTAATATCTCGAGAAATATTCATAATAACTAATAAAAGTGTATACATTATTTTCTGCTTATAATACTTATAAAGCACACTCATTGGATAACAGTGAGCAAATTTATATTTTTACGATTTTTTCCGCATTCGATCCAAAACGAGCAATATCTCAAGAATGTCGTATCTTAACGTTCTGAAAATAATGTCATTCGCTTTTAAATAATGCATGAAAATATTGCCATTCGCATAATAAATAACTATTTTCATAACAATGGTTAACATACTCAAATTTTTATAATCTATATATACTAAATGCCAAATGTCCGTCTGTCCGTCCCCTCTATCTGTCTGTCTCTCCGTCTGTCACGCTTTTTAGGCACTTCCTGAATAGATAGAGACTTGTAATTTAATACACAGATTAATCGTTCAAAAAAACCTTCTGGAAAAATCTGGGATTTGAAAAATGAACATATGTACCTCAAACGAGAGAAAAGCACAGATTTTTACCTCTCAGCAAATCCGCCATAAGATGTTACCAAACATCTAAATCTTTGGAATGTGTAGATATACCAGTAGTAACTTGTATTTATAATAAACAGTAGTGGTGTACTGAAATTTTAAACATGTATTTTGGAAATGAAGACCCATATCTGCAATCTTCAAGCCACCAGGTCCAAGAATTTCCTTCCAAAAGGCATCCAATGCATAATAGGTTCCTCCATCAAAAGTACTAAGAAAACACACGCCTTTGGAAATCCATACACCTACAGAACAAGGCTAACATATTACTGATAAACTCTGTAATGAAATATCACGACTGTACAATGACTATTTTTAATAAAATGTATCAAACTTTATGGATAAGTGAAAATTAAGATTTGTTACTCTTAGGACTTACTCATCGCTCCAAATCAATAAAACCAGAAAAATCTCAAACTCCAAATTTTTACTACAATTAGTTATTATGTAGTACTTGATTCTCTGCAAGTTTCAGATTTTTCTCGGTTCCCTCACCAGAGATATTAAAGCTTAAATATTTGTAAATTTGAAAAAGTCGCCATGTTTGGAGCTTAAATAAAAAGAAGAAAGTTCGCAGTCTCGAAATTTATCCAGCTAAGACTTTGGGAGTAGGGTAAAATATGGTGAAAATTTGAAGTTTTAAATTGTTTCTTTAAATTTGAGAAATTATTTTCTATTCTGGAGTAGTCTGTTATATATTTAAGAGCTGCTATTAAATTACAAACTTTGGATTGCATTTCAATTTTTTAAATCACAATATAAATATCGGAGAAGTATAAAACGCAAGAAAAGTATGTTTTTTTTTAATTCACGAAAATCCGTTTATTAATCGTAAGGTTTCCGTTCAAAGTTTGTTTAAAAGAAATTTTTTAGGTCTTACCGATGGTGTCAAGATGGAAACTCTGTGATAAAATTTTTGGTCGCTAAAGAATCGATGTGTGCGAATATTGGCCAAAATCGTTGTAAATCTTGCTAAAATACAAGATAATTAAAAGGCTAATACGAATTTAAAAAAAAATAACGCCGTGGTGAAAATAACGACGTCTGAAAATAAGGAATCAATCGTGTTCATCCTATGAAGTAGCAAGAATTTCCCATCTGAAAATAAATATAAAATAATGCTTGATAATTGTTGATAAAAAAACATTTAAAGCCCAATTTTATTTCCTCTCTCAGATTTTTCACTTTCTTCCATTAAAAACTTTCATTAGAAAGCACTTAACTTTTCACTTAATAGATCTAAAATATTTTACCGTTCGTTGTCGCTGTTAAAAAATTTAAGAAAGTTATCAGCTCGCTAACTTTAATGGATGGCTGTATGAATGATATCGAAATGACAAAAATGTCGTCGGTCGTGGTGAATATTTTTCGGATAAATAAAGTTCTTGAACGCAATTTCACGCACAAATCATAATAAAAACCTTGACTTGCAGATGGGATTAAGATTTTATTCATACATCTTCAAGTAAAAATATACTAAGAATTTTAGAAAAATAGATTTCAATTAATCGTACTTAATAAAGTAAGATGTCTGTCTGTATGTCTATCTGTGCAGTCTGTAGCGGAAAGTCGAAGCGTCGTACGGTCATAAAATTCGGTACACGGTTACATCAGCACCCGGGAAGGTGCACCTCGGTGTTATATATTTTTTTTAATTCTAATTAGTTATTTAGTTATTTTATGTTTTAGCATTTTCACACAAATCGGTTCCTTGGCGACGAAAATATTATTATAGAATTCCATCTTGACACTATCAGAAGGATCGATGAACGTTCTTTTTAACGGTGTTTGAACTTCATCCGTGGGACAATTCCTTCATATTCAATTTTTTAAATTCATAAAAATCTGCATTTTCGGGGAAATATGATTTTTTACAAACACAAAACCCGCCTATAAGGGACGCTCCTAAAATTCGGAAGACAGTCCTGAATGCTTTATGAACTTTGCCTTTGCCGCATTGTGTCGCCTAAGCTAAATTGTAAACTAATTTTACGCCAGCCACGTGAAATGCCTGAAATTGCCAGTTCCCATTAAAGTTCGTATAAAAAAGTGGTTTACAGAAAGTTTTTTGTTGCCAATCTGCTCAAATAATGTCATGTTTGCTCACATAGCCTACAAATTGGAGGTTAAAGCCGTCCTGGGTAGGGACTCCGTATCTGGTACACATTGTGAATGCAATCAGTAATTCCATTGTGACAAGTGCATGGTAAGTGCGAAACCGGTCCATGGATACTGGTATCTGCTATGTAAATGTCTCCCGAATCTGATTTTTATTTCGTCGCATCCAAAAAGTAACATTAGCCCAATTTTATAGTTGGTTAAAATGTTTGTATATATCTCCGGTTTCTAATATTTTTTAATTAGTAAGTAATTTAATTGTTAATTATTTTGCATGAAACATAAACATTGATATTTTTCGTTCCCCGTCACGATCTGCATTACAGCGACCCTCCCCGGTCGACGCACTGCGCATGTCCAACCCTTGAGGAGAAAGCTTTTAGATAATAACTCACGACAGTTAAGTGCATTTCATTTTTCTTATTTTTTAAGGGGGGGGGGGGGATCTAACTTTTCACACTCAAAAAATATCATCCAAATCTTTTGTCTTGTATTGTAGTGTCATTTTGAGCATTGTGTTAAAATTCTATTTAAACTGGGTGAAAATTCACTAAGATAGCGATAATTCAGGAATTAAAGGAATTTTCCGTGACTTCAAGTATTTTCATTTATTAATTCTAAAACAGAATGATTTTAGCTCAAAACATTCGAGGTGAAATTCAGTGGTGTTACCTCCAGCTATAATATTTAAGTAGTGGCCGCCTATTTCGAACGGAGCAATGCCGAATAATTCGTTCTAGTAAAAAATAATACATGCAAATATAAATTTTAAAATAATTTAAGTCCTAATCTAATAAATATAATACGTACGCATAAAATTTCTTGGCTGTAGGTTCGCCTAATCTTCAATCGTTGAGATTTTATCTAGAGTTTGAAATGTGTTTAGGAGATCTTTAAACGCACTTTATAGTTTCAATTAAAAATATATTCGAGAAAAAATATTTTAAACAACGTTAGCTTAAAGTAAATATCACCTGCACCAACAAAGGCAAGAACACTTCCATTCTGATACAATCAAACTGACGCATTCGGGGGAAGTTTCTAAAGAAAGCTAAGAATAGCAACCATCGATGAATCGATTTCACATTTTTAGTGTTCTTCCCTTTACAGAGTTCACTTTGACGACAAGTGCTTGCAATGTCGTCCTCGTAGCTCAACGGTGGAACGTCAGCTGGTCAGTTCGGAGATACAGGGTTCGATTCCCGGTTGAGGCAACAAGGTTCTTTACAATAGCGCTAGAACAAATCGACCTTGTAGATTAGTGCAAATATGTCGAAGGTCTGAATGTGACCCTACTACGGATTCAATAAACACTGGAAAAGTGAGCGCCGATTTCAAATTGAGAGGATAACGGCCACACAGGATACTAACCTGGGTAAAATAGTAGTAGAAGGAGGCTAACCTGGGGTAAAAATAGCAGGAGGTGGTCAGTCTGATTGTCAGTTACACGCCAATCTGACATTAGTGGGAGGAGAATGCAGAGTCCACTTCGACGATAAGAGCTTGCAATTTTGTCCCAGTAGCTCAACGGTAGAGAGTCGGCTGCCCAGTTTGGAGATCCAGGGTTCGATTCCCGGTTGGGGCAGCCAGGCCCTTTACAACTTCCATGTCATCATTTGAGCTGAAGAGGGTATAAAACAGCAAAACCAATCCATAGATTCCTATTCTTTTGAACCAGATCGTCCCGGCCACTCAAATAGCTGCTGAAGCCTCAGGGTGAGTCGAGTGGTCTGAGTTTTCGACCCAGACCGTCCGATATATCCGAAGGTATAAGGTATCTGTTTGGACGGCCGGAACAGTGTCATGCGGTTTAAACCGGAACCCAGTGGGGGGACGACATCCAAAGGGATCGTATCCTCCTTCCCATATAACCCACCAACCTCTCTGAAGGACTTTCACACCCACATATTTAACGTGCGCGTGCTCTGCTTTAACACAACGACAGTTTAGGTAGAGTCGGGGATCGGACTCGGGTTTTCGGAGTACATTCCCCGTGCCTTAACTACTGGGGTACCCATCCCTATAAATGTTTATTTTTGTACTGCAAGGATTACAAGAAATATTTTATTTAAAGCTCACCGGTTTTATGGGAGGCCATTATGTTTCCAGTCCACCAGATGCCAGTTTGATAACCTTATTCTAAAGATAGATGTTCACACACAAATAGTGTCTAAATTAAAATAAATTTTCAATTAAATTTATATTCGACAGCAATGTAAAATTAATAATAGAGAACTTTAAAAATCCACTATCGGATTTTCAGTGCATAAATGTTTGTTAGAAATACTTGTAATCGAACTTATTTTAAAAAAAAGTTAGAAATTCCAATCCAGTGTTTGCTCTTCGATATTAAAGACCTCGAATGTTTTCTTAAGGTAGAAAAGTAACCTAATACTTCTTCCTTTATAAAAGTGAATAAAGAAAAATCAAAGACTACGGATTCCATCTTGAACAAAAAGAAAGTGGTTTTTAAAAGAGGAGAAAGGCTTTATTTTACGAAGAATGTTTCTATAAATTTCTTCTTGAGTAGAACATAATGAGCTACTTTTAACCTCGCATCCTTCTAGTATCTTCTAATTCCAAGTAATTATAACAAAAGACAGTTATCACGAAACGGCAACAAAAAACAGTTATCGCGAAACGGCAACAAAAAACAGTTATCAGCAAATTATAGCAAAAACAGATACCTAGTAATTGCAATAAAAACAGATCCCAGGTAATTTCGGCAAATATGAATACAAGGTAATTGCAATAAAAATGAATACACTCTAAGACAAAAAATCGACGCACCAAGAAAGAATTGTCCAAATGGGATAAAATTTAGTACTTGTAATGTGGATGTACAGAAAAAGAAATGATTAGAATTTCAGAACAATTGGATGATTTATTGCACTGAAAGATCTACACAAAATGAGCACGTCAATATAGTGTTGGTCCACCTCTGGCTTTGATACAAGTTGTTACCCGACGTGGCATTGATGCATAAAGTTGCGGGATGGTGTTCTGAGGGATGGCTTTCCAAATGGCCTAAAATTGAAGAGCTTATTCGTCTACATTCTGGGATGGTCGCAGGCGACGCTCCATCTCAGCCCAAATGTGTTCAACAGGCTAGAGATCTGGGGATCTGGCTAGCCAAGGAAGTGTGTCGTAAGCAAACAGACAATCAATAGAGAGGCGTGCCGTCTGTGGCCTGGCATTATCTTGCTGAAAAGTTAGCCCTGGATGTCACGAAAAGAATGGCAATACAACGGATTGTAGAATGTCGGTAACGTACCGCTGTGCTGTGATGGTGCCACGGAGGACTATCAAAGGGGTCCTGCTATCAAGCGAAATGACACCCCAGACCATAACATCCTGTTGTCGGGCCGTGTGGCGTATGACAGTAAAAGCAGGATCCTGACGATATCTCCAGACACGTCTGCGTTGGTCTTCGGGACTCAGTTCGAAACAGAACTCATGACTGAAGACAATTCATTCCCAATCCGAACAATTCGATGTTGATCGGGCCCGGCACCATTGCAATCGCTGTTGACGGTGCATACTGGTCAGTGGTTAACCGCGAAATGGGCGCCGCGAGTATAGATTCCGTTCCCGTAGTCTTCTAGTAATGGTCCGGGTGATCACTTCCGTGTTTGTCACACGTTGGATGGTTGATAACGAAGAGTCTTGTGCTGTCACAGCTACTCTGACAATCGCTCTATCTTCCCGTTCTGCCGTCGCTCTAGACTGTCCGCTGCCCACTTGTCGCTAAATTCGCTGCCAACATCGTCTAATTGCTGCATCACTTCTACCCAAATGCCAAGCGATTCCTCAGTGGGCCCATTCAGCCTCATGCATTCCGACCGCACACCCCTTTTCAAACGCCTTCAGATGCTCGTAGAGGCCGCGAATTCACCGGCGAGGCATTGTTACAATCAAGGTACGTAAACGCAATCGAAATCCACTGCACGTTTTGTGCCTGAAAGCGAGGTTCTCTCCTTATATATACCACCATGGTGCTCAGTTTCAATGCGCTGTAGTTCCGTCTATTCATTCATTGACTGCGGATTTTTGACCATTTGCATATTCGGTCGTAAGGTGTTTGCATGTAAAAATTCATTACGCTCAGATTATTTCGTGAGGTGCGTCGATTTTCTTTTCTTAATAGTGTACGAAGTAATTGCAGCATTACATACATAAGTGTTCATTATGTGATAAAGTCTATTTAAAATGTATTCTTTTTTGACTCAAACTATATTAAATAATTCAATACACTACAATTCTGAATTATTCAAACAATATTTTGAGGCAACGAGATTTTATTTATTATATATTCACAATAAGAAAACGCTATAAATTTTGCAAGCAAAAATATTAATTACCTCTGTTAACTTCAATGGTACCTTACAGCCAAAACTGATGTTCCCTGTACTCAATGTTTGCTTCAGCGCAAATATTTAATTCATTTAACATCACCTCTGCTATTACTCTCAATATACATTGTATCGAATTACAAATAGTAAAAATAAAATAGGAAAATCTCAATACCTCCAACACCAAGTATTAAGTGGATTATCACAGAGGAGTAATCTTTGAGAAATTCTAATTACTCGATTCCTAGTTGAGGCTTAGACGCAGAATTTTATCATTAGGACTTCTGATTATAGCAACAGCTGGACGATAGGCTGATTTCAGGCAAAGGCCTGGACAGTAGAGATGCCGACTGGACTCTGACTGGACAGTGTCGAAGGCTGCTTACTCTCAGGCAAAGATTCGGACAACACAGTAGACATATTCCGTGAGAACTTGAAAGGACAGCAGGCTGATTTCAGGCAAAGGTCCGGGCAGTCCGGCAAGCAAATTTGCAGAACACTGCATAGCTCAAAATGCTGCTTTCAAAAGTCAGAACAATCCGGAATCTGGTTGAACTAGTACCTTTTTTTGTCATATTTAATTAGTTTGTTTCTGTTATCTTAATGTGTTTTATTTGTTCGTAACATTATTGGGATCCTCCCCACCCTTAGTTTTGGGTCGAGTCTTTAATTGTTTCTTTCCATACTGTGGATAATCCCCCCCCTTTAAGGATTGAGACTGTTCCCGTTTTTTCTTTAGGTCTTAATTAAAATAAAGGGGGTGCGGGAATTCGACATTTTAGATGGAGCTATTATCTAGTTGATTTCGTTGAACCGGAAAACTGATCCGCTCTTCGGTTTCGGTTGTCTCCTTGGGTTTTTCGTCCGGAAGTATGGTTGTGTTAGGTTTTAATATTCGTCTCGATTCATTTGCAAATAAACCATAGATTTCGCGTTAAAATATAAAACTATTTTAATGACTTGCTGGACGGTATATAAATTAAACTTATCAATATATCTGACGAGATTTTGAATTCAAGTTTATCTATAAACTTACCAGGAGGTAATTAATGGAAAGTATATAAATTACACTTATCAATATATCTGACGAGATTTTAAATTCAAGTTTATCTATAAACTTACCAGGAAGTAATTAATGGAAGGTATATAAATTAAACTTATCAATATATCTGACGAGATTTTAAATTCAAGTTTATCTATAAACTTACCAGGAGGTAATTAATGGAAGGTATATAAATTACACTTATCAATATATCTGACGAGATTTTAAATTCAAGTTTATCTATAAACTTACCAGGAGGTAATTAATGGACGGTATATAAATTAAACTTATCAATATATCTGACGAGATTTTAAATTCAAGTTTATCTATAAATTTGCCAGGAGGTAATTAAATGCGTAATTAAATACGTACTTGGATTCGTGTTCAATTCAAACCTTATCAATAGTTGAACATTTTTAGAATCATCATGTTCATTTAACATCCCAAGTTTTTTTTTTCTTTATACGAAATAAAATATATCGTGCTTGTGGAACCAATGTTTTCCCAAGAAGAAAGTAAAGACACTGAGCTGCAACATCTGAGACATTTTAAATATTACAAATTTCCCATTCATTGGAAAACCCAGGTTTAATTTCAAAAATATCAAAATTATAACTTCGAATACTAAGAGCTCGATCCAAAATCCAATTATATTCACTTATAGGGCTTTCAAAGAGCTATAAATTCCTGCTTAATTTTCATAACTTGCGCTTTTAGTTTTTGAGATATAAGCATTACAAACTTAAAAACGAGAAATTTCCATTCTTCAACTTAACAAGACTATACTCGAAAACTATAAGAACTTTTATTTAAATACATATACATCTAGATGCATCTAGATTATACATCTAGATTATACAATGCTTGGTTCAGAAATTGTGGTATGTTTTACGAACTTCAACATGGGTGAGTTATGCAGAGTTTTTTAAGCTCGTCTGGCATTTGCGTTGCCTTTGTTTATGTCATTGTGAGTTTTTTTTATTTTTTAGCTTGCCATTTTCGACCAGCAACTAAGCTTAATTTTTACACTAAATATAAACTGCATGTTAGGTATATTTTCAAAATAATTTAAGTACACTTTAATAGAACTAATATAATGTAAATGAATGTATATGATGTGGAAATTGATTTAATTATTTTTCAGTAAGCTATATACATATACATACAATTGAAAGTATATACTTGTATATACAATTGAAATAATTTTATTCTATTTATTCCTCATTTGTTCCTCTATTAGTGCTTAACAGTGCAATATAATTGAAAGGTGCCACAATTACCTGGATAAACGAAAGTTTTATAACAAAGTATGGATTTTTTAAGAGTTTTAATGACAAGTCTGTAACACTATATTCGTATAACTCTTTATGAAGCAATTAAAATTTTCAATTTTGTAGCAAAAAATATTTTGGGGAGAATTCAATAAAATGAATCTTATATTAATGTTTTCAATAAAATCCGTATAGTTCACGTACATGTATTGGAAACGTTATTACCACACTTCTCAACACAGTTCCTGTGCAATATATTAGCGCGCGTTTGATAATCATTTCAGATGAAATTGCCAGGCTAGACGTGAGAAATTGCCTGGATTTTCCTACCACGTTTTGTACAGAAAGTATTATATGAATTGTAACCTTCCTAGTATAAAAGGACCTTTGTTACATAATTTCTTCCTTTGCCCTACCGATTGTCTGTGTAATCACATTAACACATTTTCAAAACATCATATCACATATAGCTTACAGATCGTAAAAATTTTGCAATACATTTTTGAAAGCATATATTTCTCTATATATCTGCTATAGATAGAGCTTATGTAGTCACTCATAAGGATTTAGCGTCAAATTCCAGAGGTTATATGGGGTTCACTAAGGATTTCGACTTCTGGTTATTTTGCAATTTCAGCTCAAAAATTTTCCCTTTTGTCGAAACATCCATTTTTTAAAATTGGCTATAAATAGCGCTTAGATGATGATTGATACGGATTCAGTATCAATTTATTTAGGGGTCTATTTTCTTTATCTTATCAACATCTCGTGTAACTTTTTCAAATATTTTTTTTTAACTCCCTACCGTCACTTTACGACTTGCAAATATCCATCTAGCGAGAAAAGCATATAGCGATTGAGTTTTGAGTATATCGGGGCCCATGTAATCCTATTAGAAATTAAACAAGCATAAAATCCGGGTAATTAACTTCAATAATGAAAAGATAATTATTTGGAAAAATTCGACAAGATTTTAATTGTAAAATGACGGGGCTAACATGTATCAATAGTTAATTTGGCCACGCCCATTTTTTTCATTTCGAATTCTCTTGGGGTATTGAAATAATGCTTATGCTCAATAAATATGATAAAAGGAAGTATTTAGACTTTCAATCTGATGATTTTATTCCAAATCACCATTTCAGCAAGTAAAAATGTGTCCAGTTAAAATTTCAAAAATTGAAATATCTTTTTTATGTGGATTTCGTTTTACCACCAATTCTGCCATATTAAGTCTAAATTCTCATTTTATTTTAGTTATTGTCCTATAGGTCATAAATCAATTTTTAATGGTAGTCTTTCGGATTAATTAAGGCTTGAATAAATAAAAGTATTCTATTGCCCCGCAACATATGAGATTGCTAAAAATATACAAAATTAAATATTTTTGACGATTTTTAATATGTACCGGCAATATTTTCAAGGAGTATTTTATATAAAAATATTTTCATTTAATCTGTGTATTTAACAGGGGGGACCGTAAAAGCGATGCGCAACGCGACACCTGTTTTCGGAATCTGCGCATGACGTCATCATCGAGTCAAAATTTCTCGATTGCTTGCTGCTCTTCCCGACGTTTCGTTGTTTATATTGATCTTGGATTTACATATTGTTTTGTATCGTTTGATTTCTTTTACACATTCAAGTGTAGCTATTCTACTTTTATTTAGTACTTAATAATTTCATCAACATCATGCCGAATTGTGCAGTTACTACATGTAAGAACACAAATCGCAACACAAAAGGCATGGGAATTATTTTTCATAGTTTCCCTAAAGATGAATGATTCTATGCGAAAAAAATGCCGAAGATTGGATAAAGTGAATTTTTCAAATGCATGTGTATGTTCCGAGCATTTTGTGGAGGAGGACTATGCTAGAGATTTAACAGCTGAACTTTTACAATTAGCCCCGTCAAGAAGATTGAACCTCACTGCTGTTCCATCTCAGAAATTTAATATTTCTAGTCCAAGGCCAAGCACTCCAGCAAATAATAGCTGTGATTTTTTTAAGTAAAAATTTCGAAGAAAATTGTATTGTAAACACGAAATCGGAAAGAAGAACGAGATGCGTATCCAGAGAAGTGAGGAAACGAGTCTACAATTACTAGCATATCACCAAAAAAAAAAAAAAAACTGATGTGGGCGACACATGACTTTCCTTATATAATGTAATGAATTTACTACTTTTACAGAAAAAAATAAGTTTTTCTTATAGTAGATACTAATATTCTTTCCAAGATATTGAATTTTCGACAATTAGTCGTCATTTTCATTGATTTAGCGTGATTTTTATCCATTTGGCGAGATTTTCGTTAATTTTGCAACATTTCAAAAAGTCGCCAAGTTGGCGACATTCCTTCAAATTTGTCGCCAAAATCTCGCCAAGCGTTATGGACGAAGAAATAAGTTATTCTTACAGCAGATAAATGACTATTGGCTTCAAATACAAAAGTATTACTCAAAGTATCTTTTTTCATGAATGGAACGAGCTAGATCCACGAGAATAATGTCACCCAATTTACGCATGGTATTACATATGAAAAGTGAACATGTTTCTCAATAGGAAATATTTTTTTTTATTTTATATGACTTTTTGATTTTTTTTTTTAAATGTGCAATATCTCGAAAACGGTTTATGTTAGCGTTCTAAAATTTATATCAATCGTTTTCTAATGAAAAATTACGTAAGAAATGTCGCTTTGCGTAACTTTATTTGTGGTTTTGATTTTTTGACGATTTTTCAAAATTTCACTCGAAAATTTAGGGGGGGGGGGGGGTTCTGAACATTCGATTGCGTATAAAAACAATAGGCTTCAAGTGTTTACGGATTGTGAATTTTGTACCAAATTTGGTTCGAATGGGTCCATTCGTTCGTCAGTTATAATCTCCACAGACTCACTGACACACACACACACTTACTTTCACACACACACAGACATCACTTCAAAAATGTTTGATTCGTGATGAGGGATGCTTGAAACGTGCTTTCCCGTCGAAAACTCGGATTCGAATGTTCGACCCCGTCACAATACTTTCTTTATACATTATGTATATAAGGAAAGTAAAAAGAAATACGACCAAAAAACATGGACCGAATGTGAAGGGACATTAATAAGGGACGTCTACATGTAAATAGAGAAATTTGGTGGTGAATTTCAGAGCCTAAAATTAATAAAATATTTAGTATTGAAATTCTCATGTTTGATTTTTACTTTCCTTATTTATATACAATAATGTATAAGGAAAGTTTTGTGACGGGGTCGAAAAATCGAATTCGAGTTTTCGATGGGAGAGCATGTTTCAAGCATCCCTGATCACGAATCAAACATTTTTGAAGTGATGTCTGTGTGTGTGTGTGTGAAAGTATGTGTGTGTGTCAGTGAGTCTGTGGAGACGATATCTGACGAACGAATGGACCGATTCGAACGAAATTTGGTACAAAAATCACAATCCGTAAACACCGTTGGAAGCCTATTGTTTTTATACGCAATCGAATGTTCAGAACCCCCCCTAAATTTTTGAGTGAAATTTTGAAAAAGTCGCCAAAAAATCAAAACCTCTATTAACGTTACTCAAATAGACATTTCTTATGTAATTTTTCATTACAAAGTGATTGACATAAATTTTAGAACACTAACATGAACCGTTCTCGAGATATTGCACATTTTTCAAAAAAATTATCAAAAAGTCATATAAAATTAAAAAAATATTAACTGTTGAGAAACATGTTCACTTTTCATATGCAATATCATGCGATAAATTGGGTGACATCATTCTCGTGGATCTAGCTCGTTCCGTTCATGAGAAAAGATACTTTGAGTAATACTTTTGTATTTGAAAGCCAATAGACATTTATCTGCTGTAAGAATAACTTATTTTTCCGTCCATAACGCTTGGCGAGATTTTGGCGACGAAATTGACGGCATGTCGCCCACTTGACGACTTTTATTTAAATGTTACCAAATTAACGAAAATCTCGCCAAAAGGATAAAAGTGACGCTAAATCAATGAAAATGACGACTTATCGTCGAAAATTCAATATCTTTTAAAGAATATAGTATTTACTATTAGAAAAACCTATTTTTTTACTGTAAAAGTAGTAAACTCATTGCATTATATAAGGAAAGTCATGTGTTGCCCACATCAAATTTTTTTTTAATTGAAGGAAAAGAACAACACTGAAACAATGTAGTAGGCCAATTAATTTTGAGGTTTGGAAGCAATTTTGTTATGTTTTGAGAAATATTGAAAACTGATTGTTTTTTCAAAAAATCATTTTTTTGGGGGGAGGGGGGGGGGGATTTTCCACTTGTTTGTTAGCAAACCTAAGTTTTAAGGCAATCGTATTTGCCTTTAGCGAATTTATTGGCTCAACCGATGATTAATAATATCGCAAACCTTCGCCACTGATTCGTAGTCTATATTCAATTGATAATTTTTGCGGCAATAGTGGACTACAAGCAATTTATTTTAAATAAAAGAAGCGATAGGGGCTCAAATAACGGGCCCAATTTTGGTGGTGGTGATGAAATTTCTAATAGAGATTTTAATTTTGTCAAAATATTTTGGAAGAGACGTGTGATAAGAAGTTGGGATATTTAAAATACGCGATTCTTGGGCTTCGCCGTTGCGGCTTGGCTCTGACTTACTCGATGGTGACGTCACGATCAGTAGCCAATGACAGCGAGCGCATCACTAAAATCAACCTATTTTAGGATATAGTAACCTTGGTATTTAATCTTTTTTTGTTTACCTCAAGAAAGCTACGATTTAGAAGGCGCAGCTAATCTAAATAAGCAGTATATTCGAGTGTCACACTGAGATTTTTGAGATACGGCTAAGTGGTACAAGTTAAGCCTACGAACTGTTAGGAGTGTTCAAAGTACTCCCCTTCAACATCAATGCATTTTTGTCGGCGAATTTTCCAAAGATTAAATGCTTCAAGCCATCCATTTCTTGGAATTGATGAAATATATGCTTTTATAGCCTCATCCATCTCATCTTCGGAATGAAAACGACGCCCACGTAAAAAAATGTTTTGATTAAAAAATAACCAAAAGTCACACATAGCAATATCAGGTGAATAGGGGGGATGTTCTATCACTCTGATGTTCATTTGTTCAAGAAATTCGACTGTCATCCTTGCTGAATGAGAAGATGCATTGTCATGGTGAAGCATGAGTCCCCTAACATTCACTTCCTGAAGAATTTCTGGAAGACACTTAATGATGTATCAGTCAGCTGTAACTGTCTTCTGCCCCTCTAGCTGGAGTATGCCTAGAGAACACGGCATACATTACTTTTTTCATTGCCCCTTGTCTTTTCACCAATGTTGGTTTGGGGTCATCTTAAACGACCCATACTTTACTTTCTTGACGTGTTGGAACGTCAAAAAAACCGTATATACGTTTCATCACCAGTTATGATCTTAGAAATAATGCGGCATCCACCATCATTAAGTAATTTTAGGGTTTCTTTACTGATTCTGACACGTTCCGCTTTTTGGTGTTCTAGTAAATTATGGGGGACCCAACGACAAACTAATTTTTTCATATGCAGTTCTTCATGAATTATTTTGTGTATAGCTGCGGATCCACTGTTAAGTTCCTTCTGTATCATTTTGTAGATACAGCGATTACCATAGATTAACATTTTTCGAATGGCCGACATATTTTCTGGGACTACAGCAGACAAAGATCTTGCTGTGTGTTCTTCTTCCTGGAGAAAATTCAGACCTCTTCTAAACTCTGTAAACCATCTGAATACAGTGGCACGGGATGGAGCATCATTTCCATATGCTAATTTCAGAAGTTGAAGGCATTATTCTTGATTTAGCCCCACTTTAAAATCATAGAAAATCATAGCTCGATAATGCTCTCGCGTCAACTCCATTTTCTTTTCTTTCAAAATTTATTCTACGATAGCTAAATTGTAATTGTTGCCATCTGCGGACATAAAAGAGTTCAAATTTAAATATACGACCGATAATTTTCTAGCGCATATCGTCTGCTGATGTCTCAAACATTTCTGTGAACCCTCGTATATATATTTATATATTTATATTTTTTTCGAAGATATTTCTTTTGTACTTTCCTTCTGCAATACATGGTAATCTATTTGGGACGTATTGAAATTTGTGTAGGAATTTGCAACTTGAGTTTTCGACGGATCTACACGTTTTAGGACCTCTAGAACACGAAGGACCAATTTTTACTGTGACGTCTGTGGATGTATCTGCCTGTGCAGTGAGCAATGTATGTAATAACTCTAACTTACAAACTAATTCACTTGTGGTAAGTCACTTGTGAGTTACCCTGGTACTGATTAGATATCGGTACGATTCGGGATAAAATAACCTGCCACCAAATTTCAGCAAATTTGATAGATAAATCACTTGAAGCGTACCTTGGTGCTTATTAGGTTTTGAAAAAATTCGGGAAAAAATTGCCTGCCTTTTTTTTTGCAAGATGGCCCGCAAAAATCGCAAAAATCTAAAATAAAAGACTACGTATGCTTAAATGTATCCATTAAAGCCTTGTTTTATACGTAATTATTGGGTTTTATGCGTAATTCTAGCAGTTCTCGGCTCATTTTATTTTACTTTCTCATTTTTGCTAAGCCGTCTTTGAAAGTACGTTCAGTTACAGAATGAAAACGGAAATTGAATTAAAAGTGCAAATTCAGCGTAATTTCAAATAATTATGCGTGATATTTGATGCAACGATACCCAATACAATGAGAAAATGAAGAGATAAAGAGAAAACGAATTTGAGCCTATAGAGAATGTCATTTGCTGCTCACATCAGATTTTTTTTCTTAATTTTACTTGTTGGGGAAAGGAACATTTTATATCGGGAATTAATCATAGAGTTGTTTTACTTTCTTATTGTGAGATTTTCTGTAGGCAACATAATATGTTAATGTTTGATAACTTTGAATCCCCAACTTCCAATTAAAGTTTAATTTCAAAGACTATACACTTTAGCTTGAACTGACGAAAAACATATACCCAAATTGAACGGACCCAACACTGTTATTAGAACGTATTTCGTCCACCACGCCACATGTTATTTATTTTTATTTATTTTTGTTGTTGTTTTAATCGGGCGTATCGTAAAAGCATTTCTTAGTTTTCGAGAATTCACTGTATGTTCCAGTGTAATTTTAATCAGAGGTTTGTATCTTAAATTCCGACAATAACGGGTACATTTTCTAGGGGTACAATCAATGAAAGCGTAATTCTAATTTTGGGGGCACTTTCGATAGACAGATACTGAACGTATGAATATATAAAGAAGCAATGTATCAGCGAGAAATCAAACAACCGGCATCTATGCATACAGCTCAAACTGCTGCTAAAGTAATACAACTAAAATAACTTCGTTCAAAGCAGTTGCGACGCATAACTTCAGAAACGGGTGAAGCAGATTCAGTGGGGGGAATTCCTCTTCCTCTTCGGCAACGAATATCATCAAAACACGTCGCGCTGCTGGCACAGATGTCAAATACTATCTAAAATTAGCCAAACGAGTCTGAAAAATTCGCCAAATAATAATAATAATTATAATAATAATAATAATAATAGTAATAATAGCAACCCATTCAACCGTTAACTTTAAATGAAGCAGCTCTTTACCTGCGTCACCTGATGAGCCGTCACTAGTTTAAAGCAACATACAACACAACATTATTTATATCGAACAGTGGATTCCAAAGCGAAAACAGCCTTCTTTGTCAGAACACACAACAAGCGCAATCTAGAGAGGATAGGCGACTGATGCACGAACAGCAAAAGTGAGTGAAGCAGGAAAAGGGTATAAATCAACTAAGGAGAGAAAAAAAAAGAAGTAAAACACTCCAGGATAAAGGAAAAAGAAGTGGGACTCAATGAATGAACGGTAAAATACTGAAGAGGACAGTGAACCTCCAACACAGGATTCAACAAGAAATTACACAGAAGTCTATAACTATGGATTAAAAATTAATTTTTACTTTCCTATACTCCATAGTACGTTTAAAGGGTAAGTTTTGCGATAGGGAGAAAGTCTGACATTTCATGAATCGTGGAGAATCATTTCATGAATCTCCACGTTTTGAGCATTTTGATCGATTGTCGCTAAAACAGCCTTTTTATATGTAACTTTTTATTTGAAAGCAAATCACATAATTTTCCGGACGATAATATGCGCCCTTCTCAAGAAATTTATTCAGCATTTTTCTCTGACATAAAGGTTTCTCACGTTATGAAAAATATTCTGAAAACTTCTATTCTGCGACTAAGCAGATTTTTACTTTTTCGTTGAAGGTTTCTTTCAAATCCTCCGGACTGATGTCCATGATGTCCATTGTTTTGTTTTGCCGAAAAAAGTATCGTTGTACATGTTACACAAACTGGGATTACAGAGACATTGCATGAAATATATATTCTCTGATCCAAATTCTTTTCCGCTGACCAATCTTGAGATTCAGGAAGTTATCTCTGAACTCGGAAAAAGAAGAAATATACATCTTTTTCTTTTCATATAATTCCCAGTAGATGTAAAGAAAGCTTTGTGATTTATGGAGGGTAATGTGAGTTTCAGGAGTTTGAATGAAATTGAATCAGCCAAAATATGACGAAACAACCATTATGAGTTTACAAAAATCTTCAAACAATTTCTTCCGGGACCAAAAAATAAATAGTAAATAAGAAAGTTACTTATTTCAAAACATACTTTTGAGAATATTTGTTATGCAATATATATCTCTATTAAATTAGGTGGTTTATAATCTAAACCACCCATTACAATGCCAATGGAGTACAGTTGTATATAATTTACACCACCTAATCGTGTACGTGTTTTGCTGAATAAGGGGAAGGTTTGACATAAACCAAGTCGGAATGACAACGTTTATATGCCTACAGGTTTGCAACAAGTTGGTGACACATTATAAGTCTTGAAAGCAAATAGAAAATACTTATATTATACTTGACCCAGGAACTATGCTAGTGTGCTGGAAGGGAGTTATTTTCCATAATAAAACTCATGCCACAACGAAATATTTGGATGACTTAAATCAAGAAGCTCTTCTTTCTTAAGATACCTTATCAACCGCATTAGTCTGACACGCAAGTTTTGAAGAAATCTTCTAAACATGTGTGTGTTGTGTTAAACATTTCATACATTTGTCAGAATGTGATTGCCAGTAATGTTGAAAATTTTTACTTGAGGTTATGGTACTATCCTGCATAACCTCTATATTGTGTTACATATTGATATATTTCAGCGAAGCATGTACACCTGTATATTACAAAATTATCTCAAAACAAACACCTAAAATAAAATAGAAGAACGACAGTCAAAAATATCTATAATAAACAGTTAATGGTTGACTTTTTCTCAAAAAACCACAAATGTTTCACCAGATATAACACAGGAAATCAAATTTTTCAAATAAAATGTACATTCTGATATGAAGAGCTAAATTCCAAAACGATCCAAATCACTTCCTCTTATGTCTCATACAATGCGAATGCTACGTTGTACCTCATAGTTAGAGACCATGACATAGTAAAACAATTGAATATCGGTAGTCGAACCGAAACCACAAATGATTTCCACATTTTTGGATTTAAGTTCATCATATATCGTCAATGCTATACTATTCGAAGAAACTTAAAAAATCTGATGTGGGCAACACATTACTTTCCTTATATAATGCAATGAATTTACTACTTTAACAGTAAAAACAATAGGTTATTCTTATAGTAGATATATATTCTTTCCAAGATATTGAATTTTCGTCAATTAGTCGTCATTTTCATTGATTTAGCCTTATTTTTATCCATTTGGCGAGTTTATAATTAATTTGGCAACATTTAAATAAGTCGCCAAGTTGGCGACATTCCACCAAATTCGCCACCAAAATCTCGCCAAGAGGTACGGATAGAGAAATAAATTATTCTTACAGCAGATAAATGACTATTGGTGGTCAAATACAAAAGTAGTACTCAAAGTATCTTTTTTCATGAATGAAACGAGCTAGATCCACATGTTTCTCAATAGGTAATACTTTTGGTTTATTTTACATGATTTTTTGATAATTTTTTTGAAAAATGTCGAGAACGGTCATCTCGAGAACGGTTCATGCTAGCGTTCCAAAATTTATGTCAATCGTTTTCTAATGAAAAATTACATAAGAAATGTCTATTTGCGTAACTTTATTAAAGGTTTTGATTTTTTATTGATTTTTTCAAAATTTCACACGAAAATTAAGGGGGTTCTGAACATCCGATTGCGTATAAAAACAATAGGCTTCTAGTATTCACGGATTGTAATTTTTGTATCAAATTTCGTTCGAATCGGTTCATTCATTTGTCAGTTATCGTCTCCAGACTCACACACACACACACACACACACACACACTCACACACACACATACACACACACACGGCCAACGGCCGTACCGTGCTGAGAACACCGGTTCTCGTTAGATCACCGAAGTCAAGCAGCATCGGGCGCGGTTAGTACTTGGGTGGGTGACCACCTGGGAACATCGCGTGCTGTTGGCACATTTCGGGCGCGGTAGCCCGGTGGTTTGCGTGCTGGATTTGCACGTTGCCACAACTGCCGCCGTGTTCATTCGGAGTACGATCACGTTAAACATGTGGGTCCGTAAGTCCTTCCGAGAGGTTGGTGGTAGGGGAAGGAGGGTACGGTCCCTGTGGGTGTCTCCCCCACTGGGTTCCGGTCTAAATTGGGTGGCACTTCCCGGCCGTCCAAACGGTTACCTTACACCTTTCTGGGAGGTCGGACGGTCTGGGTGTCAACAACAACACACACACACACACAGGCATCATCTCAAAAATGTTCGATTCGTGATCAGGGATGCTTGAAACGTGCTCTCCTGTTGAAAACTCGAATTCGAATTTTCGACCCCGTCACAATACTTCCCTTATACGTTATTGTATATAAGGAGAGTAAAAAGATGGTGGATATTTATGTTCGATTATACGCTTAAGAAACTTGTCTAACTGATTCGGGTGACATGGCACACAATATATTAACACTAAACGTACCATGAACGGTCAAATGACCGGTTATAATATTTTGATTAGAAAATTCGCACATAATGTTATCCCTTTTTCTCCATTACATTTTCTATTAAATGTATACAATCAATTTTTTAATATTTATTTTTAGCATTTTACAACGTAGTTGAAAAGTGTTTATGACTTTGTTCATTCTGTTTGTCTGTCTGTCTGCATGTCTGTCTGTCTGTCTGTCTGTTAGCACGATAACTGCCGTAAAAATGACTTTATCAAAATGAAATTTTAGTATGTTTTTCAGACGGTCTGTGTGACCTATGGGAATATAAATGAATAATATCACCCAATTAGTTTTTGATTGAACCCGGGTTGAAAAAATGAAATACATTGAACCCCATGGGACCTAATTTTTCAAACATTTTATAAGCGAATTTAAAATTCCCAAATTGCTTCGGAAAATTAGGAAATATTCAAATTATCCCATAAAATACATAAAAAAATTTCAATAAAATATGTCAGGTAGTTTTTTAAATAAAAATTGTTTAATATAGGGAGAAAAACAAATTCAATTAAATTCTGACACTTGCTATATTCTCAAGAAAGAAAGATCTTACAAGATATATATTTTATAATAAATATCTTTCCAATTTTTCTTCGATGAACTTTCAAGCATAGAGTTAAATTACTTGTACCTCCATCGTTATAAGTTTTTAAATAAAATTAATTATTATAGTATTGTGATGAATGGAAGGATTGAAAAAATGTTAAAAATTATTTTATCAAAATGAAATTTCAGTATGTTGTTCAGACGGTCTGTGGGAACTATGGGAATATAAATAAATAATAACACCCAATTAGTTTTGGATTGAACCCTGATTGAAACAATGAAATACATTGAACCCTATGGGACCTAATTTTTCAAACATTTTTTAAGCGAATTTAAAATTCCTCAAATTCCTTTGGAAGTTTTAGGAAATATTCAAATTATCACATAAAATATATAAAAAAATTTCAGCAAATTATATTCAGTGGTTTTTAAAATAAAAATTAAAATAATAATTACATCCTTTATATGGAGAGATCACGTGACCATTATATGAAGAGACCATTATATGACCATTATATATATCCATCTTGTATCAAGATCGTGATTTTTAAGTTCTTTTTAATTCATATTTAGTGTTGTATCCGCCCTAAAACCGCTTTATTTTTGTTTAAATTCTGTGCATCGATGTTCTGAAACAACGCAATTACAATATATTTTAGTTTAAATGATCATCAAACTTTGATTATTTCTACAACGAAGCCTAATTTTCACTTATGGAAAATATAAATAAACATCAAAAGATGTAGAATGAGTTGTATAAGAATTGCTGCTTTTCTTTAACGCAAAATTATTTAGCTCATGGTGCCGGCAATATAGTTGATATGAATGAAACGTTCATTGATTTTACACAGAGAACTCAGACGATTTTTTCGATGAAGTTTCAAGCATAGAGTTAAATTACTTGTATCTCCATGGTTTTAAATTTTTAAATAAAAAAAGCTGTTATAGTATTGTGATGAATGAAAGGAATTTAAAAATTTATGAATGAAATGCTGCTTTTATATAGAGGCGATTTATATTTCGATGACGTCATTTGAATAAAGTTCATTTGTTTCCGATGAAGTTTTCAAATATAATAAATTATCGTAGTATTATGATAATTTCAAAAATATCACCGAGGAATGTATCGCATTTTAGAGATGTTTAAACCAGGCAATTTATATTTTAATGCCGCCATTTGAATGATGCTCATTTGTTTTCGATGAAGTTTTCAAATATAATAAATTAATGAAGTATTGTGATAATTTTAAAACTATTACCGAGGAATATATCGCATTTTAGAGATGTTTAAATAAAATTGCATTGAATTTGGAAAGTTTTTCATAATCGATGCTTTATGCATGATTGATATTTTTTGTTCTTCTTGTGTTTATATGATAAAGATACATAGTCTACCGGTTATTTGACCAGGAGAAAAATTTATTGCTTTATAAAGTTATAGGGACAGAAAATGTGACGTGTTTGCATATTCCACATATTTTCATCAGTTTCCTGCAAATTTCTGCAGGGACTGTTAAGTAGTAAGTTCAATTTAAAATAATTGTGTATTAAAATTTCAATAAAGTGCGTGAAATTTCAAGTTGCAAGAAAAGTTAACAAAAACAAAAAAATATTACTAGTTAATTTATATTTAGTTTTTATAGCGTTACTTCATTCCTGATCGTCACACTAAAAAATGTCAAAGCATTCAAGACACACCAAGTTCTTAGAAGAAATAAATAACATATGCGAAGAGTTTTCGGAAATTGATGAAGGTGAACTTCCTGAAAATGAAGATATATTATTTGAAAATGATAATGATCTATTAGACACTGAGTGTGAGCTTACAGATACCGACGATGAAGAGGAGAATATTGTGAATATAATACGTAGACGACGAAAAAGGATGAGATCGCTCTCAAGTTCTGAAGATGAGAATGAAAAAATAAGCAGCATATTTCCATTGATGGCACTGTTTGGGAAGAAATGCAAATAGGTGCTACATCTGGGAGAGCAGCAGTTTATAGCATTTTCAGGGAATAATCAGTTCCAACGGGATAGGCAAAACGTAATATTATAAAGGGTAAAGAGAAGATTTCATTTTCGTTGATAATTAACCATCATATTATAAAACATATACAGAGTGTCCCAAAAATATTGACCTCGGCTTTTATTCCTTAAATATTGATTTTAGACATATATAATAAATTACAGAGTAAAAAAAATTGCAAAATTTTATGAAATCGATTAAAATTTTCAGGGGATTAAATTTGAAGAAATACAAAATTTAAATTTTTATGCAGCCCCTGTACAAAAACATTTCCAATGAGTAAAATGTGCCCCATACACTAATAAGCTGATGTAAAAAATATCAGATTTTTATCATAAAAAGTCCCAGAGATATGTTTAAACAAAGTTGGTGAGGGGTTAATCACAAATTAAAATGTAAATGTTTAGAGCAAGAGTGCAAATGACGCAACACAGAAGTGCATCATAGCAAATAATTTCTGCCTCTTATATTTAATGGAACTTTGGCATGAATGGAAAACATTTTGAACAAGCTTTGTAATATTTGTGTAAAGTTATTATTTCTACACAGTGTAGATACTTTTGTACCAATAAATAGCAAAATTATTATTCATTTATATAATCATTGTTTTCTTTCGTAATTTGCGTATGACCCCTGAAACGCCATCTGCCGACATGATTTTTCCCCTCTCAGAACCCATGTCGATTCATCGAAAAATGGTTTAAGACAGCATATTTGTCTTTGCATATCTCTGGGACTTTTTATGATAAAATGCTGAAATTTTGTACATCAAATTATTAGAGTATGGGGCACATTTTACTCATTGGAAATGTTTTTGTACGAGGGCCGTATAAAAATTTAAATTTTGTATTTCTTCAAATTTAATTCCCTTGAAAATTTTAATCGATTTCATAAAATTCTATACTTTTTTTTCACGCAACATTGTAATTTATTATATATGTCTAAGATCAATATTTAAAGAATAAAGGCAGAAGTCAATGTTTTTGGGACACCCTGTATAAGAACATGCACAATAAAAACAGCAAATCGAGTTTTAGGAACCGAATGGCGTCAATTACCTTAAAGTTTGTTTAATATTTCCTTACTAAAATCAAAATTACCTGCATTCAATCAGAAAAAATAAAGTTTTTATCTAAAAACTGGTCATTTGACCGATCATTTAATCGGTCACGGTACTAATAGGTATATAATGAGTGTCGGTACGTTAATTGTTAATTAGCAGCTTCCTCTGAGCTAGAAAGCCCACGTCTTGGATTCAGAACACGCAACTGCTCAGAAAACTCGCACAGAGCACAGATATCGATTTTTCATCGCTTTCTCATCGATTTTTCATCGATTTTTTATCACAAATATCGATTTTTCATCGCTAAGGCTCTCATCCATTTTCATATAGTCTGGCTTTCAGTTATAACTGATTTGTCAAACTGTGGCAGTTATGCCTGTTTTCTCTACACACATAAATTAGACTGTTGATTTAACATCTTATGTCTTTCATTGGAATCAAACACAAACGATGTTCAGCAGCGCATTCAAACCTGCGGACTGAAGACTCAGCCTGAAAACAACACGACACACGCCAGTTCAACCACAGTGCCGGGGTTTCCGACTGGCAAAACCGCAGGTATTCAATTCACACAGTCCAACAATCTAAACAACTTGAAGGCAAAGCGCCTGATGTACATTTGTTCAACTTTCCAAACTTGGACTGTTTAATGCCTATCAGAGACCAACCTATGCGTGTATGGTCTACCTAAGAAAATTCAAGCCATTTGCTTGAGTAATGAGCAATCTGTTACTGTCCATACCTTACCTATGAAAAAAATGTGATGACCCCATCAATACTTGAAAAATAACTGCAGAAAAAATTTTCGAGAAAATAATACACCAAATAAATATATAAATAAGAAAATATTCAAGATTTTAGGCAATAGAAATAATTTATAATATATATATATATATATATATATATATATATATATATATATATATATATATATATATATATCTATATAAATAAAAATGAAAATCTGTCTGTCTGTCTGTCTGTCTGTCTGTCTGTCTGTTTGTCACACCATCACGGGAGAACGGCTGAACCGAATTTGATGAAATTTTGTGGGTAGCCCAGAAATAGCCCCACTTAAAATTATATCCGTGTTTTGAGTTTCTACGGCCAGTGGTTCTCGAGATATTAGTAAAAAACGAAATTTTCGTTTTTCTCATCATCACGGAAAAACGGCTGAACCGAATTTAATGAAATTTGGTGAATAGCCTTGAAATATCCCCCCATAAATTTTGTCCAAGTTTCGAGTTTCTAAGACCTGGGGTTGTCGAGATATTAATGAAAAACGGAACTTTTTCCTAGGAGTTCTACTCCCTAACTCCGTGGTTTATCCAAACGAAAAGCTTGAAAATCGTTTGAAAGTGAATTAAAATTTAATCTCTGAGTTTGATGGGAGATTGTTTGCGTTAATTAGTCACTTTCTGAAAACATGAATTGTTTGAAACATGATTTTAAGGGGAAATCTATCTCCATGGTTCATGGTTTATTTAAAACAAGCTTTTACGGAACAATGAGAAGTATAGAGAAATCAAAATCGTTATTTAATTTCGCAGTTTATGTTATAAGACATGACATATTTAACATGTTATAAGATTCTATCTTATATCATGTTACTCAGAAACGCAATTAAATTAAATCTGTCTGTTAATTTTAATAATTATTTTTTCGATTTGAATAATAAATAAATGGATATAAAAATATATTTTAGAAAAGAACGATTTGATTTTTCTTATAGCATTTTTGACTGGATAATATCAATTACGGTCTTCAGGTTTAAAAATTATTATTATTTATATTTTCGGGGATTATTGATTCAAGGATTATTGATATTTTCAAGTTATTATGCAATTATTTTATTATGACAAAAATTGTTTAAACTCATATATTGTATGTTGTACGAATCTTCTACAAATACACGTGTATATCTTTTAATCTACGAGAATATAAGTAGTACAGGTATATTGACATATGTTTTGATATATATTGGCATATATTGGAATCAATTACGACCTTCTGGTATAAAGAGTACGGATATTATTGATGTTTTCAATTTATTACGTCATCTCTTTTATTTTGGCAAATATTTTTGAGACGCATATTGTAATACGGGTAATCTTCTACTAACACATTGGCATATTTTCTGATCTGCGACAATATAATTAGTACGGGGTTGCATATATTCATTCAATTCCTATTTTTTCTTCTGTAAATTTGCTTACAAAAGGGGGCAGGATGTTTTATTCTTCAGATCTGATCGTGAAGATAATTTTTCATAGTGAGAACATATATCCTTAAACTTCTCTTTAGGAGCAATAAATTTAATATTTTATCAGAATTTGCACATGATTGCGAACTTTAAGTTTCTTTAAATTATACACTCCGTACGAATAACGGGTGTGCTGTTAGTGGTTAATAAATTTTAACATTTTAGGAGGATATATCATGTTGCTCGGCATCGCAATTAAATTAAATGTGTTTGTTAATGTTTTTATTATTTTTTTTCGATTTAAATAATAAATAAATGGATATAAAAGCATATCTTATGAATGGACGGTTTGATTTTTCTTTTAATTATATTAATTGCTGACTGCGTACATCAATTTCATTTATTTTGGCAAAGAGTTTTCAAGCTTATATCGTATTTAGCTACTAAACTCATATATTGTGTTTAGCCAATAAATTCATATAGCCGATTGTTGAAACAGAAAAAGAGTAGAGCGGGTATATCTTCTAATACAATTGTAGTGTTTTCATTTAGTATATTGAAACGGGATAAGAATGTTTCATTCAGATCTGCAAATTCAAAGCTACGAATTTGGAGGGATATCGCTAATTTGACAACTTTTCTTAAACTTTGCCAAATTACGGAAATGTCGCCAAATTGATATAAACGACACACAAACAGCTGAAAACACCGGTTCTCGTTAGATCACCGAAGTCAAGCAGCATCGGGCGCGGTTAGTACTTGGTGGGTGACCACCTCGGAACGCCCCGTGCTGTTGGCCATCTCGGGTGCGGTATCCCCGTGGTTTGCGCGCTAGATTTGCACGCTGCCACAAATGCCGCCGTGTTCATGCGGAGTACGATCACGTTAAACATGTGGGTCCGTAAGTCCTTCCGAGAGGTTGGTGGTAGGGGAAGGAAGGTACGGTCCCTGTGGATGCCTCCCCCACTGGGTTCCGGTCTAAATTGGGTGGCACTTCCCGGCCGTCCATACAGTTACCTTACACCTTTCTGGTAGGTCGGACGGTCTGGGTCTCAACAACAACAACACAAACAGCTGCCATAAACCTTCGGGTTGGTCATGTGGCTTGGGTCTTCTACATATCAATGAAATTTTTTTTTGTTTTGTTAGAAGAGAGTACTGAAATGATGTTTGGTTAGCATTTATCTGTCAGACCAACCATCCTACATAGTAATACATTTAGCGAATTTTTAAAATGTCACCAAATTGATAAAAATGTTTTCAAATCTATAAAAATATCTTGAAATTGATAAAATTGCGCTACATAAATGATATTAATTGTTTTTTGTTAGGGGATAGTATTGTGATGATATTTCGTCAATTTGTCGCAAAGTGGAACTGTCAGTTCTACAGTCCCACTTGGCGATAAATTTGGCGATTTTTTAAAATGTCGCTAATTTGACGAAACTGTCGCCAAATGTTCCATAGAAATATAACTATTTAGACGATATTTTTTCTACCAATTTATTTGAAGCAAATGATATCATGTCGCTTAGCAACGGATTTAAATCCAATGTGTTTATGCGGCAGACGATTTTTATTAAATCCTTTCCGATTTGAATAATGAAGATATGTATATAAAATAAATTTCATTGCCATTTCATTTTGGACTGGATAATATCAATTATACTCTTCAGGTTTAAACATTATTATTATTGATATTTTCCGGAATTATTGATTCAGGGATTATTGATATTTTTAAGTTATTACGCCATTGTTTTATTGCGGCAAAAATTGCTGACACACGCATATTGTACGTTGTACGAGTAATCTTCTAGGAATGCACGGGTATATCTTCTAACCTACGAGAATATAAGTAGTACAGGTATATTGGCATATATTTTGACATATATTGGCATATATATTGGCATCAAGTACAGTCTTCTGGTATGAAGATTAAGGGGATTAATTATATATTCAATTTATTACGTCGTCTGTTGTATTTTGCCAAAAAATATTTGTGACTCATATTGCAAAACGGGTAATCTTCTACTAATAATCAGACATTATAAGTAGTACGTGTATATCTTCCCATATAATTTTAGCACTTTAATTTTGACATATATTGGAATAAATGACTGTCTTCAGATTTAAAGATTACGGGTTTATTGGTATTTTCAATTTATACATGTAATCTACTAATACAGGTTATATTTTCTAATATTCGCGTATATAATTAGTACGGGTCCTATACAATTTTAACGCTTTTATTTTGCATATATTGATTCAATTCCATATTTTTTTTTATATTTGCTTACATAAGGGGTCCAAGATGTTTTATTCTTCAGATATGTCCATGAAGATAATTTTATATAGCGAGAACAGAGATTCTTAAACTTCTTTTTAGGAGCATTATATTAAATATTTTAACAGAATATTTTGATTAAACATGTCATTTAGTATACTATAAGAATTTGGGCATGATTATGAATTTCATGTTTCTTTATATTATATACTCCGTACGAAGAACGGGTATGCTGCTAGTATATAAATAAAAATGAAAATCTGTCTGTCTGTCTGTCTGTCTGTCTGTCTGTCTGTCTGTCTGTCTGTCTGTTTGTCCCCTCATCACGGGAGAACGGCTGAACCGAATTTGATGAAATTTTGTGGGTAGCCCAAAAATAGCCCCACTTAAAATTATATCCGTGTTTTGAGTTTCTACGACCAGTAGTTCTCGAGATATTAGTAAAAAACGAAATTTTCGTTTGTCTCATCATCACGGAAAAACGGCTGAACCGAATTTAATGAAATTTGGTGAATAGCCTTGAAATATCCCCCCATAAATTTTGTCCAAGTTTCGAGTTTCTAAGACCTGAGGTTGTCGAGATATTAATGAAAAACGGAACTTTTTCCTAGGAGTTCTACTCCCTAACTCCGTGGTTTATCCAAACGAAAAGCTTGAAAATCGTTTGAAAGTGAATTAAAATTTAATCTCTGAGTTTGATGGGAGATTTTTTGCGTTAATTAGTCACTTTCTGAAAAAATGAATTGTTTGAAACATGATTTAAAGGGGAAATCTATCTCCATGGTTCATGGTTTATTTAAAACAAGCTTTTATGGAACAATGAGAAGTATAGAGAAATCAAAATCGTTATTTAATTTCGCAGTTTATGTTATAAGACATGACATATTTAACATGTTATAAGATTCTATCTTATATCATGTTACTCAGAAACGCAATTAAATTAAATCTGTCTGTTAATTTCAATAATTATTTTTTCGATTTGAGTAATAAATAAATGGATATAAAAATATATTTTAGAAAAGAACGATTTGATTTTTCTTATAGCATTTTTGACTGGATAATATCAATTACGGTCTTCAGGTTTAAAAATTATTATTATTTATATTTTCGGGGATTATTGATTCAAGGATTATTCATATTTTCAAGTTATTATGCAATTATTTTATTATGACAAAAATTGTTTAAACTCATATATTGTATGTTGTACGAATCTTCTACAAATACACGTGTATATCTTTTAATCTACGAGAATATAAGTAGTACAGGTATATTGACATATGTTTTGATATATATTGGCATATATTGGAATCAATTACGACCTTCTGGTATAAAGAGTACGGATATTATTGATGTTTTCAATTTATTACGTCATCTCTTTTATTTTAACAAATATTTTTGAGACGCATATTGTAATACGGGTAATCTTCTACTAACACATTGGCATATTTTCTGATCTGCGACAATATAATTAGTACGGGGTTGCATATATTCATTCAATTCCTATTTTTTCTTCTGTAAATTTGCTTACAAAAGGGGGCAGGATGTTTTATTCTTCGGATCTGATCGTGAAGATAATTTTGCATAGTGAGAACATATATTCTTAAACTTCTCTTTAGGAGCAATAAATTTAATATTTTAACAGAATTTGCACATGATTGCGAACTTTAAGTTTCTTTAAATTATACACTCCGTACGAATAACGGGTGTGCTGTTAGTGGTTAATAAATTTTAACATTTTAGGAGGATATATCATGTTGCTTGGCATCGCAATTAAATTAAATGTGTTTGTTAATGTTTTTAATATTTTTTTTCGATTTAAATAATAAATAAATGGATAAATGGATATAAAAGTATATCTTATGAAGGGCCGGTTTGATTTTTCTTTTAATTATATTAATTGCTGACTGCGTACATCAATTTCATTTATTTTGGCAAAGAGTTTTCAAGCTTATATCGTATTTAGCTACTAAACTCATATATTGTGTTTAGCCAATAAATTCATATAGCCGATTGTTGAAACAGAAAAAGAGTAGAGCGGGTATATCTTCTAATACAATTGTAGTGTTTTCATTTAGTATATTGAAACGGGATAAGAATGTCTCATTCAGATCTGCAAATTCAAAGCTACGAATTTGGAGGGATATCGCTAATTTGACAACTTTTCTTAAACTTTGCCAAATTGACGGAAATGTCGCCAAATTGATATAAACGACACACAAACAGCTGCCATAAACCTTCGGGTTGGTCGTGTGGCTTGGGTCTTCTACATATCAATGAAATTTTTTTTTGTTTTGTTAGAAGAGAGTACTGAAATGATGTTTGGTTAGCATTTCTCAGTCAGACCAACCATCCTACTTAGTAATACATTTAGCGAATTTTTAAAATGTCACCAAATTGATAAAAATGTTTTCAAATCTATAAAAATATCTTGAAATTGATAAAATTGCGCTACATAAATGATATTAATTGTTTTTTGTTACAGGATAGTATTGTGATGATATTTCGTCAATTTGTCGCAAAGTGGAACTGTCAGTTCTGCAGTCCCACTTGGCGATAAATTTGGCGATTTTTTAAAATGTCGCTAATTTGACGAAACTGTCGCCAAATGTTCCATAGAAATATAACTATTTAGACGATATTTTTTCTACCAATTTATTTGAAGCAAATGATATCATGTCGCTTAGCAACGGATTTAAATCCAATGTGTTTATGCGGCAGACGATTTTTATTAAATCCTTTCCGATTTGAATAATGAAGATATGTATATAAAACAAATTTCATTGACATTTCATTTTGGACTGGATAATATCAATTATACTCTTCAGGTTTAAACATTATTATTATTGATATTTTCCGGAATTATTGATTCAGGGATTATTGATATTTTTAAGTTTTTACGCCATTGTTTTATTGCGGCAAAAATTGCTGACACACGCATATTGTACGTTGTACGAGTAATTTTCTAGGAATGCACGGGTATATCTTCTAACCTACGAGAATATAAGTAGTACAGGTATATTGGCATATATTTTGACATATATTGGCATATATATTGGAATCAAGTACAGTCTTCTGGTATGAAGATTAAGGGGATTAATTATATATTCAATTTATTACGTCGTCTGTTGTATTTTACCAAAAAACATTTGTGACTCATATTGCAAAACGGGTATTCTTCTACTAATAATCGGACATTATAAGTAGTACGTGTATATCTTCCCATATAATTTTAGCACTTTAATTTTGACATATATTGGAATAAATGACTGTCTTCAGATTTAAAGATTACGGGTTTATTGGTATTTTCAATTTATACATGTAATCTACTAATACAGGTTATATTTTCTAATATTCGCGCATATAATTAGTACGGGTCCCATACAATTTTAACGCTTTTATTTTGCATATATTGATTCAATTCCATATTTTTTTTTTTTATATTTGCTTACATAAGGGGTCCAAGATGTTTTATTCTTCAGATATGTCCATGAAGATAATTTTATATAGCGAGAACAGAGATTCTTAATCTTCTTTTTAGGAGCATTATATTAAATATTTTAACAGAATATTTTGATTAAACATGTCATTTAGTATACTATAAGAATTTCGGCATGATTATGAATTTCAAGTTTCTTTATATTATATACTCCGTACGAAGAACGGGTATGCTGCTAGTATATATAATATAAAACTTGAAAAATTGCTTCAATTTTTAGTGATTTGATTAAAAAGCTAAAAGCACGAGTGCAGTAACTTCATTAGTATTTATATGGCGATAGTGTTGTGCCAATAGGTATTGTATCCAAATTTTTAAATATAACCACTCTGACTTGGATTTCAAACATTAGTTTTGAATATATTGATATTAAGGCATTAAATAACCATGAGTGAAGTAATTTCATACATTAGTATTTTAAATTAATTGTTATATTTTTATAGTGTGCTTTTTGGTTTGTTTTAGCGTGGAATAGTAAACTTTTAAAGATTTACCTGTTATTGAAAGTGTATATGTATGTATGTAATTTCTACGATTTTATAAGAGTCATGAAGAAAATAGTGTAGGGAGTATAGGTTACCGGGAGCGTTTGCCATGGCGGAAAAAAGGTTTAACCGGAGTGTTGGGGATCGTAAATCCCCCCGGCCGTTACTTCCCCCCCCGTCACTCTTCTAGAAATTTTAAGAGTACATTGTTACTTGTCCTATTTGGGAATTTATATATATATATATATATATATACAGGATGTCCAGTGCTATCGGTGCCCAATGTTTATTTCCTCAACCGTTAGCCACTGAGATACACTTCCAATTGCAAAAATGTTTTAAATTTTAAAATCTATTTTCTTAGAAACAGTTTAAATCAATAAATTCATTTCTGAAAGTAATACGAAATATAAATTTCTATTAATATAATTGGTCCTACCAATTATATTTAGAAAAATCATCTTCATATAATTTTATGCAAAATAAAAAAAATCATCCTTTTACGACCAGGATTGACCGACTTATAGCTGTTTAAAGTTGGAGCACTTTTTATGCTGAGAAATGGTCAATACGGTCCCTGATTGATTGGTTATCTGAAACAGGGCATTTTATGAGTGGAAAAGCGACTTAAGTCATAAAGTTTAATTCTTCATAACGCGGTGAATTTTAGTCGAAAAAGGATGATTTTTTTTTTATTTTGCATGAAATTGTATGAAGATGATTTTCCTAAATATAACTGGTAGAACCAGGGGACCGTATATAAATTTATATTTCATATTTCCTCAGAAATACATTTATTAATTTAAACTGCTTCTAAGATAATAGATTTTAAAATGTAAAACATTTTTGCAATTGGAAGTACATCTCTGTGACTAACAGTTGAGGAAATAGACACTAGGCACCTATAGAACTGGACGCCCTGTATATATACTATATATATATATATATATATATATATATATATATATATATATATATATATATATATATATATATATATATATATATATATATATATATATATATATATATATATATATATATATATATATATATATATATATATATATATATATATACATATATATATATATATATATATATATATATATATATATATACTATATATATATATATATATATATATATATATATATATATATATATATAGCATAGAGAGTATATATTATAATATAGAGTAGTAGGGTGTTATAAAGACTGTAGTATATTATATTAAAGGTTCGAACTACTTCCTAAGCATTATTCTTAATTTATATTTCCTAAACGAATTATTTGAACTTAATTCAAGGCAAATTTCGCTGCTCACACATTTCCTGAAACTTAACTCTGAACTTTGCAATTTGCAATTGCATTTAACACAATTGATCTTTTCCCACATATGACTTGCTTGTAAGTCTGATTGTGGGTGATCTACATTGATAATTACCGAATTTACCATGTTTCAACATCACAGATAATTGCATCCAGTGAAGTTTTATTGGAAAACTATTTGGACAAATGATGGTTGAAGACGTGCGATTGAAATTCAGTGATGACAGCGAACTTTCATTAATCGAACCGGCAATGGAAAATAAATTATAAATTGAGAGTATTCCAAAGAGCATTTTTGAAAGAATGTAACTGGTATTATTTTGTCAATACTGTGATAGGTTCATTATTAAAAGCAATGTGAACTTTATGACCTTGTTTCTGAAATTTGCTTTCAGCAATTTAGTGAATGCAATATTATAATTATAGTGAGAGTTTGCTGAAACATAAAAAAGATTATCTAATCGTTAGCTAAGACACATTGATTCTTCGAATTAGTATATGAGATTAATATAAAGGTATTTTTGTAGGGTAAAACTTTTACATTCCGACAAATCTGAAACAAAATATTCAATACGGTGAAAAACAAGAAAGATAAATCATGCATAAAGCATTGATTATGAAACACTTTCCAACTTCAATGCAATTTTATATAAACATCTCTAAAATGTGATACATTCCTCGGTGATATTTTAAAAATTATCACAATACTACATTAATTTATTATATTTGAAAACTTAAAACTTCATCGAAAAAAAATGAAATTCATTCAAATGACGGCATTGAAATACTATAAATTGCCTGGTTTAAACATCTCTAAAATGCGATATATTCTTCGGTAACATTTTTAAAATTATAATGATATTACAATAATTTATTATATTTGTAAACTTCATCGAAAACAAATGAACGTTATTCAAATGACGTCATCGAAAGATAAAAACGCCTCTATATAAAAGCAGCATTTTATTCATAATTTTTTTAAATTCCTTTCATTCATCACAATACTATATAGGTTTATTTTATTTAAAAATCTAAAACCATGGAGATACAAATAATTTGACTCTGTGCTTGAAACTTCATCGAAAAAATCGTCTGGGTTCTCTGTTGTTGTTGTTGTTATTGTTGAAACCCAGACCCGACCTACCAGAAAGGTGTAAGTTAACCGATCTGGGTTCTCTGTGTAAAATCAATGAATGTTTCATTCATAGCAACTATATTGCAAGCTCCATGAGCTAAATAATTTTGCGTTAAAGAAATGCAGCAATTCTTATACAACTCATTCTACATCTCTTGGTGTTTGTTTACATTTTCCATAAGTGAAAATTAGGCTTAGTTGTAGAAATAATCAAAGTTTGATGATCATTTAAACTCAAATATATTGTAATTGATTTGTTTCAGTATATAGATCCACAGAATTTAAGCAAAAATAAAGCGATTTTAGGTCGGATACAACACTAAATATAAATTAAAAAGAACTTTAAAAATCACGATTTTGATACAAGATGGATGCTATATTTTATTTTGATTTTATTTTGAAGTGGATCACGTGATCTCTTCATATAATGGTCACGTGATCTCTCCATATAAAGGATGTAATTATTATTTTAATTTTTATTTAAAAAACTACTGAATATAATTTGTTGAAATTTTTTTATATATTTTATGTGATAATTTGAATATTTCCTAAAACTTACAAAGGAATTTGAAGAATTTTAAATTCGCTTAAAAAATGTTTGAAAAATTAGGTCCCATAGGATTCAATGTATTTCATTTCTTCAACCCGGGTTCAATTCAAAACTAATTGGGTGTTATTATTCATTTATATTCCCATAGTTCCCACAGACCGTCTGAACAACATACTAAAATTTCATTTTGATAAAATCATTTTTACGGCAGTTATCGTGCTAACGGACAGACTCACAGACAAACAGCCAGAATGAACAAAATCATAAACACTTTTCAACTATGTTGTAAAGTGTTGAAAAGCGAATGAGCTTTATACAAGAGTCCTTAATCCTTAACTACCCCAATAGGTTTATAAGGAAAGGGTTCATGATTGTGCATGTACACGTTAGATCCATCTATAATGAAGGGACCATGTCCAATCAAATAAAGGTTATTGCAGCGCACCTAGCGACAAATAAAAAATTAAAATAACGAACTCGGCACCAAAACGAGGTAGACGATAGAGGTAAATTCAAAGTTATACAGCATTATCTAATAAGTAGAACCAGACTATAAATCTATTACAGAATGCATTTATTGCACACAATATAGTTTTCTGTGGATTGCTGTATTGCTATATTGCTGTGTGGATTGCTTTCCAAAATATTATCAAAAAGTCATAAAATAAAAAAAAATATTTCCTACTGAGAAGCATGTTCATTTTTCATGTGTAACACCATGTGATAAATTGGGTGACATCATTCTCGTGGATCTAGCTCGTTCCATTCAAGAAAAAAGATTCTTCGAGTAATACTTTTGTATTTGAACGCCAATAGTTATTTATCTGCTGTAAGAATAACTTATTTCTTCATCCATAACGCTTGGCGAAATTTTGGCGACGAATTTGGCTAAATGTCGCCAACTTGGCGACTTTTTTAATTGTTGCCAAATTAACAAAAATCTCGCCAAATGGATAAAAATGACGCTAAATCAATCAAAATGACAACTAATTGAAGAAAATTCAATATCTTGGAAAGAATTAAATGGAAAGAATTAAAGAATTTTAACTGTGAAAGTATTAAATTCATTGCATTATATAAGGAAAGTCATGTGTTGCCCACATCAGATTTTTTTAAACTGTGAAAGTAGTAAATCCATTGCATTATATAAAGAAAGTCATGTGTTGCCCACATCAGATTCTTTTTCAGGGAATAATCAGGTCCAACGGGATATGCAAAACGTAATATTATAAAGGGTTAAGTGAAGACTGCATTTTCGTTGATGAGCGACCACAATATTATGAAACATATATAAGAAAATGCACAATAGAAGAAGCAAATCGAGTTAACACCTAATCAAAATCTCAAGAAATAGACTGGAATATGGCTCAAATATACTTACTCGTACCAAAATGCACTTTTTAAGTAGCTTGCGATTTTTTTTCTTCCAAATTTTACAAGTGAAATTTTAAAAATTCGATGTCATTGGACCAAATGATTACAACTATACCGTGCTACCCTTCACTCTAAAGGGATTAAAATATGATTTCGATTCATACCATACATACTTGACGACCTGGTGTAACTTCCCCCTAATGACGTCACGAACACAATTGTACTACAGCAATTTTTTACAACAATGATTAAAACTGTTATGTCTCGTGTCGATTGAGACATAAGTAACCCCTTTTATGCATGATTAAGTCAAATTTTGCCATATGCTGCCTTGTTGAAAAATAAATAAAAATTTCAAAAAAATTTCGAAGTTTTCTCTCGAATTATAAAAAAATTTCTATCTAGTTCTACATTTTTTTATAACATACCCGGATAAAAAATTTCTTGAAAATCCAACAATATTTGTGGCGGCTGTAGTGTGCACAATAAATCGACCACAGACAGACTGACATTACTCTAAAAATAGTCAAAACGTGTTCAGGAGTTCCAAAAAACGTATATTGGTATCACAGTCTCAAATTTAAAAATTTTAATGAAAACAATACTTTTCCTATACTGTATCATACAATATTACATATTATAATAAAGTAAACTTTATTTTATCATATTATATTACATAGTACGATAAAGTAAAAATATGCAATATATTTTTACTTTCCATACAATACATTGTAATGTATAGGTATAGTATTAAAATCATGCTGAAAATCGCAACTCGAGTTTTCGACTGATCTACACGTTTCGAGACCTCTAGAAAACGGGAAAACTATTTTTAGCGTGACGTCTGTGTGTGTGTCTGTCTGTCTGTCTGTCTGTCTGTGCAGATTTTGTATCCACTCTAACTAAAAAAGTAATTGACCGAATTTCATAAAATTTGGTAGGTAAGTCACTTGTGGGCGAATCTGGTGGTGATTAGTTTTGGGACGATTCGGGATAAAAGAACCCGCCTTCTTTTGCGAAATGGTCCGCAAAAGCTTTTATCCACTCTGGCTGAAAATCTAATGGACCGAATTTCACAAAATTTGGCAAAATAAGTCGCTTGTGGGACACCCTGGTGCTGATTAGATTTTGGTATGATTCGAAAAAAAATAACCTGCCTTTTTTTCGCAAAATGGCCCGCAAAAATCGACAAAATCTAAAATAAAAAACTACGTATGCTGAAATATATCCATTAAATGCTTGTTTTATACGTAATTTTTAACGAAGAACAGAATAAGGCCAATCCCATTACACTAGGACTAGCCGTTCTCGAGAAATTTGTGTTTTTTCTTTTTTTCTCTACGCCACCTTTGAAAATGAGTCCATTTACCAAATGAGAACGAACATTGAATTAATAGTGAATTAAATTTAATTAAAATAAAGAGAATGTGTATATAAGTCTGTAGGGAAAGTCATGTGCGGCCCACATCAGATTTGTACGTTCCCTGCAATACATGGTAATGTATAGGGAGAGTATTGGAATCATGCCGAAAATCGCAACTCGAGTTTTCGACGGATCTACGCGTTTCGAGACCTCTAGAATACGAAAAAACTATTTTTAGCGTGAAGTCTGTGTGTGCGTCTGTGTGTCTATCTGTGTGTCTGTCTGTCTGTCTGTGCAAATTTTGCATCTACTCTAACTAAAAAACTAATTGACCAAATTTCATAAAATTTGGTAGGTAAATCACTTGTGAGCGAATCTGGTGTTGATTAGTTTTGGGTACGATTCGTGATAAAAGAACCCGCCTCTTTTTTGTGAAATGTCCCGCAAAAGCTTGTATCCACTCTAGCTGAAAAACCAATGGATTGAATTTCACAAAATCGGTAAATAAATCTTTTGTGGGTTACTCTGGTGCTAATTAGATTTTGGTACGATTCGGAAAAAAATAACCTGCCTTTTTTTTGCAAAATGGCCCTCAAAAATAGTCCAAATCTAAAACAAAAACTACGTATGCTCAAATATATCCATTAAATGCTTATTTCATACGTAATTTTTAACGATGAAATGAAAAAGACCAATCCGATTGCTCTAGGACTAGCCGTTCTCGAGATATTTTTGTTTTTTCGTATTGTATCCACGCCACCTTTGAAAATAAGTCCAGTTACCAAATGAGAACGAAAATTGAATTAAAATTGAATTAAATTTAATTGAAATAACGATAACGTGCATATAAATCTGCAGCGAAAATCATGTGCTGCTCACATCAGATTTTTATTTATATTCCGATACCGATTATAATACATCGATCTAAGCAATCTGAAATATGACTCAATTCTTCGCATGTTTTATATATTTGATAAAATAAAAACCTGATAGAAAATAGTCAAACTCTGAAATGAATTCTGATTGTATGGAAAATAATCTGAAGGGGTTTTTTTTTATTCGGAAACTAAGCATATATTGTCCTTTTTCTTCAAAGAATTTTTCCAAAGCCTTCGGTCTGATTCCTTGTGCCCTTTATTTTTCCTGAAGAAACCCGTAGTACAAGACACACAAACTCGGATTACCATGATATTACAAAAATCTATTCTTTGTGATTCGAATGCTTTATTTTTTATTTTTTTTTTCTGAGCAATTCTTTAAACCCAGAATTTTGTGTCTCCGTCCAAACAAAAGCTAAGAAATGCATCTGAACTCTAACACAGAAATATTTAAGTTCTCATCTTCTTTACCACGTATAAATGTTCGAGGAAAGTTTTGTCAAGGACTCGGGTTGCTTGTTCTTTTTTTGAAGTAAAATAAATCCAAATTGTCTGCAATATTTTAGGGAAAAATTTTTTTTTTAATTAACTGGAGTGGTGAGGCTCAACTCGACTTTCTCTTACTAGAATCCATTTCTGTCTTCGAATTATACAAAAAAAAATTTTGAAATCGGTATTGTGGGTCCGAATTATTACAACTATAGCGTGTTCCCCTTCACTTTAAAGGGCCTGAAAAAATATTTCGATTGATGCCATCCTTGATAATGTACCCCCGGGGGATTTTCTTGTCCTTCAAGAGAGCTAATGAAGTCACGAACAAAATAAAATTTGTATCGCGTAAAATAACCTCTTTTATGCATGCTTCTATCAGATTTTGTCCTATGTTGCCCTGTTAAAAGAATACAAAATTTCGAATAAATTTTGAAGTTTTCGCTGGAATATGAAAACATTCCACTTAGTTCTAGATTTTTTTATAACAAAAGACGGATGTAAAGTTTAGTGAAAATCCAATATTAATATTTGCAACTGCTATCAAGTACGCAAGAAATCAACTACAGACATCACTCCAAAAATAGTCAAAACGTGTTCAGCAGGGCTTAAAACATATATTGGCATCAAAATCTCGAATTTTAAAATTTTCTTGAGAACAATATATTACATAGTATAAGAAAGCGAAAATATGCTTAACTTATTACACAGGGTAATTGAAAATTCGCACACATCAAATTAAAGAATTATGTAATACACGGAGAAATTTAATGGTTGAATTTTTTTTCAAAGGTGGAATAAATACGCCCTAAAAATGTATCAGTCATAGGCTGTTTTTAACACTTTACAACATAGTTTGCAAGTGTTTATGACTTTGTTCATTGTGCCTGTCTGTCCGTTCGCACGATAACTGCGTAAAAATTACTTTATCAAAATGAAATTTTAGTATGTTGTTGAGACAGTCTGGAGGATATAAGGGAATGTAAATGAATAATACCACACAATTAGTTTCGGATTGAACCCGGGTTGAAAAAGTGAAATACACTGAACGATATGGGATTTAATTTTTCAAACTTTTTTAAGCGAAGTCAAAATTCGCAAATTGATTCGAAAATTTTAGGAAATATTAAAATTATCCCATAAAATACATAAAAAATTTTCAGCAAAATATGTTCGGTATTTTTACTTTCCTTATATACATAATGTATAAGGAAAGTATTGTGACGGGGTGAAAATTCGAATTCGAGTTTTCGACGGGAGAGAACGTTTCAAGTATCCCTGATCACGAATCAAACATTTTTGAAGTGATGTCTGAGTGTGTGTGTGTGTGTGAAAGTATGCGTGTGTGTGTGTGTGTGTGTGTGTGTGTGTGTGTGTGTGTGTGTGTGTGTGTGTTGGTACAAAAATAACAATCCGTAAACACTGGAAGCCTATTGATTTTAAACGTAATCAAATGTTCAGAATCCCTAAATTTTCGATTGAAATTTTGAAAAAATCGTCAAAAAATCAAAACCGCTAATAAAGTTACGCAAATAGACATTTCTTATGTAATTTTTCATCAGAAAACGATTAACATAAAATTTAGAACGCAAACACGAACCGTTCTCGAGATATTTCACATGTTTCAAAAAAATTATCAAAAAGTCATATAAAATAAAAAAAATATATTTCCTATTAAGAAACATGTTCACTTTTCATATGTAATACCATGCGATAAATTGGATGACATCATTCTCGTGGATCTAGCTCCTTCCATTCATGAGAAAAGATACTTCGAGTAATACTTTTGTATTTGAACGCCAATAGTCATTTATCTGTTATAAGAATAACTTATTTTTCGGTCAGTAAAGCTTGGAGAGATTTTGGCGGAATGTCGCCTACTTGACGACTTTTTGAAATGTTGACAAATTAGCGAAAATCTCGCCAAATGGATTAAAATGACGCCAAATCAATAAAAATGACGACTCATTGTCGAAAATTCGGTATCTTGGAGAGGATATAAGTATCTACTATGAGAAAAGCCTATTTTTTTTACTGTAAAAGTAGTAAATTCATTGCATTATATAAGGAAAGTCATGTGCTGCTCACATCAGATTTTTTAAATAATAATTACATCCATATTATATGACGATATCACTGGACTGACTACAGAATAAAATTTTTCATCCATCTTTTATTTTTATCCATCTTTTTCATCCATCTTTTATTTTTTCATCCATCTTTTATTTTCACAGTATAAAAATTGTGATTTTTAAAGTTCTTTTACATTTATATTTAGTGTTGCATCCGTCCTAAAACTGCTTTATTTTTGGGGTAATTTCGTTGCATCTATATTCTGTGCAAACGCAATTACAATATTTTTTATTTTAAATGGTCACTAAGCTTTCTTTATTTCTACAACAAAGCCTAATTTTTACGTATGTAGAATGTAAACACATCAAACTCTAAGATGAGTTGTATAAGAATTGCTGAATTTTTTTCACTCAAAATTATTTATCTCTGGAGTCTGGAGAATAAGTGATATGTATGAAATATTCATTAATTTTACATAGAGAAGCAGACGATTTATGGCATTGTCTGTTTTGATGAAGTTTAAAGTTTCCATGTATAATAATATTGTAGTCCTGTGATAATTTTAAAAATATCAGGGCTAAATGTGTCATATTTTAGAGATCGTTAAATAAATTTGCATTTCAGTTGGAAAGTGTTTTATAATCAATGTTTTAAGCATAATTGATCCTTCTTGTTTAAATGTTATAATAATTCTCTCAAAAACAGAAAGTGAACTTTTATATTGCTGAAATAATAAACAGGCCGACAGACAGAAGCATAAATTATAATTTTATTTATATAGATAATTAAACAATTTATTAGGCTGTGCCCGAGATTTTATATAGATTTCCAATTTATCAAGTCTATTAGTACATTGTAAATACAATAATTCTTATATTCTGAATGCATATATTTAACTGATCATCAAACTTTGATTATTTCTACAACGAAACCTAACTTTAATGAAAGCATAATATAAACAAGCGATTTTAAAACGAGTTGTATAAGAATTGCTGAATTATTTTTCACGCGAAATTATTTAACTCTGGAATTTGGAATAAAAGTGATATGACTGAAATATTCATAGTTTTTACATAGAGAGCCAGACGATTTGTATTTCAACAACGTCATTTGAATAACGTTCTATTTTACTTTCGCTGCAATACACGGTAATGTATAAGGAAAGTATTGAAATCATGTCGAAAATCGCAACTCGAGTTTTCGACGGATCTACACGTTTCGAGACCACTGGACCACGAAAAAACTATTTTTAGCGTGACATCTGTGTATGTGTCTGTCTGTGTGTCTGTGCAGATTTTGTATCCACTCTAATTAAGAAACTAATAGACCGAATTTCATAAAATTTGGTAGGTAAGTCACTTGTGGGCGAATCTGGTGTTGATTAGTTTTGGGTACGATTCGGGATAAAAGAACCAGCCTTTTGTTGTAAAATGGCCCGCAAAAGCTTCTATCCACTCTAGCTGAAAAACTAATGGATCGAATTTCACAAAATTCGGTAGATAAGTCTCTTGTGGGGCACCCTAGTGTTGATTACATTTTGGTACGATTCGGTTAAAAATAACCTGCTTGTTTTTGCAAAATGGCCCTCAAAAATCGCCAAAACCTAAAATAAAAAACTACGTATGTTCAAATATATCGATTAAATGCATGTTTAATACGTAATTTTTAACGAAGAAAAGAATAAGACCAACCCCATTACACTAGGGCTAGCCGTTCTCGAGATATTTCAGTTTTTTCGTATTTTCTGCACCACCTTTGAAAATAAGTCCAGTTATCAAATGAGAACGAAAATTTAATTAAAAGTGAATTAAATTTAACTAACATAAAGAGAACGTGAATATAAGTCTGCAGAGAAAGTCATGTGCTGCCCACATCAGATTTTTCCTTTTCAGATCAGATGAAGTTCTAAGTTTTCAAATATAATAAATCATTGTAGTACTGTGATAATTTAAAATATATCAGCGCTGAATGTATAGCATTTTAGACATGTTTAAATAACATTACATTTCAGTTGGAAAGTGTTTCATAATCAATGCTTTATGCATGATTGATCCCTCTTGTTAATATATCAGGCAATAATCGCGGGTACTTTCTCATATGTAGTATTGAGAAAGCAATGTTTTCAAGAAAATTCGCAAATTTGAGATTTTGTATTCCAATATATGTTTTAAAATCTGCTGAATAAATTCTGGCTGTTTTTGGAGTGATGTCCATCTATCTGTGTGTCTGATAACCGTGGTCGATTTCTTGTGTACAGGATACAAGCCACAAATATTAATGGATTTTCAAGAAGCTTTATATTCAGCTTTGTTATCAAAAAGTCTTGAACTACATAGATGTTTTCATAAATTCGAGCGAAAACTTCGAAATTATTTATTTTTACTTTCCCTGCAATACATGGTAATATATAGGGAAAGTATTGGCATCATGCCGAAAATCGGAACTCAAGTTTTCGTTTCGAGACCTCTGGAATGCGATAAAACCATTTATAGCGTGGCGTATGTGTGTGTGTCTGTATGTCTGTGTGTCTGTCTGTGCAAATTTTGTATCCACTCTAACTAAAATACTAATCGACCGAATTTCATAAAATTTGGTAGGTAAGTCACTTGTGGGCGAGTTTGGTGCTGATTAATTTTGGGTACGATTCGGGATGGATAAAAGATCCCGCCTTTTCTTGCGAAATGGCCCGAAAAATTGTCTGTATCCACTCTAGCTCAAAAACTAATGGACCGAATTTCACAAAAATCGGTTGATAAGCTGCTTGTGAGTTACCCTGGTGCTGATTAGATTTTAGTACGATTTGGAAAAAAATAACCTGCCTTTCTTTGCGAAATGGCGTCAAAATCTAAAGTAAAAAACCACGTATGCTCAAATATATTCATTAAATGTTTGTTTTATATTTTTTAACGATGAAATAATAAGATCAACCCCATTACACTAAGACTAGCCGTTCTGGAGATATTTTAGTTTTTCCGTATTTTCTCTACGCCACATTTGAAAATAAGTCCAGTTACCAAATGAGAAAAAAAAATGAATTAAAAGTGTATTGAATTTAATTAAAATAAAGAGAACATAAACATAAGTCTGCAGAGAAAGTCAAGTGCTGCGCACATCAGATTTTTACTTTCCTTATATACATAATGTATAAGGAAAGTATTGTGACGGGGTCGAAAATTCGAAATCGAGTTTTCGACGGGAGAGCACGTTTCAAGCATCCCTAATCACGAATCAAACATTTTTGAAGTGATGTATGTGTGTGTGTGTATGTGTGTGTGTGTGTGTGTGTGTGTGTGTGTGTGTGTGTGTGTGTGTGTGTGTGTGTGTGTGTGTGTGTGTGTGTGTGTGAAAGTATGTGTGTGTGTCAGTGAGTCTGTGGAGACGATAACTGACGAACGAATGGACCGATTCGAACCAAATTTGGTACAAAAATCACAATCCGTAAACACTGGAAGCCTATTGTTTTTATGCGAAATCGAATGTTCAGAACCCCCCTAAATTTTCGAATACAATTTTGGAAAAATCGTCAAAAAATCAAAACCACTAATAAAGTTACGCAAATAGACATTTCTTATGTAATTTTTCATTAGAAAACGATTGACATAAATTTTAGAAAGCTAACATGAACCGTTCTCTAGATATTGCACATTTTTCAAAAAAATTATTAAAAAGTCATATAAAATGAAAAAAAAAATATTTCCTATTGAGAAACATGTTCACTTTTCATATGTAATACCATGCGATAAATTGGGTGACATCATTCTCGTGTATCTATCTCGTTCCATTCATGAAAAAAGATACTTTGAGTAATACTTTTGTATTTGAACGCCAATAGTTATTTATCTGCTGTAAGAACAACTTAATTCTTCGTCCATAACGCTTGGCGAGATTTTGGCGACGAATTTGGCGGAATGTCGCCAACTTGGCGACTTTTTGAAATGTTGCCAAATTAACGAAAATCTCGCCAAATGGATAAAATGATGAAAATGATGACTAATTGTCGAAAATTCAATATCTTGGAAAGAATATTAGTATCTACTATAAGAAAAACCAATTTTTTTACTGTAAAAGTAGTAAATTCATTACATTATATAAGGAAAGTCATGTGTTGCCCACATCAGATTTTTTAATATAGCAGCATGAAACAAAATTTGACACAATCATACATAAAAGAGCTTATGGTAAAATCATCACGAGACTTCATAGTTTCAATAATTGTTGCGAAAAATAGCCGCAATACAATTTTTTTGCTCGTGAGATTATTAGCCACACTTCGGGGGGGGGGGGGGCAAGTTTCCCTCCCCCGAGGATACATTATCAAATATGATATTAATCGAAATATTTTTTTCAAGCCCTTTAAAGTGAAGGGTAACACGTTATAGATGAAATCAGTTGGACCCACGATACCGATATTCAAATTTTTGATTGTAAAATTTGAAAAAAAAAATGAGTTTTCGTATTAGAAAGTCGAGTTGGGCCTCACTCCAATTATTACTTTCCTTATATAGATAATGTATAAGGAAAGTATTGTGACGGGGTCGAAAATTCGAATTCGAGTTTTCGACGGGAGAGCACGTTTCAAGCATCCCTGATCACGAATCAAACATTTTTGAAGTGATGTCTGAGTGTGTGTGTGTGTGTGTGAAAGTATGCGTGTGTGTGTGTGTGTGTGTGTGTGTGTGTGTGTGTGTGTGTGTGTGTGTGTGTGTGTGTGTGTGTGTGTCAGTGAGTCTGTGGAGACGATAACTGACGAACGAAAGGACCGATTTGAACCAAATTTGGTACAAAAATCACAATCCGTAAACACTGGAAGCCTATTGTTTTTATACGTAATCGAATGTTCAGAACCCCCCCCCCCCCCTAAATTTTCGAATGAAATTTTGAAAAAATCGTCAAAAAATCAAAACCGCTAATAAAGTTACGCAAATAGACATCTCTTATGTAATTTTTCATTAGAAAACGATTGGCATAAATTTTAGAACGCTAACATGAACCGTTCTCGAGATATTGTACATTTTTCAAAAAAATTATGAAAATGTGACATAAAAAAAAAATTCCTATTGAGAAACATGTTCACTTTTCATATGTAATACCATGCGATAAATTGAGTGACATCATTCTCGTGGATCTAGCTCGTTCCATTCATGAAAAAATATACTTTGAATAATACTTTTGTATTTGAACGCCAATAGTCATTTATCAGCTGTAAGAATAACTTTTTTCTTAGTGCATAACGCTTGGCGAAATTTTGGCGACGAATTTGGCGGAATGTTGCCACTTGGCGACTTTTTGAAATGTTGCCAAATTAATGAAAATCTCGCCAAATGGATAAAAATGATGCTAAATCAATGAAAATGACGACTAATTGTCGAAAATTCAATATCTTGGAAAGAACATTAGTATCTACTATAAGAAAAACCTAATTTTTTACTGTAAAAGTAGTAAATTCATTACATTATATAAGGAAAGTCATGTGCTGCCCACATCTGATTTTTTTTATTGCAATCAAAGAACATCACGTTTTCTCAGAGTGAAATATATTTTTTTTTACTTTCCTTATAATACATACGTAAGGTATAGGGAAAACATTGAAATCGCATCGAAAATCTCAACTCGAGTTTTCGACGGATGTACACGTTCACACCCTATACATCACAATGACACTATTTACAACATGACGCCCGCCCGTGTGTGTCCTTTATGATGTTCACGGGGAGTTGCCTCACTTCCTTTTATTGATAGGGGAAAAGCCAGTTATAAAATTCTAAAGTGTTGCGAATTTAGTACTAAATATGTTTATCCCCGTGGAAAAAAATGGAATGAAACCCTAAAAATTATTGTATATATTCTAATTCGTTCCCCGCCCCCCCCCCCTTCCGTAAGAGACAAAAAAAATTCGAACACTTAGAGAATGCGGCATATTAAAATTTACTTTATTATACACAATAACCATTTTGCCCTAAATAAACAGTTTTATGCATGATGTTGTCAAATTTGCTCTTATTCTGCCATGTTAAAATAATATATACTATTTCGCTCGAATTTAAACAAAAATCTACATAATTTTTGATTTTTTGATAACAAAGCCGGATATAAAATTTCGTAAAAATCCGTTATATAATATCTGTGGCTGCTATCGTGTAAACAAAAAATCGACCACTGTCATCAGACAGACATCCCTCCAAAAATAGCCAAAACGTATTCCGGAGGTCTTAAATCATGTATTGGTATCCAAATCTCGTAATCGAAAATTTTCGTGAAAAAACAATGCTTTCTCAATACTAAATATGAGAATGTAATAATTAGAATTTAGTCAAGTTTAGGCAATTTATGAGCTATGCCGATTTCAAAGCCCGTTGCATAAGTTTGTTTTTCAGGACCTTAAGCAAAAAATTTCTGCTTTATACATTATAGATTACTGAGGCTTTTAAGTTCGAATTTTTCTTCTTTCGGAAACTTTCTCATCCCAGAAAATAGAAAAGTAATTTTTTTTTAGCTTACGTCAATATTTGAAGTCTGGTTTAAAAGTAAAAAAAAACGGCCATATCTTTCAAACTTCGTGAGAATATTACTTTCCCTATCTGCACATTATAATGTATAAAGAAAGTATTGTAATGGGGTCAAAAATTCGAATTCGCCTTTTTAAAAGAAAACTCGAATTTGAATCTCTGAACAATCGAATTGAACAATTTTGAGGGTATGTCAGTGTGTATATGCATGTTAGTGTGTCGAAAGCCCTGACCGTCTGACTCGTCCTTGTACATGAGCAGCAATTTGGACGACCGGACATGTTAGTGTGTGTAAGCATCTTAGTGTGTATATAAGCATCTTAATGTGTGTAAGCATCTTAGTGTGTGTGCATGTTAGTGTGTGTGTGCATGTTAACGTATATGTGCATGTTAAAGTATGTATATATATTAGTGTGTGTGTGTGAATATCAGTGTCCATGTGTTCATGTTAGTGTGTGTGTTTGCATGTTAACGTATATGTGCAAGTTAGTGTATGTGTATATATTAGCGTGTGTCTGTGTGCATGTTAGTGTGTGTGCGTGTTAGTATGTGCATGATGTTAGTGTGTTATCAGTGTCTATGTGTTCATATTAGTGTGTGTGTTTGCATGCTAACGTATATGTGCATGTTAGTGTATGTGTATATATTAGTGTGTGTGTGTGCATATTAGTGTGTGTGCGTGTGCGTGTTAGCATGTGTATGATGTTAATGTGTGTGTGAATATCAGTGTCTATGTGTTCATGTTAGTGTGTGTGTTTGCATGTTAACGTATATGTGCATGTTAGTGTATGTGTATATATTAGTGTGTGTGTATGCATATTAGTGTGTATGTGTGTATGTATGTTAGTGTGTTAGAGTATGTGTCCGTGAGCCTGCAGATGCGATATTTCAAGAACGAATGGAACGTTTCGAAGAAAATTTGATACGAATATTAAAATCTGTAAATATTGGAACTCTATTAGTTTTAAAAGTAATCGAATGTTCGGAAGATGGAATTTAAAAAACATTATTAAAAAATCATAGTTTTCCATAGTGATAGGCAATTAACGATTTCTTGTGTAATTTTTCATTAGGAAACGAATAACATGAACTTTAGAACGCTAGCATTAACAATTCTCTCGTTATTGCACGTTTTTCAAATCAATTTCTAAAAAACATTAGATAACATTTTTAAAAATGTTTTAACTATTATGAAATATGTTATCTTTTCATATAGAATATTATGCGACAAATTTGTTAACACCATATTCATAGGTCTAGTTCGTTCCATTCACGAGAGACAATACTTTGTGTAATAGTTTTGTGCTTTTGTATCCAGCAATTTGCCAATATTCATTTATTTCTATATAAGAAAAGCTCTTCTACCCGTCTGCCTCTTACTCTTGGTGATAAATTTGGTGATTCTGATGACCAATTTAGCGAAATATGGCTATCTTAACCATTTTTAATGGTGCCAAATGGACGGGAAAAATCACCAAAATTGCAAAATTGACGCTAAAATAACAAAAAAGGCTCCAAATTCATGAATTAATTGAAATATTTTAATATATTCATTATTAAGGATGCTATCAATATTGATAACTGGCAAGTTAGATTTGCGTTATCGAAATAGTTTTACATGTTGTCATTCAGAAAATATGCCAAATATTAATAAGAAGTAGCCAAAGTTAAAATCATTATGTCCAGGACCTTGTACATAATTTTTTTCGCTGTGAAAAAAACTAAGCTCATTGCATTATATAGAGAGAGTCAAAGCCTTCAGAGGGAAGAGAGTCAAAGTTTTTTTGTGGGGTTTCTATATGGTATATTGTAGGAGAGCGGGGAAAATCGTTGGAAATTTGTTGTTGCTTATTAAATATTTTGTGCCAACATTCAGTGCAAAATAATTTGAAATTTTCGCTGAAAAGCATTTTTGGCGTTTCTATGAAAAACAATCTTGTGTAAGCATTACGTTACATTTCGTACAGAGCCACATTAATTTTTTCTTCTTCTTCTTTCTTCTTTTGCATACATTAAATGCGTAATATATGTAAAACCATGTTCAGCAACGAACTCAGCCTGTGAAATATTGATTTATACTCGCATATCTAAATTTAAAATGTTCCATTAATTTTTGATGCCAGTCAGATAGAGTAGAACAATTCAAGTCCAAATCAAAAATAAGAATTTCAGTCAGTTCGTTCCTTTGCTGCAATTATGCCACTATGCCATAATGTTTCTATATCCTTAAATTACTTTTTGCCCTTCCGATATTTAGAGGAAGGGTAAATTTAGAATTTCGCTTTCAATCAACCAATAACAATAAACTACTTTTCATAAACTGAAAATTTTTCATTTTTCTTGGTTGTCCTTCAGTGAAGATTTATTTTTCAGTGAAGATATATATATATTTTTTGCGATAAAAAAGATTATATCGCAAACTATCATCAAACTATTATTTAAGGGATACTCTGATTGCTTCCTAGTCTTAAAGTTCTAGTTACAAGTTTTAGTTACAGTTTCACTAAGAAGTTTTGTAGTTATGATTCTATTTCTGCTATTCGCTGATGTTTAGGCAGTTAAGAATTTCACTCAAAATAGGATTATATTTGTTCCCATAAAATACTTAATCTTTTAGTTTCATCACAAGAAAAGTCAGTTATCTAAATATGAAACATGGCATATATAGATTATTTTTAAAAGGCATCGCAAATAATTACTGAATAAACTTTTTAATACAAATTGATTCTTGAAATCGTTATACAAATTAATTAAAATCTATTAATTAGTATAAAACAGTAAAACCTGCCTATAATGATATTTCTTGCAATGATAAACCTGTCCATAAGGATATGGACATTATCCTTATGGTATCAACATATGCCCAAATATTCTATAACGATAATTTATTTTTGAGTTAACCTATATATAGCGCTAACTTTGCGCTTTTCGTGACTTTTCAAAGCAACACTGTAAAATATTCTGCAACCTTTGCTGATTTTTTTTCAGCTACTATGTTGATAAATTCGGTAAACTGTTACAAAATGTAGCATTTACAGGCGGTCATGAAAATTCGAGCTTCATTTCTGAAATATTCAGCTGATTATCATCTTCCGAAGCATTTTTTTTGTATTTTTACTTTCCTTATATACATAATATATAAGGACAGTAATGTGACGGGGTCGAAAATTCAAATTCGAGTTTTCGACGGGAGAGCACGTTTCAAGCATCCCTGATCACGAACCAAACATTTTTGAGGTGATGTTTGTCTCTCTCTCTCTCTCTCTCTCTCTCTCTGTGTGTGTGTGTGTGTGTGTGTGTGTGTGTGTGTGTGTGTGTGTGTGTGTGTGTGTGTGTGTGTGTGTGTGTGTGTGCGTGTGTGTCAGTGAGAGTGTGGAGACGATACCTCACGAACGAATGGAGCGATTCGAATGAAATTTATTACAAAAATCACAAACCGTGAATACTTGGAAGCCTATTGTTTTTAAACACAATCGAATGTTCAGAACTCCCCTAAATTTTCGAGTGAAACTTTGAAAAAATCATTAAAAAATCAAAACCTTTAATAAAGTTACACAAATAAGCATTTCTTATGTAATTTTTTCCTTAGAAAACGATTGACACAAACTGTAGGAATCTAGCATTAACCGTTCTCGAGATATTGTACATTTTTCAAATAAATTTATCAAAAAATCAAATAAAATAAAAAAATATTAACTCTTTAGAAACATGTTCACTTTTCATATGTAATATCATATGATAAATTTGGTGATATCAATCTCGTAGATCTAACTCATTCCATTCACGAGAAAAGTTACTTTGAGTAATACTTTTGTATTTGAGAGCCAATAGTCATTTATCTGCTGTAAGTATAATTTATTTCTCCGTCCATAAAGCCTGGAGAGATTTTAGCGACGAATTTGGCGGAATATCGCCAACTTGGCGAATTTCTTAAATGTTGCCAAATTAACGAAAATCTCGCCAAATGGATGAAAATGACGCTAAATAAATGAAAATGACGACTAATGGAAGAAAATTCAATATCTTGGGAGGAATATAAGTATCTACTATAAGAATAACATTTTTTAACTGTAAAAGTAGTAAATTCATTGCATTATATAAGGAAAATCATGTGCTGCCCACATCAGATTTTTATTTATATATATATATATGTATATATTTGTTATCCGAAACTGTCAGGAACCTTACTCCCCATTACGGACAGTTGATTCTCCTGCAACTTTCAGTAACAGGCTTGCAAATGTTTTACAGTGAGTAATAGAACCTTTGACAATCCATTAAATTTGCAAAATATCATGCACAAAGGCATTTGGTCCTACGAAATCATAACTCAACGGCTGTAGATGTTGTTACATTAATTGAGACGTTACAGAATTTCATTCCAGCACTACTGAATGCCCCCAGACGTATGTCTAAATTTCACTAGATTGTTTGCAAAATGTATATGACGGGTGCATCCCCTGCAAAAACCAAGCAAACAGAAATATCCCATTATTTCCCTTGTTAAATAAGACTAAATTTTTCTCGGTTCAAGTTTGATAATCCAGATTCTGTTTAACGTACATATAACTTGATTATGCAGTATTTATTGTCTTTATATACAGAGAGTGTTCACACATTTTTGTAACGATTTTGACTTTCTCCATGAATTAAATTTAAATTAAAAAAAAAACCCGACTGGCATAAAGTCAGTATAGGGTTTAATTATCGTCTGCATCATTAAAAATATTCTTTGCTTTAGAATGTCGCTAGAAAATAAACTATGTATCGAAGGCTATATTTTTGCGCTTTCCGAAGAGAAATACTCTTATTAAATTATAATACTCTTATTCGATTATTAAAAAAAATGTGAAAAGCATGGTTTTAATATTTCTACACGTACATTAAGTGACATAATTAATGAAAACGGAAAGAAACGTCAAAGTTTACATTTGACTGAGATAAAGGTAAAAAATGCATACCCAACAAAAGTTAGTTCAGAGAAAACAAGGAAAGTTTTGCTAAAGGTTTTATGCTGAATTCTCTTATAACGGAAAATTTAAAATAAGAAAAGTAGAAAAAATGTCAAAATTCACTCGGATTACTATCAGAAATATGTTTTAATACCTGTTTTCAAAATAGACATTCCATCACTGTACCCAAACTATCTTCACTGTGTTAAGTTCCATCAGGATAAGGCTACCAGCCATACCTCTAAATCTACTGCTATATTTTTTGGAAAAAAGAGAAATGAAACCGGAATTGAGACTATTCCATTTAAATGAATCCCACCCAAGTCCCCCGACCTGTCTGTCTCCTATGGATTACTGTACATTTGGACTTTTAAAACAAGCTCTTTATAACCGGTATCCCAAAACATTGGATGGACTCTGGAAGATTGTGGTGTAGGAGTGGAACAAAATCAAACTTGATATTTTAAGAAAAGCTATTTTATCTTGGAAATCAAAATGTAATATAATAGTTCAACAAAAGGGCTATCAGATTGAACATATTAGAAAATAAAATTCTTATCTTTGTTTATATATATTTGTTTTTTCAAAATTGTTACATAAATATGTTAACACCCGCGGGATTAACATATTTTTATTGTTAAATAAAAAACATTATTCTTTATTTTATTTTTATCATTATGCACATACATTTTTAGATTAATTGAAATGTACTTAAAATACACATGTTAATTTTTCGAACTGAAATTAGATTCTTACGATTTATTTTCATATATATTCCTAATCTGTAATATTGTTCAAAAATTTAAGTTTAACATGGTATTATTAAAATTAATGTTATGGCCATATGAATAATTAATATTGAATAATCGGGTTCAGACTTGTCTAAAGCGATAAACTGTATATAACGATATTTTTCCCGATTCCCTGAATATCGTTATAAACAGGTTTCACTGTATAATATTCAGTTACATGAAGATATATAGTCACATAAGTTGTCTGTATATGGCGTTCTCAACATTGAGAATCGACTTCAATTGCAAATAATAATACCCATAACCCAACATTACGTTTATTCTTCGACTGTAAGCTTCCCTCTGCAATGGCAGTAAGAAAGTTTGCTATCATTCGCAATTTTGAGAGCCTCTATGGGGAGTTAAAATTTAATCGTACCATGTAAGACTTGACAAATTCAATCCTACCACGTAGGACTTGACAAATTCAATCCTACTACGTAAGACTTGACAAATTCAATCCTACCGCGAAAGACTTGACAAATTCAATCCTATCACGTAGGACTGGTCTTTACTTATTTTAGTACTTTGGAAAATATAAAATCTGACAGAAAATGAGAAAAATTGTGCATTTTAACATTAGAATAGGAAAAGAGAATTTCCGATCATTTTCAGAGCATATATTTGAATAAATACACTGATATTTGCAAATACAATGAAAAAAATAGTGAATAACTCTATTACTTGTTATAGACTGATGTTAAACGTCACCAATTTTACTTATTTCGAAAGAAAAAATATTGATGTGTGCTGTATGAGACAACGGTACAAAGAACCTAAAAAAGGTTTCTATATTTTTTGTGTATAGCAAAAATGTCCAAAGTCGCAGATCTAAAATCTGAACTATATACCCTTTTCCATCAGAATTGATTTATAATTCAACTTATAGTGTATATATAATCAGAAGAAAATTACACATTGTGTTCTGTATTGAATTCAACAATGCAAATATGGTGGCCCTTCCATTACATAATTTCGTTTCATTCTCATCCCATTTCAAGACTTACTCAGACACAGATGTATTCTCAATTTACTTTTACTCGAACACATTTACAACCGAAATGAATGAACTTATATATATACTCCTTGGAAAGTTCTGGGGAAGCACGTAAATCGTGAAATTCTTGGCCAATCCACACCGAAACTTTCCAGAACTCGCCAAAAGTCGCCAAAGTTGCCGATATTTCTACCAATTTGTAACCAAGCTCACTAAATTTGACACCAAGGTCAAGAGATCCAGACCTTCAAATTATGACACTAGTTTCCTATTAGGTATTCGTAACAACTTGATGTTACTTCTGTTGCATGCTTCCGTTCCATTTCTATCACATATCTTTCATGATTTATTCTATTCCCCTTAAGATGTTTCGCATCAATAAATACCATATTATTTCTACCCTTTAAAATACTTCGCTGACACCGCTGTTTGGGGGATATTTATCGATAAAAATACAATTTTGTGCTTTTAACTAGCCAATAACAATGAACCACTTTTCACTGATCACTTTTAAAGATTATATCGCAATCAATTAAATAATTAAACCATTATTTAATTGATGCTCCAATTGCTCTCTCGAATCTTAGAACTAAAGTTCTAGTAAAAAGCCAATTACAGTAAATACTTATGTACTTGTGAATCTGCTTGTATTATTTATTGATACTACGTAGTTATAAAGATTGTTCAAAATAGAATTCTAGTCATTTCGGAAAAATATTTAAACTTTTCTTTTTCTCTTTAGGAATATACAGTATGATTAAAATCAAGCCTGAGATAGATAAATGATTTCAAATAGACATTGCAAATTCGTGCTTATTGTCGGGAAACTGTAAAATGCTGTTGAAATCCTTCTTCTCCTACTTAATTTTACAGGCAATTCAACATTATCTTCAATGACAGATCTGAAGAGTAAAACATCCTGACACCGTTGGTAAGCAAATTTACAAAAGATATGAAATTGGATCAATGTATGCAAAATAGAAGCATTAAAATTGTATGGGACCCGTACTACTTATATACGCGAATATTAGAAGTTATACCCTGTATTAGCAGATTACATGTATAAATTGAAAATATCAATGAACCAGTATTCTTTAAACCTGAAGGCAGTAATTGATTCCAATATATTCCGAAATGAAAGTTCTGAAATTATATACCTGTATAACTTATATTCTCGTAGCTTAAAATATGTGCATTTGTAGAAGATTACTCGTACAACGTACAATATATGAGTGTCAACAATTTTTGCCATAATAGCACAATGGCAAAATATCAATAATCCCTGAATCAATAATCCCCGAAAATATCAATAATAATAATGTTTAAACTCGAGGGGCCGTAATTGAAAATATCCAGTCAAAAATGATGCAATGTCAATGAAATTTATTTTATATACATATCTTTATTTTCAAATCGGAAAAGATTTAATAAAAATAGTCTGTCGCATAAACACATTGGATTTAAATCTTTGCTAAGTGACATGATATCATTTTCTTCAAATAAATTAGTCGAAAAAATATCGTCTGCATAAAGCTATCTCGATAGAAGGTTTGGGGGGCATTTTCGTCAGTTTATCTATATTTTAAAAAATTGCCAAATTTATTAAGTGGGACTGTAGAACTGATAATCCCACTTGGCAATAAATTGACGAAACATCATCACAATATTATCCCCTAACAAAACACAATTAATTTCATTTATTTGGCGCATTTTTATCAATTTCAAGATATTTTTATGGATTTACTAACATTTTTATCAATTTGATAACATTTTTAAAATACTAAATAGGACGGTTGGACTTACACAGAAATGATACCGAAACATCCTTTCAGTACTATACTTACAAAACAAAATTAATTTAATTGATTTAGCGATGTTTTTATCAATTTGGCGACATTTCCGTCAATTTGTCAACGTTCAAGAAAAGTTGTCAAGTTAGCGATATCCCATCAAAATCAGTAGCTCTGAATTTGCAGATCTAAAGAATAAGGATCCTGATCCCGGTTGTATACATTAAATGAAGACCCTAAAATTGTATTAGAAGATATACCCATTCTACTCTTATTCTGTTTCAACAATCGGTTAAATGAGTTTATTTTCTAAACACACTGTATGAGTTTATTGGCTAAACACAATATATAAGTTTGAAAACTATTTGCCAAATAAATGAAAGTGATGTACGCAGTCCATAATAAATATAATTAAAAAAAAAATCAAATATTTATAAGATATATATAAGATATTTTTTAGATATATATTTATAAGATATATTTTTATATCCATTTATTCATTATTCAAATCGAAAAAATAATAATAAAAATTAACAAACACATTTGATTTAATTGCGTTGCTGAGCAATATATAAAATAGAATCTTCCTCATAAAATGCTAATAATTAAATAACCATCTTGATTTCTTAATACTTTTCATTGTTGAATGTAAAAAACAAACCATGGTGATAGAGTTCCATTTAAATTCATGTTTCAAACCTGCGATTTTCAAACAGTAACTAATTAGCGCAAAAATCTTCCACCAAACTCAGATATATAGTTTTAATTCAATTTCACATTTTAAACCAGCGATTTCCAACCTTTTTCGTTTGGAGGAACCAGGGAGTTAGAAAGTTTACTGGTCTTAGAAACTCGAAACATAGACTAAATTTTAGGTGGGGCTATATCAAGGCTGCCCATAAAATTTCATTAAATTCGGTTCAGTCATTCTCCCATGCTGATGAGACTATTGAAAGTTTGGTTTTTCATTAATAACTCGACAACTCCTGGTCTTAAAAACTCGAAACATGGACTAGATTTTAATTGGAGCTATTTCAAGGCTGCCCACAAAATTTCATCAAATTCGGTACTGCCGTTCTTCCGTGATGACGAAACAAACAGACAGACAGGCAGACAGATTTTCAATTATTTATGTATATATATATGTGTGTGTGTGTATGTGTGTGTCTGTGTATCTTTATACACTGTATTTATATATATTTTATACTTTATAGAGAATGTTTTACTTTTTTTCCTAAAATTTACGAATTCAAGGTTTCTGACGGATGAAGGGTGATGCATGTATGTGTATCATTGCATTCTGTAGAGAAAGACATATGCTGTCCATGGCATTTTGTTTCCTTTATTGTATTCAGAAAAATTGATAATGTAACGTTTTCTTAATTTAGTCGAAGAGGTACAAACTAAGGTAGCTTAAACACAATTATATTAGAAGCACTCTTTTATTTCCTACTCGTGTAAATTTGCTAGAAACCTGCTTATTTAATTTTTGTTCGGTCACAATAGTTACTTGGAAAGAAGAAATACGAGCTCTACTTACTATCTCTCAACTTTAGTTACCTTATTGAATTTTCCAAGGCCAAAAGTTTCTTGATCCACAGGGGTAATCGTCTACCCTTTGTGAGTTTCTTACTTTTTTCTTTCGGTCTGGATGAGATTCTTGAAGAGATTTTAGAACGATTCTTTTGAAGGCTTCTGGGATAGATTTCATTCCAGTTGCTTCCAGTATCATTAAACACTTTCGGGAAAAAGTTCCTCGTCTGCTCCTTTCACATTCGTTTAGAGACAAAGGAAAATTGTTCAAATATAATTTAATTATTTAAAACGTTTCGCTATATATATATATATATATATATATATATATTTGAAATGTAATAATAAGAATTATGTAAAAATAAAAAATAATAAAAATACAATACAATACAAATATATATATATATATATATATATATATATATATATATATATATACATATATATATATATATATATATATATATATATATTTATATATATATATATATATATATATATATATATATATATGTGTGTGTGTGAGACCAGAAATTGTTCTCACATGAGACACTTTTATTTGTGAAAGTTATGATGCCCAGAACGGTAAACAAATCTTGTAGTCTGGCTGGCACCAAGGTTTATGAGGACTTGAACTTTAAGGTCAAAAGACTATAAATTTAGGGGTGCAATACCAGAGGGGCTGAGCTGGGCCTTACTAAATGTGCAATAGTGCAATTGGGTAAAGAAGAACCAATAAGCGCCAATAAGAAGTAAAGGCGGAGCTACCCCCCCACACACACACACACATACACACACATACCACACACACCGATGAGATGCAGACGAAAGGTGATGGAGATCAGACTTTGACGAAGAAAGTGATGGAATATCAGACATTGGAGAAAACAGTTAGATTTTGACTTAGGAGACCATTATGAGTTTTGACTGAAATAGGACATGTGTGCAACGACTGCGACGTTATGACTTGGACGGAGGCTTTCCTGCATTATGATAGAACGACAATACTAAAGAAGCAGAATATTGCGTGGAAGTTCCCAAATAAGGGAAATCTAGGATGTGTTAAGTGCAACCAAGTATTTGGAAGCATTATGGTCTATTGCAGAGGCCCAAATTGAAGGTATGTGTTCCTCAAATATCCACAGGTTATTAAATACATTAGATATATGGTTAAGGGTCTCACATACTATCTCCTCTCACATGCTGTCCTCCTAAATGAATAATAAGCATGTAATTATAGTAATTGAATTTAATAGGTATTTTGTGTCTTTAATAAATGTTATTGTTAAGTTTAAATTGGTCTAATCTTTTTATATTAATTAATAACTATTTTCAGAACTCACTCAAAAGGTAAAAATAATTGGAGGGTTTATTGCGGCACAACATAGCAATGTACGATTTAAATATAATTCCACTATATGGAAAATCAACGGCCAACTCATCTTAATGAATTTAACATTAAATACTAAATTAATGTTAATTATAAAGTTAAACTTTAAATTATTAACTTTATTTTATGTGCGCCACATTTTCAGAAGAGTGGAAAGGAGCTCATCCTACTGACAGGGAAAATGGGTATATTTTTGCATGCTTTCTACACTATTTATTTCTTTATTGTCATTTTTATTTTGTTGCTCTTTATTTTGATTTAACTTAATATTGGGACCTGGGCTTCGCGTGCGAACCTCCCTTTTATCATCTTGCATTTTATTTGCGTTTTCATCAGTTTTGTAACTCGATATCTTAATTCGCGTTTGCGATTTTTCTCTTCTAGATCGGGACTTTGGTCTATTTTTTTAATTTTGACTTGGCCAAAGCCCCTCCGTCAGTTTAAAGACCCGCTACGGTTTCTTTCTCGCCCCTGAAATCCTCGTTTCGTAAAGGTTTGGGTATTTGACCGACTATCATTTCGTCCCGTATCTCATCTTGTTCTCTCTTCGTCTGTGGTTCCTTCTGTGTGTGTGTGGGGGGGGGGGGTAACTCCGCCTTTACTTCTTGTTAGCGCTTATTGGTTCTTCTTTACCCAATTGCACTATTTCACATTTAGTATGGCCCAGCTCAGCCCCTCTGGTATTGCACCCCCAAAATTTATAGTCTTTTGACCTTAAAGTTTAAGTCCTCATAAACCGTGGTGCCAGCCAGACTACAAGCTTTGTTCGCCGTTCTGGGCATCATAACTTTCACAAATAAAAGTGTCCCATATGAGAACAATTTCTGGTTTCACAATATATATATATATATATATGTATATATATATATATATATATATATATAAAATGAAAGTTGCGCACCAAGAAGGAAGCATAGGATGGATCTGAAATTTTATGGATGGAAGGATACAGATGAATATGGTATACATGATCACAAAAACAGCACAGAAGAACACGTACAGAGTGAGCTGTGGTACACAATCCGGTCAATAGCGCGTCGCACCGCCTCGTGCTGCGATGCAAGCAGCAATACGGTCCGGCATGGTGTCGAACAGACACCTGATGTTGTCCTGCGGCAGATGAGTCCGCACATGTTGGACGTTACGTTCCAAATCCTGAACATTGCGGCAATGAGGCAGCTGGAGTTTCAACTGGTCCCACACATGCTCGATAGGGGACAGGTCTGGAGAGCGGGCAGGCCATGGAAGTGTCTAGACATGACTCAGGCAGGCCTGGGCGACCCGAGCCGTGTGCGGCCGGGCATTATCCTGCTATAATTGCACACCTGGAATCCCAGCAACGAATGAGAGCCCATGGGGTCGTAGAATGTCATCCACGTACCGCTGGCCCGTGAATGTTCCAGATACCACTACTAGAGCGGATCGTCTGTCGTAGGCCATGATGCCTGCAGTAGAGCTGATCTGGCGCTCGATAACGGGGTTTGGATTATGGCGTTGTGCATGGGGACCTCCCCACGAGAACACGCTGATCAGCAATCCCCAAACCGAAGCGGCACTCCTTGCTAAACACCACACATTGCCAATCTGTGACATTCTCCGTTGCTCTGGCCCGGCACCACTGCAACCGGAACCACTGATGCATCGCGGAACGGGTCGTCGTGGGCTCTATACAATCATTCGATCCTCTCTACTCGTGGAATGCCTGGTCCGCCCAGAGCCGGTCCTCCGTGTCTGGGTGGCGTCCCGTGACCAGTGCTCCCAACACCGTTGGACGGTATAGTGATCCAAACGGGCTATCCGACCCGCTGACCACCCTGCGATTTTCAGCCCGATGATCAGACCTCTCTCGAAGTCCGTCAGTTGCGTATATCGACGTTTTTGGTATCAATCCACCATTATTTTCACTCCGTACTCGTGCTTGCGTCGGCCGAAGCTTATCGCATTGATGGGGCATCAACTACACGCCAGTTTATAAGACCGCTGGCTCATGCTTGCAGCACCACTCGCGGGTGTACGGTCATGCCCGAATCACACCAGACTGGGATCAATTGCATACCAGCCCGCCCTGTAGCTATTTACATCATTTCGCGGTAGTACCATGTTTTCGTCTTGGTGCACAACTTTCATTGTCCAGTATATATATATATATATATATATATATATATATATATATATATATATATATATATATATATATATATATATATATATATATATATATATATATATATATATATATAAATGGATGCTAATCGATCTATACTCTAATAACTTGCACTCTAAGTTTATTGTCATTTAACCACTTAACAAACCTGTTAATTTACCAAAACATTAGATAAAAAGCCTACTTTTTTATTGTATATATTAATTGCTTTTATTAATTTGAATGAAAAACAAAAGTTTTTGTTATAAATTTTTGTATTTTATGATTTTATAAACATAAGAATTCGTCCTTAAAAATTTGACCGTAATATTACGTACCATTATAAAACTGTTGAAAACAACATAATTTTTTTACATTGGTATTGAAAAATTTATTAAAAAAATCAAAATGTCATATAAGAAACAAAAATTAAATAGATATGACGTCCTAAAATTCTGATAAGTCACGAAATTATGATAAGTCACGAAGTTATGATAAGTCACGACGTTATGATAAGTCACGAAGTTATGATAAATTTCATTTAGAAAAGTAAAATGATATATAAGAAACAAAATTGATAAGTTACGAATGATGTCACAAAGTTACAAATCATGAAGTTATAGTAAGTCACAAAGTTATAAGTCACAAAGTTATGATGAATTACTTTTCGTATGGTACTCTTCAAAACAGAGAGCCACACATATGCCAACATCGCATTCCTTACACTGGTATCTTGAATCACGGCGAATTTTCTTGGCTTGTTCATTCTTCTTCCGCGAACACACTACACAAACTCTTGTTGAATTGGATTTTTTTTTGTTAGTTGCTGGTACATATTTCGGAAAATGACGTCCTGATAGTCATAGTGGAGTAGGAGTTGTGCTTGGTCGATTAGGGTTTACTGAAGGTTCATTATATTTCCCAATTATGAGATCAATCAACTCCAGTCGAAAGTGTAGGGGATTTTTCCCCCACTTTTTTTACATAATACATATGCATTCCATACAAATAATTCCAAAAGGTGGAAGAACAATTTTCTGTAATATGTTTTCCCTCGTTTCCTCATGATGGGGTAGCTGGACAAAGATTGGTCAACTCTTTCCACCCCACACATGGTGTTATTACAGTCCTTTACAATATTGGGAATATGCACGACTTCACGCCTTCTCTGGACGTCGACCATCCCTGTTGAATGGACAGTTGAAAGAAGGGTTACCTCTCTTTTGTCCTTCCACTTATGGACTAGGACTTTTCCACGTCTGAATGAGAGAGTTTGACCCTTTTCCAATCTTTTTGTTTCACAGTGCCATAAGTATCAGTATGATGCTGAATCAATAAATCTGCCAGATGTGGCGATGTGTAAAAATTATCAGTGGTCAAACAATGGCCTTTCCCTAATAATGGATCCATTAGTGACATAACAATTTGTGTTGAAATTGGTAGATCTTTATATGCTTCGGTCAGTGTACCTTTTCTTGTATAAACAATTGTCAACCAGTGTCAACCAGAATCAATAAATCTGCCAGATGTGGCGATGTGTAAAAATTATCAGTGGTCAAACAATGGCCTTTCCCTAATAATGGATCCATTAGTGACATAACAATTTGTGTTGAAATTGGTAGATCTTTATATGCTTCGGTCAGTGTACCTTTTCTTGTATAAACAATTGTCAACCAAACATAGCCTGTCACTGAACCACAAAGCATGTATATTTTTATTCCAAATCAGAGCCTTTTCAACGGAAGATATTGAATCCCCCAAGACGACCTTTGAAAAGCATTAGACTTTTAAAGCATACATATATATATATATATATATATATATATATATATATATATATATATATATATATATATATATATATATATATATATATATACATATATATATATATATATATATATATATATATGTATATATATGTATATATATATATATATATATATATATATATATATATATATATATATATATATACATATATATATATATATATATATATATGTATATATATATATATATATATATATATATATATATATATATATATATATATATATATATATATATATATATATATATATATATAGGAGTATATGTTACCGTTCCTAACCAACCAAGAGTACTTATACTACTTTGAAGAAATTAATTGTGTATTATTTTATGAGTTCGTTTGTAATAATGCACTTTCTTTTTTAGACATTTCTGTAAATTATTTATGTTTTTACCTGTGTTTTTTACCTACGTATTTCATCAATATTTTTTAAAGTTTTACATATTTTGCATATTTTCTTAAGTTTCAAAGTAAAAATCTAACGTGCAATACATATTTTATTCCCAAAAATTTCTAAATTGTTTGTACTATTTTCAAAACTCGTAAAATGCATTTCTGTTTATATCAATTCAGATTTATAACGATTTTAATATTTATTAAATGAAAAACTTGGAAGGGGTGGGGGCGGTTCAATTTAAATTATCTAATATTCAAGTGACATTATTAATTATTCAGTGGGTACAGTTGAAACAGTAGTACAAAAGTTTCTAAAATTTTGGTACTATTTTTAAAACTTGTAAAACGCATTTTTATTTATATCAATTAAAATTTATAACGATTTTAATGTTTCATAATGAAGAACTTGGGAGGGGGGTACACTTAAAATTATTTAATATTCAAGTGAAATTATTAATTATTCAGTGTGTACAGTTGAAAAACAGTTGACAGTTTAATCACGGGATACAATTAAAAAATACTGTCAATCAAGGGGTACAATTGAAAGAAATTAATAATCAGGATGTACTCTAAGAAAAAATGATTAGAAACTACCATGTTTCTGACTACTGACCCTATTACTGTGGGAAATGCAATAATTGGACCAGGCGTGTAAGGGGGGAAAAAAAGGATTGTTACCACTTACCTATTTTTCTTGAAAATGAAGATCTTTCTTAAGTTCAAAACAGCTAACTTTATTAAGGTCGTAAATGCAGATCAAGTTACATTCCACATGACTAAATACAACTTATTTATTTTAGAATAAACATTATTAAAAGCTTTTATTTTTAAATGGGTTCTATTTCTCCGAGGACGAATCTTTAAATCACATTCAATCGCATTAAACAACTGAAATTTCCAATTACCAGTTTTAATCTATTTGTTTTATGAACATACAATGTATCTTGAAAAACTAAACTGTCACAATTGTGTATGTTCTGTACATTTTACAGATATTTTCTTTGAATTTTCTTTCTTTAACAAGTAAAGATACTAATTAAAGTGCTAAAAAATTAAAGAACATTTAATTGAATTATGTGTTCTTTAAAATAAATTCGAAATATTCTAATGCAATAAAAGCAGCTGTCTGTGTGTATGTGTACAGGTCGTCTTGACATAAAAGAGAGTTCCCCGAAATATGGTTCTAAAAAATTCTAGAATAATATTTATCTAGATTTTTTCTCCGATTCTTGAAAGAATTGTCTCCTGGAATAAATTAATTAAGCTTGACTATATCAACTAGAAAAGTACGTTGTGCAAAGGATAAAGAAAACGTGATCAACTTAATTAAATAAATTGATACAAAAAAATTGCTGTGTTATTCATTTATACTAAATTAAGTTACTCAAATTTTCCTTATGTTTAGAGATACTTAAAAGTTGCTTTCAAGCGTGCTATTGCGTAGCACACTAGTAAATTAAATTTTATTTAAATCTAACATAATAACACTTTGTACAAATTATGCATAAAATGAAAGTAGCTTAGAAACGAAATTAACATATATTATTATAATATGTTAAAATCAATAACAATAAATATTTCTCAAAATATGCATGCAAATTTTGTTCACAACGTTATCACATAACATTACATTTAACTTCAGTTTCAAATTCCTGTCATCAAATTACTTTAGATTGATAAATTTGCTATCATTCCCATAAAATAATTATTCTATATAACTGCACATGAACCTTTTGCGAACACCGTATTATCTGATAGTAAAAATAACTTCATATTCGAATTTACTATATCAAATTAACTGTGTATTCTAAACTCGGTACTATATCCATACAATATTGTATTATTCAAAATGCGCATACGCACAATGTATACGACGTGGGCATATTTTTTCGAAAAGTGTGGGTACATTTTTTTATACATACGTCAAAATATATCTTTCATTTTTATTACTACTTTCCTTATATACATAATGTATAAGGAAAGTATTGTGACGGGGTCGAAAATTCGAAATCGAGTTTTCGATGGGAGACCACGTTTCAGGTATCCCTGATCACGAATCGACCATTTTTGAGGTGATGCCTGTGTGTGTGTGTGTGTGTGTGTGTGTGTGTGTGTGTGTGTGTGTGTGTGTGTGTGTGTGTGTGTGTGCGTGTGTGTCAGTGAGTCTGTGGAGACGATATCTTACGAACGAATGGAACGGGTTGAATGACATTTGATACAAAAATCACAATCCATAAATACTGGAAGCCTATTATTTTGAAACACAATCGAATGTTCAGAATCCCCCTAAATTTTCGAGTGAAATTTTGAAAAAAATCATCAAAAAACCAAAATCTTTAATAAAGTTACGCAAATAGACATTTCTTATGTAATTTTTCCTTAGAAAACGATTGGCATAAACTTTAGAATGCTAGCATGAACCGTTCTCGAGATATTGCATATTTTTCAAATAAATTTATCAAGAAACTCCGTAAATTAAAAAGAATATTAAGTGTTAAGAAAAATGTTCACTTTTCATATGTAATATCATGCGATAAATTGGGTGACATCATTCTCGTGGATCTAACTCGTTCCATTCACGAGAAAAGATACTTTGAGTAATACTTTTATATTTGAATGCCACTAATCATTTATCTGCTGTAAGAATAACTTATTTCTCCGTCCATAACGCTTGGCGAGATTTTGGCGAAGAATTTGGCAAAACGTCGCCAACTTGACGATTTTTTTAAATTGTTGCTAAATTAACACAAATCTCGCCAAATGGATAAAAATGACGCTACATCAATGAAAATGACGACTCATTGAAGAAAATTCAATATCTTGGAAAGAATATAAATATCTACTATAAGAATATTTTTTTTACTGTAAAAGTAGTAAATTCATTGCATTATATAAGGAAAGCCATGTGCTGCCCACATCAGATTTTTTTTGCAGTAATTAGCATTTCTTTGCGTATACATAGCATAGTAAAATGTTCTCCATATGCATTTTTAACTATTAGCATTTTTATGCATTTTTAAGTATTAGCCTCTATAGCTTTCAAATTAGTTTTTCCTGTCAATTATTTAATTAATTCCTTCTTAAATCCAATACCATTCAATTGCGGTTTAAAGTTGTTTGTTACTCGCTAATTAACTCGCGTTAAAGTTGTTTGTTTGTCGCTTGTTACTGGAATTTAGTTAATAATGTTAACTCATGTAGTTTCCATACTCAGTTACTTCCTTAATTTTTAATTTTTCTATATTCTAATTTTTATCATCATGCGTTGGTACTTTTAAAGTAGTTAAAGTAGTTTGTGCGTTTTTTGTTTAAATATACTTGATGAAGTGACTATGGTAACTTGCCGTGTACTTGATTTTAACTAGGAGTTTTTATTTATTTAAACGCTGATAATCCTCCTATTAATAAATATTCAATTCCTTACATCTTCGTAGCAAGAATTATATTTTTATAAACATCTTTAACTTTAAAGTTAGCTCATATGGCATCCAAAACCGATTGCTTTACTTTCAATTCGGTTATATGCTTCTTAATGTCTCATTCACTGGTATTTTTAAGTAGACTAATCGATTGATACTTTCTCCGAGTTGATGAAGTTGCTCATATAGCTTCTGAAACCGTTTTTTTTCTTCGTTCTGTGTTATATTATATTTTGTGACCTAATCTTAACCGCTGTTAGTTTTACAGTAGTTTCATTGAAATTCACTTTCGAAACCGATTGCATCAATTTGTTATTTTTCTCCCAATTAATGTCTCATCCCCCTGTATTTGTTTTTTGTATTTCTTCCTTTGCAAAGGTTTGACTATTCTTCCTCCCTCTAAATACTTTCTTATTTTACCAATAATTTAACAGTTGATATATTTTTTCTCTGTTTTATTTTACATTTTATATTGTTACAACGTATCCTTTAGAATAGTGGGTGTATACGCAGGATACAGGAATGAGTCGAAATTTCTGGATAACTAACACGTTTATTCACAAGAACAACGTAAACAGGAACAATATACGGTAAAACAGAACTTAAATGCTCCACAAATTTCACATAACAACCGATACGCTATTCTTGAAACATTGACGCATTTCATTTCACAAAACAGCATCTACTGTTATCAAAACATTGACAAATATCACAGTTCAATATAACTGGTATCATGTCAACTGCTCTCCAACTGAGTGATGACTCCTTTTATAGACTCTCTCTGTAGAAATTTCGAGAAATATCTCATATGTTGTAGAATATTCGTTGTTTAGAGGTGTTTCTCGAACCTTCGGAAAGTCGCCAAATGTCATCAAATTGGTAATAAATCGCCGAATCTAGCAGCTCTTCTTCAAACTTCTGTATATGGCAACCCTAGATTCACGTCATGGTAAAGGATACCCGTATGGGTGTTTTCTCCGTCTGGCTTTCAATAAAAGATTCCAGTGTGGATATCTTACACTTTCGTAACAATATCAATGCTTAAGATTTCATTGTCAGAACCAACTCGTCCTCGTGGGCGTCGAAAGGACCATCTATCAACTCGTGTTGATATGTTTACGGTTGTATTTTGTCAATGGGTGATACCACCCGCCGGCAAATTTTCGCTGTGGGTGTTGAAGCTCTATTTGAATTGCTTTTAGCTTACCTCGTCAGAGTTCATTCTCGGCGATTTTTAGGGCACATATCTTTTGGTTTGAAGAAGAAGGCTTATAATACCCTTGAAACAATTGTAGTTACCCAGACATATCAATAAGTAAAATACACATTCTGTGAAGGATAAGGAAAACTTGAGCAACGTACATAAGCACAAAAACCACAATAATGCAGCATACAACTGTTTCAAGGATACCCTGGATACCCTTGCCTGCTTTCTTCAAGGAAGTTTCGTAATTGATTGTAATAAAACTTCTTTAACACAATGCAGAACACAGCTGTTTTGATGATACGTTGGATCCCTTTTCCTGCTTTGTTCAAGGAATTTTTGTAATTTATTGCTTTACAAGAAACAGTTTTTTATTGCAATAATAAATATAGTCCAGAGTTCTAAATTATTTCTAATGGCATTAATTTAAAAAAATATAGTTAAAAACAAAACCTTATCTTGAGAATTTATTTTTTCACGCTTTTCTATCAGCCAAACTTTTTTTTAAATGTTTTTGCATCACTGCTTTCTTAAACTGATAAATATGTTAATCTTATTATAATTATTTGAGAAATATGGAATGGCTAATTGAATTATGTATTTTGCAAAGAAGAAACTGCCTTCTTCCTGTTTTGAGTAAAATCTTAATGATAAAATATTAGTGAATATAAAAATGTCCAAAGGAATTAAGATTTTAATATCAGATGCCTTTTCCTCATGACTATTTTCCAATTAGCAGAAGAGAAGAGCGTTTAACAAAACAAAACTCTTAAAATTGGCGGCAAGTGATTACATATTAATTGAGATTTCTATATAGAATCAGAAAAAAAGAAAACATTATGTGAACCAGAATAAAAGTTTTTCAAAATAATATTGGAAAATTATGTTTTAGAAAACAATTCGCTTGAACTGCTGCATAAATTGTCGAAAGGATAAAACACTTCATTAGTAAAATATTAACGAAATTTCCAAGCAGTTTATTTTGAAAGGGAAAAAATCCACCTCCATAGTGATAAATGAGGCGCAACAATTGCTCTAACCAAATCAGGGAAATGGATGTCAATAAAAAAATACATGCAGAACTTGGAAAAAATGCCGCCAATATTAAAGCAATAAACAATAACAGAAAATACAAAGGTGTAAAACAGGGTTGTGACATATAACTCAAATTGATTGAAATATAACTCAAACGATTGTGACATATAACTCAAATAAAAAAATCTGATGCGGCAGCACATGACTTTCCTTATATAATGCAGTGAATTTACTACTTTTACAGTAAAAAAACGGATTAATTTTATAGTAGTTTTTTATAATCTTTCCAAGATATTAAATTTTCGTCAATGAGTCGCCATTTTCCATGTCACCATCATCAATGAATCGTCATTGATTTAGTGTCATTTTTATCCCTTTGGCGAGTTTTTCGTTAAATTAGCAACATTTAAAAAAATTGCCAAGTTGGCGACATTTCACCAAATTCGCCGCCAAAATCTTGCCAAGCGTTATGGACGAAGAAATAAGTTATTCATACAGCAGATAAATGACTATTGGCGTTCAAATGCAAAAGTATTACTCAAAGTATCTTTTTTCATGAATGGAACGAGCTAGATCCACGGGAATGATGTCACCCAATTTATCGCATGGTATTACATATGAAAAGTGAGCAAGTTTTACAATAGGAAATATTTTTTTTTTATTTTATATGACTTTTTGATATTTTTTTTTAAATGTGCAATATCTCAAGAACGGTTCATGTTAGCGTTCTAAAATGTATGTCAATCGTTTTATAATGAAAAAGTACATAAAAAATGTCTACTTGTGTAACCTTATTAGCGGTTTTGATTTTTTGATGATTTTTTCAAAATTTCACTCGAAAATTTAAGGGGGTTCTGCACATTCGATTGCGTATAAAAACAATAGACTTCCAGCGTTTACGGATTGTGATTTTTGTACCAAAGTTCGTTCGAATCAGTCCATTCGTTCGTCAGTTATCGTCTCCACAAACTCACTGACACACACACACACAGACACATACTTTCACACACACACACAAACACACACACAGACATCACTTCAAAAATGTTTGATTCGTGATCAGGGATGCTTGAAACGTGTTCTCCCGTCGAAAACTCGAATTCGAATTTTCGACCCCGTCACAATACTTTCCTTATACATTATGTATATAAGGAAAGTAAAAACGCAAGTGGCTTTAAAAACTAAACTGCCCAGCCATTAAACGATAGACAAACAGAGAAGTTACAAATAAATGAAACATTCTGATCTGGAAACCTATAAGCAGTCAATTATATAATTTCTGTTAATTGTAACTACGTTTACTCCTTATGAAGTTGTATACAACCTTGCTGCCCCAACCATAAATTCAAACCTGGATCTTCTGTGTGGTCTGGACTTTCAACCCTGGATCTTCGAACTAAGCAGTCGTCGGATTACCGTCGACCTACTGGGACGAAATTGTAGGTTCGTATTGTCAAAGTGGAATCTGCATTTCCTGCTCTCTAATGTAAGATTGGCGTAAAACTGGAAATCTAATCTACCACTTCCTGCTATTACTTTCCTTATATACATAATGTATAAGGAAAGTACTGTAACGGGGTCGAAAATTCGAAGTTTTCGACGGGAGAGCACGTTTCAAGCATCCCTGATCACGAATCAAACATTTTTGAAGTGATGTCTGTGTGGGGGGGGGGGGGCGTGTGTGTGTGTGTGTCAGTGAGCCTGTGGAGACGATAACTGACGAACGAATGGACTGATTCGAACGAAACTTGGTACAAAAATCAAAATCCGTAAACACTGGAAGCCTATTGTTTTTATGCGCAATCGAATGCTCAGAACCCCCCTAAATTTTCGGGTGAAATTTTAAAAAAATCGTCAAAAAATCAAAACCGCTAATACAGTTAAGCAAATAGACATTTCTTATGTAATTTTTCATTAGAAAACGATTGACATAAATTTTAGAACGCTAACATGAACCGTTCTCGAGATATTGCACATTTTTCAAAAAAATTATCAAAAAGTCATATAAAATAAAAACAAAATATTTCCTATTGAGAAACATGTTCACTTTTCATATGTAATAGCATACGATAAATTGGGTGACATCATTCTCGTGGATCTAGCTCATTCCATTCATTAAAAAGGATACTTTGTGTAATACTTTTGTATTTGAACGCTAATAGTCATTTATCTGCTGTATGAATAACTTATTTCTTCATCTATAACGCTTGGCAAGATTTTGGCGACGAATTTGGTGAAATGTCGCCAACTTGGTGACTTTTTTAAATGTTGCCAAATTGACGAAAATCTCGCCAAATGGATAAAAATGACGCTACATCAATGGAAATGACGACTAATTGAAGAAAATTCAATATCTTGGAAGGAATATAAGTATCTACTATAAAAATCACATTTTTTTTAAACTGTAAATGTAGTAAATTCATTGCATTATATAAGGAAAATCATGTGTTGCCCACATCAGATTTTTTTTTTACCTCAAGTTAGCCTCCTGGTGCTATTTTTATCCTCCAGGTTAGCATTCTGTCTGGTAGTTATCCTCTCGATTTGAAATCGGCGCTCAATCTTACAGCGTCCGTTGAATCCGTGCTAGCCGTACTAGGGTCACTTTCAGACATCCGATATCTTTGCACTAACCTATAGGGTTGATTTGTTCGGACGCCATTCTGTAGACCCTTGCTACCCAACCGAGAAGCGAACCCTGGATCTTCGAACTGGTCAGCCGACGATCTACCGTTGAGCTACTGGAACGAAATTGCAAGTTCTTACTGACGAAGCTGACTCTGCAAAGTTTGGTCTTTAATTTCCAACGTCTTTATTTTTAGCTTTTCTGTCTAACGCATACATCTGAGTTCATACCAATCTAATACGTTAAATGACATATCACTCAAGTATGATATATCAAACTAAATGAAAAACTAAAAGCTTAAAATGAAACATTAAAGCAGTTATATTAACTTTTACCTCAATACATCCCATAAATGAAATTCCAAAAGTACTCAGTTCTATCCATTCTCGAATGTCATTAGTCATTTGACTGATATGAAAGTACATGTACGCTCATTAAAGTATCAAAATGTAAAGGATCAAATGTTAAAGCATTAAAAATTACATACCAGTCAACGGATTAAAAAATCTGATGTGGGCAACACATGACTTTCCTTATATAATGCAATGAATTTACAACTTTTACAGTTAAAAAAAATGTTATTCTTATAGTTGATGCTTATATTCTTTCCAAGATATTGAATTTTCTTCAATTAGTCGTCATTTTCATTGATTTAGCGTCATTCTTATCCATTTGGCGAGATTTTTGTTAATTTGGCAGTAATCGCCAAATTCGTCGCCAAAATCTCGCCAAGCGTTATAGATGGAGAAATAAGTTATTCTTACAACAGATAAATGACTATTGGCGTTCAAATACAAAAGTATTACTCAAAGTATCTTTTCTCATGAATGGAACGAGCTAGTTCCAAGAGAATGATGTCACCCAATTTATCGCATGGTATTACATATGGAAAGTGAACGTGTTTCTCAATAGGAAATACATTTTTTTTATTTTATATATGATTCTTTGATAATTTTTTGAAAAATGTGCAATATTTCGAGAACGGTTCGTGTTAGCGTTCTAAAATTTATGTCAATCGTTTTCTAATGAAAAATTACATAAGAAATGTCTATTTGCGTAACCTTATTAGCGGTTTTGATTTTTTGACGATTTTTTTAAAATTTCACTCGAAAATTTAGGGGGGGATCTGAACATTCGCTTGCGTTTCAATTTTATTTACCCGTATAAAAACAATAGGCTTCCAGTGTTTACGGATTCTGATTTTTGTACCAAATTTCGTTCGAATCGGTCCATTCGTTCGTCAGTTATCGTCGCCACAGTCTCACTGACACACACACACACACACACACACAGACTCACCTCAAAAATGTTTGATTCGTGATCAGGGATGCTTGAAACATGCTCTCCCGTCGAAAACTCGAATTTTCGACCCCGTCACAATGCTTTCCTTATACATTATGTATATAAGGAAAGTAAAAATATACACCAGTCAAAGGGATAAATAATGAACAATTAAGTCTGAAAATGGGATGCTAAAGCAATCAAATCAACTTTCATCCTAATATCTATAATAATAAAGGAAGATGCATGTCTGCCTGTGTCGCCTGTAGAGGAAAATCTAAACATCGTACGAACATGAAATTCGGGTAAATGTTTCGGGTAATTGATGATTACCCGAAACCTTTACCCAAATTAAATTAATAAAATTTTATTTTCAGAGATATTCTAATTATCTCCCTGAAAATTAACTATCATCTCTCCAAGAATGCCGATCGCTTTATGGAAATCATTGATTCGATATTCTTGATTGAAAATATAGTGAGGTAAAGCGAGTTTTTTTAAAATACGCTGTTTCGCGCTCTATAAATAACACTTACTTTCAAAATCCATAATTGTTTCAGATAGTGTTTGTAAACTGTGAATGTTTCCTTTTACACCTTTCCTCTCGAATAAGAGCAGGTGTTGCTTTTATCTACACTTTATAAAAGCATTCATTACCAGAAGGAGGAACAGCTAGAAACCTCTAAATCTTTGACAGTTATTTTCGAGAATGAAAATCGGACATACATTTTGGAATAAAATCGCGGAATAAAATAAGTCGTTTGAGGAACAAAGTCGCCGGGATATTTCAATTTTATTTGCCTTTATGTCGACTTTTGCAAGTCTAAATTTTTTAACTTAGAATTATTTCTTGCATTTCACCCTCTTTAACATTGCAGTGAAATAAAAACTGAATAATTAAAATGCTGTTAAATCCTATACTTTTATTGAGTTACAATTCGAACATTAGTATTATAGACTAGTTCTAAAGACTGTCAGAGGCAGATAATTTAAAACTCTTAAAAATTAAACTGCAACTTCTTTTAAGACGCCCTATTTTGCTTCAAAATGTATAGTACTATTTTATAGTAACAACTAACGTCAAAAATAGTTGTCTCAATAAAAAAATTGGCCCAATTAGGTTCTGCTCCGCGATCAGATTCCAGCCTTATATGTCCCCGACTTTACCGTCTCCACTCCCCCCCCCCCCGGATTTTATTTACTCCAGAAGAAAAATCGAAAATCGACTTCATTAGATTTAGCCCAATGTGTGCTCGATACTATAGTTGTGTAAATCTGTTAAGCACCGGGGGGTTGCTTATGGATTTGTAAAGACTTAATAGCCCCATGCTCTCGGCCCCAGTGGAAGGGGGTTCAAAAATCCGTCTGCGTTAGGTTTATTTTGATTATCCATACTATAAATGTGAAAAGATTCAGCTTTTAAGTCACTTGGAGAACGTCAAAAAATACTTTAAAAAAACATTTACTCCGCCCCTGGCGAGTAAATCGAAAATCCAGCATTATTAAGTTCTAACCGTTGGTCTATAATATGTTTGCAAAAGTTCAGCCTTCCAGTTCTTTTGAGTGATTTCTAGGACGGTCGGGGATGACTTTTCAGAACCCCCATTTTCCCAGTCCCAGTGAGAGGGGGGGGTTAATCGCAAATCCGGCTCCGTTTAGTTCTGTACCATAGTCGATAATATGAATTGTCAAACATTTCAGCCTTCTAACTCCCCAAAGGACTTCTGGGGGAATTGGTTAATAATATTAACCATAAACTAAAATAATTTTTTATTAATAAAAACATGTTAAACGATTATATACAGCGACATGTCCGGTCGTTTTTTATTAAAGATCATCCCTTTAAAAAGGTGATCTATCTTAAAAAGTGACCGTTTGAAACAGACCACCATCAGTAATATTTTTAATCGCATGAACTTTAATTTTTAATCGCTCAGTTGTATGTCCGTTATACAAAGTAAAATCCATACTCACAGAACACGCTTATAGGCTGCTTCCCCTACAAGTGGATTTAAACAGTATGAACTTGGCCATTACAGCTTCAGGTAACGTGAAATCCATCTTCATGAAATTTGAACCCAAGTACGTTATGGGACACGAATTTGTCAGTATATATAAAGGATCTTTCTTTCTTTCCACCCAGACCGCCGGACTTAGCCAAAAGTGTAATGTATCTATTCAAACGCCGGGACTGGTGCTCCACAATTTAGACTGAACCCAGTCGGAATGACATCTAAAGGTTCGTACCCTCCTTTCCCTATCCCCAATCTCTTGGAAGGACTTTCAGACCCACATATTTAACGTGTCCTTATCCTAAGTGAACGCTGGGACAGTTTAGGCAGAGACCGGGAATCTAACACGGATCCTCCGAGAGCAATTCCCGTGCTTTAGCCACTGGACTGTGCAACACACAACCCCTATATAAACGGTTCACAAAAGTGTGATACATACCAAGTTTCCTTGCTGTCATTGCTCTAACAGCATTTTTTTTCACAGTGACGTAAGATTTACGCCACATTGTGACATTGTGACGTCACAGGACGTCGCAGTAATTCTCGCAATGCCATATTGAGGTCACAGCGAAATCATTTTGGTCATTTTCATGATCGTTTGTGACGTGGCATATTAACTTGTTTGTGACGTCACATTGTAATTGCCATTGTAATGTCATCACATAGTTACATGTTAATTAAATTGTGGAAACGTCACAGAATATAGTCACAATGAAGTTACAAAGTTACTAATACGTAACGTCGCATAGAAGTCACAAATATGATGTCACATTGTGACCCAGGTGTCACGTGACTACAACGTCACTGTCACATATGTGACGATATTTGCTGTGAGGATGTAAGTATCGACTCATGGGCACTCATAGAACACATTTCTGGATAGACTAAACGAAACTCAAAGATAAGATGTATAACATCGACTACAGCTTTATGCGCGCCTTTATAACCTTGCACGTCCAACGCCCCCCCCCTTTTCCTCCCCTATGGGCTCCTACGTATCGATTATTCCATGTAGACGAACGCATAAAGAATGATAAATTAATCGATAGACTATTATGGTTAATTATTAGTCCTATTATGGTTAATTAATTTTTTGATCTACAACATCTGTACCTCGACATCTGCGCTGTACGCAAGTATGACTTCATCCGTTGCGCTGACTGCAAGCTCGCCCAGTGGAGTAACTGAAAACGTTACATCCAAACGTTTCATCATTGATAACTTCGTCGTTTGTGGTAAAAATAAACTGCATTACATTCATCTATCAAACTGTATAATTAAAAAAAAATTTAAAAGATTAATTAGATATTATTGAAATTTTTCTCTAAGTACCATCGTTAAACACAACATGCCATCGTTAAACACAACATGCATCCACTTTTTCCAGTTCGAAATATGAGAAAGAAGTTATGTTTCACGTCAAACTATTACGAGTAACAGATTTAATCACTATTTTTACTTTCCTTATATACAATAATGTAGAAGGAAAGTATTGTGATGGGGTCGAAAATTCGAATTCGAGTTTTCGACGGGAGAGCACGTTTCAAGCGTCCCTGATCACGAATCGAACATTTTTGAAGCGATATTTGTATGTATGTGTGTGAAAGTATGTGTGCGTGTATGTGTGTGTGTGTAAAAGTATGAGTGTGTGCGCGTGTGTGTGTGTATCTGTGGAGACGATAACTGATGAACAAATTGATCGATTCGAACGAAATTTGGTACAAAAATTACAATCCGTAAACACAGGAAGCCTATTGTTTTTATACGCAATCGAATGTTCAGAACTCCCCTAAATTTTCGAGTGAAATTTTGAAAAAATCGTTAAAAAATCAAAACCTTTAATAAAGTTATGCAAATAGACATTTCTGATGTAATTTTTCATAAAACGATTGACATAAATTTTAGAACGCTAACATGAACCGTTCTCGAGATATTACACATTTTTCAAAAAAATTATCAAAAAATCATATAAAATAAAAAACGAATTTCCTATTCAGAAACATGTTCACTTTTCATATGTAATACCATGCGATAAATTTGTAACATCATTCTCGTGGATCTAATTCGTTCCATTCATGAAAAAAGATACTTTGAGTAATACTTTTGTATTTGAACGCTAATAGTCATTTATCTGCTGTAAGAATAGCTTATTTCTCCGTCTATGACGCTTGGCGAGATTTTGGCGACGAATTTGGTCGGATGTCGCCAACTTGGCGACTTTTTTCAATGTTGCTAAATTAGCGAAAAACTCGCCAAATGGATAATAATGACGCTAAATCAATGACAATGACGAATCATTGACGAAAATTCAATATCTTGGAAAGAATATAAATATCTACTATAATAATAATCTATTTTTTTACTTTATAAGTGGTAAATTCATTGCATTATATAAGGAAAGTCATGTGCTGCCCACATCAGATTTTTTTTTTCATTAAAATCATTCCAAACTGTGAAAAGTTAAATTCCCCTTTTATAACACTAAATAAATAATGCTTTCCTTTTGCTTTCCGAATTTGAAGTTATTTATCACGTAGTATTAGTGTGAACTGTTTATTTCCTATCCGTTTTTCTTGCTGGTTACAAGAACGGGCGCTGCTTTCGTGTCACCTCTAAAGACATATATTTCGAGAAAAGGGGAACATAGAAACTTTTGAAACTTTGACAGATATTTTTAGGATGGAAGGTGGGAGCTTATATTCTTTTGAAAAATCACACATTGTAAGGCGGATGAAAATCGAAGTTATGGTAATATTTCTCTTTTATTTGGGCTGGACTTTTCTGGTCAATGTTTTACTGGTCTAAGGCAGACGATTATTTTAAACATCGTAATGAAAGATGTTTGTTCGCACTATACAGCAAAAAAAGCCTGTAAAGAAAATGAACTTTATTAGCATACAACATAAAACAAAAATTGACAGAAACAAGTTTTACATGAAAAGTTCTTCAGGAATAAAACTGTGATATAAGCAAAGACGAAATCGACTGCCTTTAAAGATACAGTGTAATCAATAAGTAAGTAAAACTAAAACAACGTAAGTAAGCACAAATAACACAATAATGCAGCATATAGCTGTTTCGGGGAAACGTAGGAACCCCTTCGTCAGTGCAAGAGAACTAACAAATCCAACGTCCAAAAGAGGAATGGGCGCGAAAGTAAAAAAGTAGGGGATTATATGCCCAAGACCTAGATTAAGAGAGAGCCAATCAGAAAGCAGCATGACTAACAGTCCAGCCAATCCGAAACAAGAAGTAACAACACAAGATTGCAGTGCTCCAAAACACGAGAGCAATATCCCGACAAGACAAATCAAGTTTGAACAAGAATAAATGAGACCCAACAAGACGAAAAATAGGTTAAAACAACACTTAAGAGCCCAAAGGAATATAATGAAGATATATATATATATATATATATATATATATCGAAAGACATTCCCCATAAACAATTATTCTAATCATTATTTTACAAATTGTAAAATATCTGTATAATGAATTAATTATGTTAAATAAGCAATTTTATTCACCATATTTTTATATAACCATATTTTTATGTAACCATATTTTTATATAATTTTAATTCACCAGTAGAAAACAAATTGCTACCTATTTTTGGAATCTGACATGAACGGTTCTTGAAATATGTACTAGACATTTTTTTCGAATACATTTATCAAAATGTTTTATTTATCAAAAAAAATATAATTTATCAAAAAAACACAAAACTAAAAAGTATTTATAGTATTGTTAACATTATCGGTTTCTATATGCAGTACAAATCGGTAAGTTGATCAATATCCTTCTAGAAGATTTGGCACGCTTTATTCACGAGAATTATGTTTCAACATCAACTAATTTGCAATTTTTTTTTGTTTCCAATGATGTTAACTAAATTTCAATGTTATCTTGATTTGTATGTTGTGTGTTCCAATAAATAAATTTTATTCAGTCAATAAAAGTCTAAATTGTGCTAAAAGTTCTTTAAAATTGGACATAAATGAGAATGAAAATAAAAAATGTCTATATACATCAAAATAAATCATATCGATGTGTAAGAAAATGCATGTGCTGCCCACATTAGATTTGTTTATATTAAATCTCACGATACAAAAAAAGTAAACTCTTACGATACAAAAATGAGCCCGAATTTCTAGATGACTAACGCTTTTATTTAAAAACACGAATAAGCGCAAACTGGAACAACACAGATCGAATAGCTCTGCAACTATTTCACTCGATAACAAAATAACTGTCAAGTATAATAAAACAGCAATTAAATGCTTAACTTTATCACAAAATAACAGAAGACGTATCTCACAATTCAATTTAACTCGTATTACATCAACTCTGTCCAAATGAACAATAACTTCTCTATACACCCTTCTTAAAAAATCTCTAGAAGGAGAGTGGTATTTTCGAAATTGGTGGGTATTTCTAGGAAGTTCTAACGAATTTAAACACTCTTCAAAATCCTGGCGATATTTTCCTAAATATAGCATTCAGACCATGAAAATGTCGCCAAGCTCAGGAAACCTTAATATCACATAATAGCTATGGTTGCCTAAAAATTAGTTTTCTCCTTGTGGGGGGGATCAAAGAGTCACGCATTTTATATATTTGTAACACTGTTTTAATTTTATGCAGTTTCCTGATATATTTATTTGAGAAACGGTAAATATCTTGAAAACGGTTTATTCCAGCGTTCGAAAGTTTATTTCATTAGTTTTCTACAGAAAATATAAATATAAATGTTTATTTATTTAACAGTGTTAAACGTCTTGATTTTTTCAGTACAGTATTAAAACTTAACTCCCAAATCGTGAATATCTCGGGAGCAGTTCTTGCTAGCGTTCTAAATTTTATATCACTGGTTTTCTAATGAAAAATTACATCTGAAGAAGCCCTTAATTTTCTAATGATTTTTTCAAAAATTCATTCTAAAATTGGGATCTTTCAAACATTTGATGTCTTTTTAACCAATAAGATCCCAGTATTCACTGTTTGTAACAATCGTACAAAATTACGTTTGAATCGTTCCATTCATTCGTGAGATATTGCATCCACAGTTTCACGGACATACATACACACTATAAAATGCAAACATGCGCACACACTCTTCAAAAACGTTCGATTGGAGTTCAGAGATACTTCAAACGTACTCTTTCGTCAAAAACTCAATTCGAATTTTCAATCCTATCACAATAATTTCCCTACACTTTATATTATGCATATAGGAAAAGTAAAAACACTTTTAAATATATCAAAATGTGAAGTTTTTATCAATTTTCGTTAAAAAACGGGATAATTTTTTTATTATTATTCGTGTTACAGGAGTAAGCAATGCTTTCACCAACACCTTTAAAAGCATATATTTCGAGAAAGAGGAACATAATAAATATACTTTGATAAGCTTTCTCTAGGTTAAAAGTTGGGAACATACATTTATGGAAAATCCTATATTTTAGTCTTGCTGAAAACTAAAGTGACAGTAATATTTTTAGTTTATTTGCTTTAATGCCATATATCTGAAGTCGATATTTTTTCGTCTAAAATAAGTTATTTTTAAAAGTGTATTTCTAACAGTTCTTTGCTTCCACTACATATTTTGCAGCATGCTCTTAAAATGTAATTTCTGAAACATTTGTAATAGCATCCATGCACTAATCGCTATGTTGTACATATCCTATGTGTCGTACATGTTGTGCATGTCTCTCCGCTATGTTGTACAATTACGCAATAAAATCTGTTTATTGTGTTCAGTAAAACAAATGCAAAACAACACAGGTTTGACATGACCACGTCTATTTTTTTTGCTTTCTTGAGTTTGCATTCTCTGCAGTTTATTTTTTCTTGTTTGCTTCTCATGTTAATATTTCCTTGTTTTATTTTTCTTATTTTCTCGTTTTATTTCCCTTTTGTCACATTAGATGGCACTGCAAAGCTAAACGTTTTGCCATTTCCAGTTTAGTAGACTAGTCTTGCGCATATATGTACGTGTCCAGATATGTTGCGCTGAAGAAGAAAATATAAATGATTTATAAACCGTTCATCTGCTCATTATCTGTATTTGGGCTACAATCTACGTTGTGAACCAGTTCATTAATTATGCAGAAATTTCACGTACTTTCCTTACAGTGAAACGCTGAATTGAGATTCATTTACAGAAAAAGAGAAGTTCATTTACTGAAGATTTTCAGAAATATTTATTTACTGAAAATAAAAGCAAATTCAATAGCCTTTTTTATAAGTTTTCATATTCTAATAAAACGCTTGACTAAAGATTCTCCTTCACAGTTGGAAACACTCATTTTTCCCAGGTCTTTCCTCATGCTGCAAGGCCCAAACATGGCCAAATGGTTCACTCTTTAGGCTTCTAAGCAGTCAGACTTTAATTGAGTACAGGTTAAGAACTCTATGTGAGCGCATATGCTTGCAGTCTTTAACAAAGTTTTCCGATTCTGATAAAACTCTCCACTAGAGATTCTCTTCCACAGTCGGAAACACGATCATTTTCCTCAGGTCTTTCCTCATACTGCAAGGCCCAATCATGGCCAAATGGTTCACTCTTTAGGCTTCTATAGCGGTCAGACTTTAATTGAATACGAGTCAAGAACTGTATGTGAGCGTATATGCTTGCAGTCTTTAACGAAGTTTGCTGATTCTAATAAAACTCTCCACTAGAGGTTCTCCTTCACAGTCGGACACACGATCATTTCCCCAGGTCTTTCCTCATACTTTAAGTCTTTAGCAAAGTTTGAGTCTTTAGCAAAGTTTTCCGATTCTAATAAAACTCTCCAGAGATTCTCTTCCACAGTCGGACACATACTCATTTTCCCCGGATCTTTCCTCAAACTGCAAGGCCCAACCGTGGTCAAACGGCTCACTCTAGGCTTCTATAGTGGGGCAGACTTTAATTGAGTACGGGTTATGAACTCGGTGCAAATGTGTATGTTCGCAGTCTTTAACAAAGTTTTTCTATTCTAATAAAACTATCGACTAAAGATTCTCCCAAACAGTTGGAAAGACAGTCATTTTCCCCCAGATTTTTCATCATGTTGCAATACCGAATCCTGGCTAAACGATTCACCCTTTAGTGTCTATATAGCAGCAGAACTTGAATTCTGAGTACGGTTTGAGAACTCTGTGTGAGCGTATATTCTGGCAGTATTTTAAAATATACACTCAAACCTATTTTTGTGCGGTGGATAGGTACCGCATAAAAGAAAATGCATAAAAAATCGCACAAAACTTCACGAGTAGCTATAAAAAATAGTTTTCGCAACACAATTAAAAAGTATTTTTTTAGGCGGTGAATAGGGACCTCATAAAAAAAGTCTCACGTAGGAAATAACTCAAAACCTTACGTAATAACTAGGAATTGCTTTTTTAAACGAAATCAAGACATGAGGCTTGGCAGCTACTTGGAATCTCGCCAAACCTTTTAGAATCTGATTTAGAAAATACATATGCAAACATTTTTAAATATTTTATTTACATATGTACTTATTTTATACATACGAAACTTTTCAAAACGTATAACCATTATCCTTCGTAGTCTAAAAATAAAATAAAAATCCCAAAAAGTTATTTCTAAATAAAAAAAATAATAAATTTACCTTCAATTTACGCTTTGGAGTGAATCTTATCTTAATGGTCCAGGAATGCGAAAGCACTTTGAAGGACGTCAATTAATATTAGATTTAAAAATTAAAACACACTTAATATTCTTTTTTATTAAATCACTTTATTTAGCGGACTTGTCACTTGCGCAGATCAGAGACGAATAAAAAAAAAGCAACTCTTTGCTCCCTTCAAGTAAACTTCTTCTACCTACTCGTTAAAACAAACAAAGCAAAGCATGAGACTAGTCGCCAACTATCTAATTAGCAAAAAACCAACTCAGCGACCTAACGAGACACGCAGTCCGTTTCAGGAAAACCCGAACTAACACGATGCAGATGTCCTTCAATGTTTATTCGCGATCAATGCATTTCTGCTTTGCCAAGCAAGAATTCCATCGCAATGTGCTATTGCACATTTCATTTATTTACATGGAAATTCTTGTGCGTTAAACAATTAAATTATTTGATTATAGAATTCAATACATATGTAATGTAATTGGCTGACGCAATACTTATGTAATGTGATGAAATACATATCAAAAATCGAAAAAACTAAATGGCCGATCAAACCTACTAATTTTTTTTTATGGATAACATCGCCCATTATGTTCCAATTTGATTGAAATTTTCATATACCGCACAAAAAAAAATCGCACAAAAAAAATCGCACAAAAAAAGACCGCACAAAAACAGGTTTGAGTGTATTTTAAACTTTAGATCCAGGTCAAAATGTTGCATATGCGAATGAAAAGAGCAGTGAAGTGCTATAATCATCCAATAAGTGGCGTTCCCAAAACAAATATAGCACTCCCTATGCAGATAACAGCAACCAAGAACCAAGTGGCTATGGTGGAAGCACTATATAGGCAGCACTGTTGTAACATAACTACAAACTTTCAAATCCGTATACTTATATTGCTCTGATCTAAAGTTTTGATTAACAAACACGTGCCCGTATTTAGTTGCTTTTATAAAGACATAAAAAAATACTTTTGATAATTATTTAAATACAAAATTAAATTCTATAAACTGAAAGTATTTTCATGTGGATCCTCAAATTCATAACTTACAATAACGAGAACATATATTTATTACTAGTTTTTATGTCAGTCAAAGACAGGGAAACTAACAATTTAAAAATATGAAGTTGAAACTTTTTAATAGCTTTTATTTTGTTTAAAAGGAATTGCGTTTAGCGTCAAAAATAATCGTCTTAATCGAATATTGGCTCAGATGTGTCCCGTGGATACATCTGAGCCAATATGACACATTTATAGAATCTGAGATATTTGCACATTTATAGAATGAACACATCTATAAATGTGCAAATATTCCGTCTTCTAGGTCACAAAAATTTCTTGCCTGGAATAACAAAAGACACGTTAGTCAATTAATATGTAGATTTAAACCAAACACATGTATCAGTATTCAATTAATTACTTTCCTTATATACATAATGTATAAGGAAAGTATTGTGACGGTGTCGAAAATTCGAATTCGAGTTTTCGACGGGAGAGCACGTTTCAAACATCCCTGATCACGAATCAAACACTTTTGAAGTGATGTCTGTCTGTGTGTAAGTGTGTGTGTGTGTGTGTGTGTGTGTGTGTGTGTGTGTGTGCGTGTGTGTGTGTGTGCGTGTGTGTGTGTGTGTGTTTGTGTGTCAGTGAGTCTGTGGAGACGATAACTGACGAACGAATGGACCGATTCGAACGAAATTTGGCACAAAAATCACAATCCGTAAACACTGGAAGCTTATTGTTTTTAAACGTAATCGAAAGTCCAGAACCCCCTAAATTTTCGAGTGAAATTTTAAAAATCGTCAAAAAATCAAAACCACAAATAAAGTTACGCAAATAGACATTTCTTATGTAATTTTTTATTAGAAAACTATTAACATAAATTTTAGAACGCTAACATGAGCCGTTTTTGAGATATTGCACATTTTTCAAAAGAATTATTAAAAGTCATATAAAATAAATAAAATATATTTCCTATTGAGAAACATGTTCACTTTTCATATGTAAAACCATGCGATAAATTGAGTGACACCATTCTCGTGGATCTAGCTCGTTTCATTCATGAGAAAAGATACTTCGAGTAATACTTTTGTATTTGAACGCCAATAGTCATTTATCTGCTATAAGAATAACTTATTTCTCCGACAGTAAAGCTTGACGAGATCTTGGCGACAAAGTTGGCGAAATGTCGCCAACTTGGAGACTTTTTGAAATGTTGTCAAATTAACGAAAATCTCGCCAAATGGATTAAAATGACGCTAAATCAATGAGAATGACGACTAATTGTCGAAAATTCAATATCTTGGAAAGAATATAAGTATCTACTGTAAGAAAAACCTATTTTTTTTACTGTAAAAGTAGTAAATTCATAGCATTATATAAGGAAAGTCATGTGTTGCCCACATCAGATTTTTTTACGAATGAAATTGGGGTTTAAATGTTTCAATAATTCTTTTCAATGAAAATATAAATTTTGTACATTAAACGTATGTTTATATTCATCATCAAAACCATTTCTTGGAGAGAAAAGTTAAATACATTATAAAGTGCATTCTGGCATAAAATACATAAAATTTTACTTTCAGAAATAGAAGTTATATATCTCATTGTGTTAGGGAACAATATTTCTTTTTATCCATTTTCTCTCCTGTTACGAGTGCTGCTTTCACCACACTTTTAAAGACATATATTTCGGAAAAAGAAACAAATAGCAACTTTTGAAACTGACATGTGTTTTCTAGAATGATGGTTGGGATAGTAAATTTTTGAAAAATCACGCATTGTTGCCAGGTTTAAGATCAACGTTACGGCACTGTGTCTTTTGTATTTATTTTACATAGGATATATCTCTGCTAATGATTGACTTCTTTTAAGATATATGGCATTCAAAGACTAAAGCGAATATCCTGGCGTTGCCGGTGTCCTAAATAAACGTCCGCTAACTAAATAATACGGATACAGGTAACACCTCCAAATATAAAAACAACCTATTTTTAACTAAACCATTTCCAGGTTTCGTTTTTTCCATGCGCAGCCATGCCGATTATACAATGCGGGAGTCCTAAATAATCCTAAATAATCTCATTTTATGCGCCCTAAATAAGCTCCTTTGATACGCCCTAAATAAGCGCTCGATCGTTGATCTGTGGCAGAACGACACAATCAGAATACTTAAAGTAACAAAATTAAGAGCCATGTACTCCAGGAGTAAAATTCAAAATATTATTGCTTTCTCAGTGTATTTTCATCCAATATAAATTAAATTTTAAAATAATACTCATAATGATAGCGTAATACCAAATTAAAAAATCCGATATGGGCAACACATCTGTTAGTCTAGTTCAGCTACTGTTAATCAGTCTAGAAGATGAACTAGCAGCTCAAATTCCTTTCACTTTGACATCAATTATCTCTTAAACTAAAGTTTAAATCGAAACACAGTTTATTTCAGTTTGGTTCGATGGCATTCCTCTACAAATGTACCAAATTTCATATATTTCTGTATGCAATCGTTTTTACAGTACGAGACAGAGAAACTCAAGTTTGAAATCGCTGGAAATTTGTCAAACAGTAACGTCGGCGGAGTCAGATATTTTCTTTTTAATATGTAGAGAAATTTTGTTTTGTTTAACAATGTATGGCACTTGTCGAAAGTAGTCGTCATAATTGAAACTTGGCTCAGTTTAGACTCTTTCCTATTGTCGACATTATAAGTGTCCAACGATTCAGTCTTCTAGGTTATCGAGAGCTTTTCAATTGTCTGGAAAGACTTTTCTACACCCTCTCCCCTCCGGCCACTCATCCTGCTGCTCATACCTTAGGGTGAGTCGGGTGACCTGGGTCTTCAACACCCTCTTCCCTAATATGGCCACCAAATGGAGTGAAATCGAAAATTCGATTCCATTAGTTTCTGTGCCCTTAGTTTATGTTGCATTAGTTTTTGTGACGTTAGCTTCTGAGCCATTAGTTTCTGTTCAATTAGTTTCTATTCTGTTAGTTTCTATTCCGCTAGTGTGTTCCGTTATTTTCCGTTCAATTAGTTTCTGTTTTGTTTGTCTCTGTTCCGTTAGTTTCTGTTTCGTTAGTTTCTGTACCGTTATTTTCTTTTCCATTAGTTGCTGTTTTGTTAGTTTCTGTTCCGTTATTTTCTGTTTCATTAGTTCCTGTTTAATTAATTTCTCTTCCGTTAGTTTCGATTTCATTAGTTTCTGGTTTGTTAGTTTCTATTCTATTAGTTTCTGTTGCATTAGTTTCCTTTCAATTAGTTTCTGCACCGTTAATTTCTGTTCAATCAGTTTCTGTACCTTTAGTTTCTGTCCCGTTAGTTTCTGTCCTGTTAGTTTCTGTTCCTTTAATTTCTGTTCCATTAGTTTCTGTACCATTAGTTTCTGTTTCGTTAGTTTCTGTTTCGTAAGTTTCTGCAACATTAGTTTCTGCTCAATTAGTTTCTGAACCGTTAGTTTCTGTTTCGTTACTTTTTCTTTCGTTAGTTTCTGTTTCGTTACTTTTTCTTTCGTTAGTTTCTGTTCCTTTAGTTTCTGTTCCGTTAGTTTCTGAACCGTTAGTTTCTGAACAGTTAGTTTCTGTTTCATTAGTTTTTGTTACATTCGTTTCTGTTCCGTGTCCGATATTATGAATTTCCAAATATACAGCTTTCTTGGTCATCAAAGAAATTATGGAGTTTCTGAAAAAACAAAATCCACATTAGACAATTATTATATACGCACCAACAAATACATGTGGCAGTATTTTCTCTTTTTTCAAATAAAATGAATTTTTAAATGCTTGACTAATCAATTCAAATCAAATATTTAATTTTGTACATTAAACATACTTTTATAGTTATGATCAAAACCATTCCTCAGCGTGATAAGTTGCATGCACTTTAAATCGCGTTCCAACAAAATAAATACAACTTCAGTTTCAGAAATCGAAGTTATCTATCGTCGTGTGCTGGGGAACGGTATTTCTTTTTATCAATTTTCTCTCCTATTACAAGATTGAGTATTGCTTTCACTCCACCTTTAAGACATATATTTCAGGATAGGGAACAAATAGAAACTTTTTAGACTGGCAGGTATTTCTTAGAATGAAAGTTGGGATAGCAGATTTTTTAAAAATCACACATTATTAGCGGGATTACAATCAAAGTTACAATACTATATCTCTTGTATTTGGTTCAATATTGTATTTTCTTGTCTATATATTAGCTAAGAGAGAAGTTTTTTAGGTGAATATACCTTTGCTAATGATTGAGTTTTCATGTGATGAGCTATGTTTTACCATGCTCGTGGAATGAGCAGTAGGCAATTGGTATCAATTTTCGTATAGGCGTCAATTTTATCAATTTGGCGATGGATTTGATCGATTGCTATAGATTTTTCTGCTCAATTTTCAGACTATATGCTTCGGCCTTTTCTTTTCGAATATCTTCTAAAGATTTGTAGTAATTGTTTGATGTTGCTAGTCCCGAGCCAGGCTCGAACTCGGGACCCGGTGCTTACAAGACCATTATAAGGTTAGAGGAAAAGCAAACTTCCACTCCGAACTTATGATTCGGGTACAGGTTTCTAGCATCTTCAATCGATGTCTTTAACAGGAGCAGAGTCGGCTGCTGCCACACACTCCACCCCCTGATGAGAAGCCCCGGTCGAATTTCGGCAAGGAGGGGGCCACCCAGTAAACCCCCGCGTGTTCCTATCCGACACTCAGTCGAGGAGCTGAATTGCCGCGAGGCGTGTCGTACCTCAGGCGTGACGTACCTCGTGGTCAACCAGGAAGGGAGTGGTCTGCGCCTCTGGCTCAGCGTGGTGCTGCTATCTCGTGCTGAGATCGTTGGAGAGAGAAGGTTATGTGCTCGTATGTCCAGGGTCATCATTGTAGGAGTTGATGTAGGTGGTCTCGAGCCAGGCCCGAACTCGGCACCCGGTGCTTACAAGACCGACATTATAAGGTTAGAGCAAAAACTAGCTTCCACTCCGAACTTACAATTCGGATACAGGTTCCTAGCATCTTCGATCGATGTCTTTGTCAGGAGCAGAGTCGACTGCTGCCACAGATTCTTCATTTGTTGTCCTCGTCATCGTCTCAGCCTATCTCCGTTTAACCGAAGTTTCTTTTCTTCTCTATCCGCTTCATTTTCCATTGGCCAACACGTTTGTGAAATATAATTTATTTTGAATGTCAAAAACTATTTCCTTTTGTTGTTGTTGTTCAATCTCTTTAAATATAAATTTAAATCTGATGACACCACTCAAAGGAAAAAATAAGAATAAAAGAAAAAAATGAATCGCGTTCAAGTAAAAATTTAATTAGCTAAGAAGAACGCTCCGGTTTTCAATATGAACACTGATTTCCAGCAGCAGTGAACGTGGAAATTATTATTATAAAATTTAGCGTTCACGTCGAACGTTATGAAAATGCTGATGGTCAGGGCTGGTATATAAATTGAAGTGTTTATCCGTAATTGAAACCTTCTGGCAACATTTTGTAGCAGCATTACCCAGAGATAGATAAATAAACTGAGAGATAAATCAAGATGTTTATATTATTAATTTTATACTTTCTTTTAAATATTTGGGATTTTTTTTTGTTGCTTATTTTTTGTAGTTTTTTTGTTTATAGTGATTCAGTTTATATAATTGAAACTGTTCAGAATAAGTTTGTAAGGTTCCTTTATTTTAAAGTCGATGGTTTATACACTAATAACATTTTTTTTGTGTATGTCAAGGACTTGTTTGGTATTAATTCATTAAAACATCAGCGGAACATGTTATGTATGGTGGTTTTTAGGCAATTACTCAACAATCAGATTGATTATAGTGTACTTTTAAACGTGATCGATCTCTATGCTAGCAAATTTTCATACGTTATTCAATTTATGTTCGAATAATATTCATTTGTTTGCAATATTTGAAAATATTTTTAAAATGTGGATTTCACTTTGATGTACGATTCCCTGCACTGTGATCACTGTAAATGGATGTGTTCCGTTATGTATCACTGACAGAAATAAATAAATAAATAAATATATTTAAAATTTAAAATTTATTTTTACAATTGTTAGAATACATGTAGCTAAAGCAGTAGAGAAACAAGAAATTGGTGAAAGAATCTTCATATGTTGGCAAATGGTGTTCTCACTTCATTTTTGCAGGAACTTTTAAGCAGTTTTATTCTCTTTTGTATACTTATATACCGGATATGGAGATCTTTAGTGAACCATCGACCCCTCTGAAATTTTGTGTTGAATCCATTTTCATCATTATCTAAGCTCTATAGCCAATCCTGAGAAATAAATGTTTTAAAGAATTTTTTTGAGCCGGAAGTGAAAATCTTTAGCGAACTTCCTACCTCTCTAGACTTTAATGCTGAATTCCCCTGCAGTCATCATATAAGCTCTACCTGCATATAACCAATACTGAGAAATAGATTCTTCAAGTAAAATATTTAAATCAGAAATAGAAAGGAACCGGAAGTGAAAATTCTTAGTAAACCACACTATCTCATCCTAAATTTGATACTGAATCCGAATCAGATCTAAGCTATATCTATAGTAAATCCCGAAAAATAGATATTTGAAGGAAAATGTAAATTGACATCCCCAAAACCAATAATAGAAATCCTTATGAGTCCCATAACACCCTCATTATATTGGTCTTGAATCCTGAACATTCATTATCAGACAGTCTTTCAGGACTTTTTAGCCAGGTGAGGGAGGAATGAAACTTTAAGGAGGAGGGCAATTTTTCCATTTGCCCTATATAAATAAATAAATATATATATATATATATATATATATATATTTGCATATATATATATATATATATATATATATATATATATATATATATATATATATATACATATATATATATATATATTTATATATATATATATATATATATATATATATATATATATATATATATATATATATATATAAATATATATATATGTATATATATATATATATGTATATATATATATGTATATATGTATATATAGATATGTATATATAGATATGTATATATATATATATATATATATATATATATATATATATATATATATATATAAATAAAAAATGAAAGATTTTAATCGTAAATTATGTATAAACTACTGTATGAACAAAAAAAACCATCTCTAGCATATCTGTTACAAATGAGTAACTATAGACCAAGACTAAGGATAAAAATAGAAGGTAACATATCACTACAATGGAAAGGCGGAATGAGAAGAATATTAGGATACAAAATTCACAATTAAAAGTATATAAATATAAATAAAAATAAAAAGAAAACAAGGCAAAAATGAGAAAAGGCAATAATAATTAGCTCAAGATAAAAGATTAAGAGAACAATCAATTGAAACTACACAAAAAAGGGCGGTTAGTTCGAAATTGCATTCTCATCAGGACAGCCATACAATTCGAATTAAAACCGATAGAATAGCCAGTTTCTGACAGTGGCGATAGTATTTAACTATAGACACCATTGGAACTGTCTACTGGCTAGTGGAAGGAGAAAAATAAATCAATTGAATTATAAATCAGAAAATTAATACCTCCTCGAACAGAAATATGAACTCAGAAGCATAGTTACCACGTGTAAGTAGAAGAAGCGACTGAGCATTTCACCTCACTTTGTCAATGCGAGTGGGCACCGGAATGAATACATTTGAACGATACATAATATGTATGGAGACTTTCAAAAATAGTAATCAGTATAGGACTCAGGACAAGTGGAAAATAGTCATTCGAAAATAGTAAACAGTAATAGACTCAGGCCAAGTGGTAAGTTAGGTGATAAGAATGGGTGAATTCTCAAAAATGAGTTATCCAATCAAAGATAAATAATGCATGTGGAAAAATATTACGTGGTATATTTGAAATTATTAATAATATAATTTACAAATACTTTCGGATATTGGTAATGTTGACAAATGCGTTTAAGATTATTGATGTGGAGAAAGTGAAACCGAGGATCAGAAAGTGGATGTATTCGAAATAGCTGGTTTAAAATGATGTTTCTAAACAATTGAATAGAATTACAAGATTGGTATGATAGCAGCTTTATGATAGTGAAGTTGTAAGAATCTTTTTTATCATCTAGATCAAAGATTGGTGATTACATGATTATGGAGGGTATCTATATTTAGGTCTAAAAAGTTTACAGTTTGACTAACGCTAGGCTCATTAGCAATTAATTCTAGGTTAGATGGGTGAAAATCAATATTAAATGGTTCGGAATCATCAATGATAATACAAATTAAGTCGTCAACATATCTATATATAATATATGAATTAGAGTTAAAATGACATTCATAATAATAAAGATATAAGTTAGCGAGTATACTACTACTACAGCCACCTTGTGGTACACCAGATGTTTGTAAATAAATGTTATCACCTTGGATAATATAATTGTTGTATAGCACAAAGTGCAAGAGCATAGGAAAGTTTTTGACATTAAATACAACATTATTGGAAGATAGATAGTCATAATAAAGAGAGATAATAACTTTATATAAATCTTTAATGACAATATTATTAAATAGGTCTTTAAAATCAAAGGTATGGAAACCAAGAATGTGTGGAAGCTTGCTAAGGTGATTTACTACATCAAAACTATTGTTTAAAATGAAATATCCTGAATTCCTAAATTTAAGAGATTCATTAATTCTATTTAAACAGTTAAGCAAAAACTTTCTAGCTGTAGTGGTAAAGGTATTATGTCCACAAGTGACTGTTTTAAAACTGAGAGGTGATTTATGGAATTTAGGAACCAAAGTAACATAAGGAAATTTAAAAAACTTACAATTATTATTTAATTGCGTATATAATTTTAGCAATTTATATTTGATTTTAATAGACTGATTATTAATGGGTTTAAAAATGTGATTACTTTTTAAGTAATTCTGTAACAGAGAAACATAATATTTTTTACAAATAATGGCATAATTATTAGAAGCTTTATCTACATAAGTTTTGACAAAATGCTGTAGTTCTTTAATAGCAGATAGGAGTTGTTTATAAGGATACCTAGGCTTCGTTAATTTAATGTTTATTGTGCCGATTGTTAATTTTATTTATTAAAATTATAATTGTCAAAAATGCATTTTACATTAAATTAATTATTAGTTTGTATATTGATTATACAGTAGGTGCCGCTTAATGTGATCGCTTTGGGACAGATGCTATTTGATAACAATAACCGATTGATAACAATAAACAAAAAGTATCAGAAACATAATTTTTTTATTTTAAAAGTTAATATTTACTGTACTTTTGCAGATACTACAAATTTAAAAGACAACGATTCACTTAAACACTATTTTAAACAAATCGTTAAAATAGGTTAATTAAAAAAGTCTTCCAAAGTTATCTGTCTTGTATTTTGTCTCAGCAAATTATTTATAAAACTTTCATAGCTGTACTGTCCGCGAAAGTCCCCAGCAGTGCCTATGTGTTGCCCCACGAGTCTCAAAACACGGAGAGCCTCTCTCATTTCAGTAGCAGTTGGAGGATACTCAACAAGGTTTTCATCTTCGTCCTCATCTTCATCCGATGTTTTTTCATCGTTTTCTTCGATAGAACAAGATACAGCTCGGCATACATCTTCACCAGTCATTGTTGTAGTCACTTGAGCGTTCTCATCTATAGACATCCGTTCTGCAAAGTCATTTTCAGTCATGTTGGCTGGTACGAGTACTGTTTCATCGAATTCCGGTACAGCCATACCTTCATCCGCTTTAGCGAACCCACCGTGAGAGAAACAGTTCTTAATTGTATTCTTGGACACTCGATCCCACGACATTGTCAAAAGATGGAGAGCCTGAAGTACATTCGTCTTCTTTGCTAACGCGTTTGCACTCAGTTGTTCCGTACCTTCCATATTTTCCAAAACCCTAGTGCGCATTTCTCCACGGTAATACGCTTTCATTGCACGAATTATTCCTTGGTCACATGGTTGGATAAGTGATGTAGTGTTGGCAGGTAGGAGAATGATTTTGATATGCTTTAATGTGACATTTGCATCGTAGACTCTGCAGTTATCGATGAGTACGGCGATATTGTGATCTAATTCTTTGTCCCACTTTAGAAGCCATTCGCTGAATAGAGCAACTGTCATCCACGCTGCTTTATTGGCAGCATAATCAAGAGGCAATTTCTTAACATCTTTAAAGCATCTCGGCTTTTTGGTTTTTCCGATAACAAAGAGTTTCTTCTTCTTTCCAGTCATGCTCGCACAACAGAGTACAGTTATACGTTCTTTTAAAACATTGCATCCCTTAGAGCTCTCGTTTTTGAGCAGGTACGTATGTCCTGGCAAGGCAAGAAAATAAGGTCCGGTTTCGTCAGCATTGTAGATGTTTTCGGGTGAATAATCAGCGATTATTTTCGGCCATTTTTTGGAAATCCATGCCTTTGCAGCTGGAAAGCGGCATCCTTTTCTTCCCCATGGGTACGTTTGAGCACAATGTTCTCCCTTTTTCTCCAGCGATTAAACCACCTTCCGTTGTGACGAAATTTTTTTGCTCATTTTAGAAGCAAAGATCTTCAGCTTTCTGCCGCATTAAAGGACCATTTATGCATGCATCCTTTTCTCTAACATTGGCAAACCACAGTGTCAAAGCCGATTCGACTTCTCCATATTTCCCAGTACGTCTTCGCTTACAGTTCAAATTTGCGTTCAACTTCACTTTATTTTCAATCTCGTCGCTATTCTTTAACATTTTACAAAGTAATGGCTGAGAGATTTTTAGTGCAGCAGCAGCATTTCTTTGACTCATCTTGGGTAAATTATCAAAACGTTTCAAAATGTCAATTTTGTCCTTAACAGTTAAACCATTACGTTTTTTTCCCATTGCTAAAATGCTTGGCCGTCTGCAATAAAGTCTGAAATGCAACTTGAGAGAGAGAAAAAAATCTACAGCTTACAACAGTCCAAGCATTTTGCTTACTGATAAGAAAAGAGCTCAACGCTTTTCCTACGCCCCCCACCATTCTCAAAGGGCGGAAAAGGAGAGAGAAATCATCATCTGCAGAACCGGCGCCAAGCCCCAGGCGCCGCGCCTGAGGGACGGCCTTGCGGCAAATTCCTGCACGTGCCAACAAAAGGGGCCTTCTTTGGAGTTTGGGGGATCCTCCCTTTGCTTTTACGTATATGTAGTTTGGATTTTTTGTTGAGAGAATGAAAAAAAATCGAAAATGGTACACGAAGGACGAAAGTGAAGTGATAAAGTGATAACAATAAACGAAGGCGCTGATTACAAAAACCGATTTTTTTAACATGTGTTAATATACAAGCGTTCGGGACTTCGCGATTCTGATAACATTAAACGAATGATAACATTATCCGCGATCACATTAAGCGGCACCTACTGTACATGTAATATGTTCTAAACATACTGCTGTGTACATTGCGTTGGTGGCCGCAAAACCCACCCATTTTTGTGCTTAACGGGATACTAAGTTAGCAAACTAAAAATAAGGTTAATAGGAAAGGAACTAACATTTATTTATCACATACTTAATTTACACTCCTTAGTTTTACAAATTCAATAAGTATCACAATAGTGGAATACATCTCAAGGGTAGTTCGGGGGGTGTAATGCCAGATGAATTGATATTTGGTTGGAGCACTTGGTGGGATGCATTAATTAGCTTTTCCTTAAAAACACAAATTCAGACAGAGAGGTTATCCTCATATAGTTAATTGTACGGTACCTGATCTTCTTTCATAAAACTTGGGTAACACCGATGCTTTGTCACACTTTACACTTGCAATACCAGATGAACATGAGCTCTCCTTCTAATTCCTATATCAGAGACGCACACACAACTCTTAACACTGCTACAGCCGCTTACTCTTTTCTAGTCCAACTCAAACAGCCTGCCTTGACCAATTCTGATCTTCAACTTTGAGCAACTCTCACTTATATCCCTTTTTCGGTCGGCGGCCTACGTTCTGGAATGTAGAGCTGAGGGCTAATCCGTAGACATGGGGTCGCCGTCTCGGTTGCCGCCAAACGGCTTAGCGTGGTATGTAAACATGGGGCGTGGTATGTAAGATATGGGGCCACCTGTATACTATCGCCCACCTGCTTAGCGTAGGGATAATCCGCCCGCAATCCTGGTTCTATCATTTTAATCCTTCCAAATATTTAATACTTTACATTTCTGGCATTACATTCATAATATAACCTTTTTAAGTAGATGTAAGGTAGTATACTTCCATAGATGGAATGCTTCAATAGGAATGGAATGTGAACAAGCAAGTTGATATATGAATTTATAAAAATCAAAAGTTATAGACTGAAGAAGTTGTTTAGGGTGATGGCAGAATGGAATGCGAAATTTAGACCCTTTATTCATAATATCCCTAAGTATATCATCCTGAACTATACTGAGATCCCCAGTAATAATGTGTCCATGAGAGGAGTTGACATAAGGGGCAAGATTTTTATTGCTGCATACACATGATGTAAGGTCATCGGTGTTTAATGTCTTGGAAACTTCATTGTAATTGTAAATAGTTCTACCAATTGGTAAATTATATTTGAATGATTTTTGTATTTTGATTTCTTTTACTGGTAACAAGTGCTGATGTTTTTCAAATAAATTATTGAAGTTAAGGGAATTAATAATAGGGTGTTTAAAAGAAATTACACAGTAAGCTATTTTAGTATGTGGATTTGGTGAATGGAGAAGGTGGTAATTTAAGAAACTTGTACGTGAAATAAGCAAATCATAAAATAAATGTTTAAAATGCTCATGAGTTAATTTTAATTTTAAAAAATTAGTATAAACAATACTTAATTTGCATTTTCTGACTTTATATAACCAAGTTCTAACAGGTAGAAAATTGAAAGTTTGAGAATAATTATATTGTAATTTCAAAATGTCTGCATTGTAATCAATAGTTTTACTTAAGTTACTTTTTCCTTTGTCACGCTTATATCGCTTTTTACTAGGAGTTGAATACTACTAGGACTACTGACTTGAATACTACTGACAATTTACTAGGACTTTGAATATTGAAAAAGATGTTTATATACTGAAGATTTATTAGAATTGTATTCAAAACTATTGTTAACTACATTATTATTATTATAAATTTGATTTAAGCCATAGGGGAAGAGAGTTTTATATTTTTTAATGTAATAATTTTCATATACTAATCTATCAGTGAGTGAAATTTTAATATCTAAAATATGAAGGGATACATTTTTAAATCCGTGTGTAGCAAAGTGCTGATATTCAAATTGATTTTTAATAGGGAGATCATTAAAGACTTTATGGTCAAATTTTTTAATATGATCCCTGTGGACATTCATTCTCAGATGTAAAGGGTTACTGGTTTGGCCAATATAGGATAAGTTACAAATAGTACAATTAAGTTTGTATATGCAATTAAAAACTTTGCAGAATTTTTGTGAAGTGGAATTATTATTAATTTGTGATGAGTCAGCATGAGGACAAGTTTTGCACCTAAGATTATTTCATCTATTGAACGAATATGATTTAGATTGAGAGTAGGTATGGTATTCTTCCCAATCGTCTATAACGCTTAATTGGTCAATGTTTGTCGATCTATAATTATCCCAATTCATAATAATAATAGACCGGACACTAGATAATGAATAAAATTTACATCACGAATTTTAATTAAAATTCCCAATATAAACCCCTTCAAAAACTATTTTGTCAGGTACGAATTTCAAACTATAACTAATACCATAAAGAATTGAAACGAAATTTCGGCGAGTAACAAAACAAGCGTAGTAGATAAGATCTAAATGAGATTTCCATACGAAACATTCATAAATAATCAAAATCTTCCGGAAAGGAAGATATACAAAGTCATTAATACGTATGTGTCTGACTGAATCCCTTCAACTGCAGGCGAAAGAGGGCCACATATAGTGGAAATGCATGTCTAGATTAAAATGTAAAAATAAGCAATATAAGATATTGACGTCTGGGTTAACAAAAAGATACAGAAATAAATAACACAAAAAAACACAATAAACTCTAATGCCTGCCGAGAGATGTCAGCACTATACACACACATATAAAACGAGTTTGATAATCGAGTGTGAGATCTACCAAAAAGAGCAATAACCCACAGAAAAAATCATAACATCATGTCTCGCTTTACGAGGAAATAAGAAAAAAGCGAGACATGACATTCATTGAGATGGCAATCGAGAAAGGATATCCACGTCTTTCCTGAAAAGACAAGTAGGCTTTGCATGTAAATATCAAGAGAGATCTCATTTGAACGAGATATTGGGTATTCTTGAATAAATTACAATGAAGTTGGCAACGCAAACTTACTGGGAAAAACCGTATAAGAGAAATAGACCATAAATGTATCTGCTCGCCTGGCAGTGTAGAGAGGTTGAAGTTGACTTTGAGGAGGCTGATCATTTAAGAGTTGATGTACAGGTGGATGGTGTACGTGAGATGTATTATTTTAATGTTTTTAATATTGATTGAAGTTGAGATAGAGAAAATTAAAAAAAAAAATTTATGGTATAGGTGAATTATATGTTTTTAAATTTATAATGCCGATTTTATTGTATATATGTTTTTAATGTTTTATATGAGTCGTGAAAGTATAAATAAATGGTTTTTTTAGAATTGTTGATTAGATTTATTAAATAATTTTCGAGTGACGAGGATTTGACTTTTCACTTCGAGATTTTATTCTTTGAAAATTTGAATTTTGATACTCTTGACTTTTGGATCTTTCATGTTCATTATTCGTGGTCACAATGAGGTTAACTACGGATGCGTGCAGGCTTCCGGGAGTGGTGTCGCGACCGCGCAGCCGGCTGGTAACCGGGATTTAAATGAGGTCACAATCCCTCATTGGCCATTTTATTGCACCTAGCCCGTATGTTTACCCGTAAAGTTTTATCAGTAGCAGATCCTGAAAAATAGATGCTTCGAGGAATAAATTCGTGAAACAATTGTATGATAAAATTTACCAAAACAAATTATTTAAACAAGAAAGATAAATTATGCATAAAGCATTGATTATGAAACACTTTCCAACTGAAATGCAATTTCATTTAAGCATTGCTAAAATGCGATACATTCAGCGCTGCTACATTTCAAATTATCACAGTACTATAATAATGTATTATATTTGAAAACTTAAAACTTCGTCCAATAAAAATGAACTTTATTCAAATGACGTCATCGAAATATAAATTGTCTGTCTCTCTATGTAAAATAAATGAATATTTCATTCATATTACTTATTTACTATTCCAGACTCCAGAGATAAATATTTTTGCGTGAAAAATATTCAGCAATTCTTATACAACTCATCTTACAATGACTTGTTTACATTCTGCATCAATTAAAATGAAGCTTCGTTGTACAAATAAGCAGAGTTTGATGATCATTTAAATGCAAAAATATTATAATTGTGTTGGCGCAGAATATAGATGGTCAGAAAATACGCAAAAATAAAGCGGTTTTAGAACGGATGCAACACTAAATATAAATTTTACATAATATAAAAAATCACGATTTTGACACTGAGAGAATAAGATGAATGCCATATTTTATTTTGAAGTGGATCAAGTGATCTCTTTATATAATATATGCTTAATTATTATTTTAATTTTTATTTAAAAAAAACTACCGAACATATTTTACTGAACTTTCTTTTATATATTTTATGGGATAATTTGAATATTTCCTAAAATTTTCGAAGCAATTTGTGAATTTTAACTTAAAAAATGTTTGAAAAATTAGGTCTCATAGGGTTCAATGTATTTCAGTTTTCAACCCGGGTTCAATCCAAAACTAATTGGGTGATATTATTCATTTATATTCCCATAAGTCCCACATACCGTCTGAACAACATAGTGAAATTTCATTTTGATAAAGTCATTTTTACGGCAGTTATCATGAAAACGGACAGACAGACAGACAGACAGAACGAACAAAGTCATAAACAGTTTTCAACTATGTTCAAACGTGTTAAAAATGTCTCTACCTGATTTTAAACCATCAGCATTCCAGATGACGCTTCTACGCTCTAATACCACTTGCAACACAAGAGATATATAATCGCATCAGTCAGAATTGAAATCCAATAATAAAGAAGAAGACTGTGGAAGATGTTGGGCTGTTAGACTGAACACATGACAATGGACAACTTTCGGATTTTCCCCGGGAAATATATAATCCATAATTTTAAGGAGAGAGATTTTTAATGAGCCAGAAATCGACTTAAAAGTACTAAATACCATCATTAGGCTTCTGTTTAAGTCGATTTTAACTGATTAAAATATCCCTATATGAAATTCACTAGTTAAAATTCCCCTATATCCACCATTAAAAATTTGACATCAGGATTTTTTTTTTGTTCTGATCAAGATTATGTTTTTTGTTCTCAATTTAGAGGGGATATCGTTGTGGCCACTGTGGACGAAAGCTACGGGGCATCGGGATTCAACTCCATAGTTGCTGTTTCAAATCTAGAGAATAATAATTTTTTGATTTTCTAATGATTGTTGTTTGACATTTCTGACTTCTATTCAAGTCGAATTATGATTGATGGATAAAGAAAGAACAATGCAAATTGCTGCTTAAATAAAATCATAAAAACAGACGATTGTTTCGAAAATACTCTGAATTTTTTTCTTTAGTGCGAAGAATCCTAAATGAAAGCTTAATTACGTGCTAGCAAAAACGTTAAAATACAGCAGTAGTATCTCACATGATGTGATTTAAAAGAGAGGTAAAATGAAAACAGTATTGACAAACACAAAAAAGGAACGCAAAATGGGATGTGATAAAACAATAATATAGATAGAAAGAAAACAAAAAAGATCAATCATGCTTAAAGCATTGATTATGAAACACTTTCCAACTTCAATGCAATTTTATTTAAAAAAGTCGAAAATGCAATACATTCCTCGGTAATATTTTAAAACTTATCGCAATACACATTGATTTATTATATTTGAAAACTTAAACCTTCATTGAAAAAAATGAACTTCATTCAAATGACGGCATTGAAATATAAATTGCCTGGTTTAAATATCTCTAAAATGCAATACATTCCACGGTAATATTTTTTAAACTATCATAATACTACGATAATTTATTATATTTGAAAACTTCATCGAAAACAACTGAAATAAATTCAAATGACGTCATAGAAAAAATAACACGCTTGGATCTCTCTATAAAAGCAGGATTTCATTCATAACTTTCTCCATTTCATTCATCACAATACTATAATAATTTATTTTATTTAAAAATTAAGACCATGGAGCTTCAATTCATAAACTCTATGCTTAAAACTTGATCGAAAAAAATCGTCCTTCTGTTTATAAAATCAATTAATATTTCATTCATATCAGCCATGCAGACTCCATGGACTGAATTATTTTGTGTTAAAGAAATACAGTAATTCTAATACAACTCATTCTACATATTTTGCTGTTTACATTTTACATAGGTGAAAAATAGGCTTAGTTGCAGAAATAATCAAATTTGAATGAGAATTTAAACTCAAAAATATTGTCATTGTGTTGTTTTAGTATGTAGATGCACAGAATTTAAGCAAAAATAAAGTAGTTTTAGGACGGATACAACACTCAATATGAATTAAAAAGAACTTTAAAAAATCACGATTTTGAAACAAGATGGATGCCATATATCATTTTGAAATGGGTCATGTGATCGTTTCATATCATGGTCACGTGATCGCTTCATATAACATGTGTAATTATTATTTTAATTTTTATTTAAAAAACTACTGAATATATCTCGCTGAATTTTTTTTATATATTTTATGGAACAATTTGACTATTACCTAAAACTTTCGAAGCAATTTGTGAATTTTAAATCCGCTTAAAAAACGTTTGAAAAATTAGGTCCCATAGGGCTCAATGTATTTCATTTTTTCAACCCGGGTTCATTCTAAAACTAATTGGGTGATATTATTCATTTATATTCCCATAGGTCCTACAGACAGTCCGAACAACATACTAAAATTTCATTTTGATTAAGTCATTTTTACGGCAGTTATCGTGCTAACGGACAGACAGACAGACAGACAGAATGCACAAAGTCATAAACACTTTTCAACTTTGTTGTAAAGTGTTAAAAAAGATATATGGTAATGCCATGTCTCAGAGAAATGACATCTTTGACAAATCATTAACGAGATCGCTGGATATTTTATTGATTTAAAAAAAATTAAAAAAATTTAAATCAGCAACTGACGAACACTTTTAAAAAATAAAGGCTAAATAGCAATCAAACCCAGTTATTAGTCTTCCAGCAGTGATGGGAAATAGAAGTTTTTTTTAGTTTCTTGATTTCGGCGATGATTCGTATTATGTCTTATTAATATTTTCTCTACTACGAGTATATTAAAATATCGGATTGAAATTTCCGTATGTACAATCCGTAAAATGGACACTCATCTTTTTACCATTACGAACGTATTATTGAATATAAATTTTTTAGAGATATGTCAGTGTGTTTCCTGTAGTCCGAGTAGTAAGATATAAACGTTATATCGAAGACTTATAACAAGTACTTATAACAAACTTTTCAGGACCTCGCAATGCAGAATCATGAGAAATTAAAAAATCTGATGTGGCCAGCACATGACTTTCCTTATATAGTGCAATGTATTTACTTCTTTCACATTGAAAAAATGGTGAAAAGATCCACGATACAGCGTTCGTAACATTGAATTGTATATTTTGTGCCTTTTCGGGTAACTACATGTAAAATTATTTCGTACCCACTTAAATTGTTTCGCGCAATTTTAAATTTACAATTATCATTATTGATAGCATCCTCAATAAGCAATATAGTCCAGATATTAAACTATTTTAATAATAAATTCATCAATTGGGCGTTAGTTAATTAACTGGGCGTCATTTTTACAATTTTGGTGACAATTTCTTCAATCAGGGGCAAAATATCGCCAAGTTGGCGATATTTCGCTAGATTATCAGCCAAGTTCGTCACATGTATCGTCAAGTGTTACAAACAAACGGAGAAAAAAGAAATTATTATATACTAGAAAGCAGTAACGTAGCTTAAGACTTTTGACTGGGGAGGCGGAAAATTTAGCAAAAAATTTGGTGTTAAAAGTGAAATTTATATTGGAATTCCCATTTTTAACACTTTACAACAAAGTTGAAAAGTGTTTATGACTTTGTTCATTCTGTCTGTCTGTCTGTCTGTCTGTCCGTTAGCACGATAACTGCCGTAAAAATGACTTAATCAAAATGAAATTTTAGTATGTTGTTCAGACGGTCTGTAGGACCTATGGGAATATAAATGAATAATATCACCCAATTAGTTTTGGATTGAACCCGGGTTGAAAAAATGGATTACATAGAGCCCTATGGGACCTAATTTTTCCTGCATTTTTTAAGCGGATTTAAAATTCACAAATTGCTTCGAAAATTTTAGGCAATATTCAAATTGTTCCATAAAATATATAAAAAAAAATTCAGTGAAATATATTCAGTTGTTTTTTAAATAAAAATTAAAATAGTAATAACACCTCTTATATGAAGCGATCACGTGTCCAGGATATGAAACGATCACATGACCCACTTCAAAATGATATATGGCATCCATCTTGTGTCAAAATCGTGATTTTTAAAGTTCTTTTTAATTCATATTGAGTGTTGTATCCGTCCTAAAACTACTTTATTTTTGCTTAAATTCTGTGCATCTACATACTAAAACAACACAATGACAATATATTTGAGTTTAAATTCTCATTCAAATTTGATTATTTCTACAACTAAGCCTATTTTTCACCTATGTAAAATGTAAACAGCAAAATATGTAGAATGAGTTGTATTAGAATTACTGTACTTCTTTAACACAAAATAATTCAGTCCATGGAGTCTGCATGGCTGATATGAATGAAATATTAATTGATTTTATAAACAGAAGGACGATTTTTTTCGATGAAGTTTTAAGCATAGAGTTTATGAATTGTAGCTCCATGGTCTTAATTTTTAAATAAAATAAATTATTATAGTATTGTGATGAATGAAATGAATGAAATTCTGCTTTTATAGAGAGATCCAGGCGTGTTATTTTTTCTATGACGTCATTTGAATTTATTTCAGTTGTTTTCGATGAAGTTTTCAAATATAATAAATTATCGTAGTATTATGATAGTTTAAAAAATATTACCGTGGAATATATTGCATTTTAGAGATATTTAAACCAGGCAATTTATATTTCAATGCCGTCATTTGAATGAAGTTCATTTTTTTCAATGAAGGTTTAAGTTTTCAAATATAATAAATCAATGTGTATTGCGATAAGTTTTAAAATATTACCGAGGAATGTATTGCATTTTCGACTTTTTTAAATAAAATTGCATTGAAGTTGGAAAGTGTTTCATAATCAATGCTTTAAGCATGATTGATCTTTCTTGTCTTAAGTTTTATTTCAAGAAGTTTTATTTATTGGTTAATAAAACAAGGAAGATCAATCATGCTTAAAGCATTAATTATGAAACACTTTCCAACTTCAATGCAATTTTATTTAAACAAGTCTAAAATGCAATACATTCCTCGTTAATATTTTAAAACTTATCAGAATGCTACATTAATATATTATATTTGAAAACTTAAACCTTCATTGAAAAAAATGAACTTCATTCAAATGACGGCATTGAAATATAAATTACCTGGTTTAAACATCTCTAAAATGCGATACATTCCTCGGTAATATTTTTAAAACTATCATAATACTACGATAATTTATTATATTTGAAAACTTCTTCGAAAACAACTGACATTCATTCAAATGACGTCATAGAAAAAATAACACGTCTGGCTCTCTCTATAAAAACAGCATTTCATTCATAACATTTCCCCAATCAATTCATTCATCACAATACTATAATAATTTATATTATTTAAAAATTAAGACCATGGAGCTACAAGTAATTAAACTCTATGCTTAAAACTTCATCGAAAAAAATCATCCTTCTCTTTGTACGAGTAAATTCAATGAAAATTTCATTCATATCAGCTATGCAGAATCTATGGGCTAAATAATTTTGTGTTAAAGAAATACAGCAATTCTAATACAACTCATTCTATATATTTTGCTGTTTACATTTTACATAAGTGAAAAATAGGCTTCGTTGTAGACATAATCTAATTTGGATGATCATTTAAACTCAAATATATTGTCATTGCATTGTTTCAATATGAAGATGCACAGAATTTAAACAAAAATAAAGAGGTTTTAGGACGGATGCAACACTCAATATGAATTCGAAAGAACTTAAAAAATCACAATTTTGAGACAAGTTGGATGCCATGTATCATTTTGAAGTGGGTCATGTGATCTTTTCTTATCATGGTCGCGTGATCGCTTCATATAAGAGATGTAATTATTCTTTTAATTTTCATTTAATAAACTACTGAATATATTTCGCTGATTTTTTTTTATATTTTTCATGGAACAATTTGAATATTACTTAAAACTTTCGAAGCAATTTGTGAATTTTAAATCCGCTTAAAAATGTTTGAAAAATTAGGTCTCATAGGACTCAATGTATTTCATTTTCTCAACTCGGGTTCAATCCAAAACTAATTGGGTGATATTATTCATTTATATTCCCATAGGTCCTACAGACCGTCTAAACAACATACTAAAATTTCATTTTGATTAAGTTATTTTTACGGCAGTTATCGTGCTAACGGATAGACAGAATGAACAAAGTCATAAACACTTTTCAACTTTGTTGTAAAGTGTTATTAAATAATTTTAAACACGAAAGATCAATCATGCATAAGCATTGATTATGAAACACTTTCCAACTGAAATGCAATTTCACTGAAAAACTAACAGTCACTGAGCAATTTCACTGAAAAACTAAAATTTGGTAGGTAAGTTTTTTGTGGGAAACCCTGATGTTCATTTGATTATAGTACGATTCGTAATAAAAGAATCTGCCTTCTTTGCGAAATAGCCGGCAGAAATTGCCTTAATCCACTCTAGCTAAAAACCAATGGACCAAATTTCACACAATTTGGTATATAAAATTTCAATAACCTACAAATGATTTATATACCAAATTTAACAAAGTTTGTTATATAAATCACTTGTAGGCTATTCTAGTACGATTCGGAAAAAAGGAACGGGCTATTTTTGCGAAATGGCTCACAAAAATCGTTTAATATAAAAATAAAATACTACGTGTGCTCAATTATATCAATTAAATGCCAATTTTATACGTGATTTTTGACAACAAAAAGAATAAGACTAACCCCATTACTCTAGGACTAGCCGTTCTTGAGATATTTAAGTTTTTTTGCGTTTTCGCTGCGCCACTTTTGACAATAAGTCAATCTATCAAATGAGAACCAAATTTAAGTGTAACGTGCAAATTCAAAGTCATATAAAATATTTATGGATGTTATTTTGTGCAGATAAACTCAAATTATTATTGAAGAAATAAAGAGAACGTGGATATGAGTCTGCAGAGAAAGACATGTGCTGTCCACATCAGCATTTTTAATAATATTACAACAATGATTTATAGATGTGAACGGGGATTATTTGCAGGCCATTTCGAAAAAAAACGTAGGATCTATATTCAAAGATATACCAAATTGTTGTAGAATAAAATGTTCTACAAATTTAATCTGTGTACCATATTTTTATTCTCTAGGACGTAGGAAAATGCATTAGAAACGCCATCAAATAAGTATATTATGAAAAGTAATATTAAATTAAAAAAGAATTTGAAAAATTGTTATCTACCAAATTTATTTCAAAATGTGAAGCCTCTCCCATATACAAAATAATTAAACTCTTGGAAAGATATTTATAATATAATATATCTATTTTTTCTTTCTGGAGAATATCGCAAAAGTCAGAATTTAATTGAATTCGTTTTTCTCTCTATATTAATTAATTTTTAATTAAAAAACTACCTAACATATTTTACTGAAATTTTTTTTATATATTTTATGAGATAATGTGAATATTTCCAAAAAATTTCGAAGTAGTTTGTGAATTTTAAATGTTCTTAAAAAATGTTTGAAAAATTAAGTCCTATAGGGTTCAATGTATTTCATTTTTTCAACCCGGGTTCAATAAAAAACTAATTGAGTGATATGATTTATTTATATTCCCGTAGGTCCCACAGACCGTCTGAAAAGCCTACTAAAATTTCATTTTGATAAAGTCATTTTTACGGCAGTTATCGTGCTAACGGACAGACAGACAGACAGACAGACAGAATGAACAAAGTCATAAACACTTTTCAACTATGTTGTAAAGTGTTAATAAAAATGCAAATAGTGGATGAAATGCACGAGTTTTTAAAACATTACCAATATAGGATGAACACCAGATATAACATTTTAAAAGTTTCTTATTTCTAAATTATATGAACTTTTGCAATCATTTTATTAAATATGAAGTCATGGTCACCCATAGGCGATGTAAAGGGGGGGGGTCACACTCCCCCTTGGACATTAATATAACAAAGGCGAGCATCACACAGACCTGTCGATGTTGTACATCATGGGCTTGAGTTTGCCCTCTCCCTCCCCCACGGAAAAAGTTTTACAGGCGCCTATGTATGAAGTTGAAATATATTAGAATATTATTAGCAATTGATAAAAATATATATATCAGTTTTGTAAATATAAACCGCTACAACTAACGAAATAAAGCAATTCAAAGGAGTGCACTGAAAATGGATGAGAACACTGTAGTCAACAATGTACTTAAACAATTTTGTATATTAATTATTAGAAATACTATAAAAATAAAAACTTAAAAATTTCTTAACCGCAATATGCTAAACATTCGCTAGGAAATTATCAATGGATTTTGTTTAATTGAGATTCTCCTGTAACGTGATTTTAAAGGGGGAAATCAGATATATTTTTTTCTAAAACTCACAAATACGAAACGGATTCTTCGCCATATTGTTGCTGTGACTAAATCTACTTCACAAACTACTTAAGTTTAATGGCAGTCATTATTAGTGTGTTTCCATGTCTTGATACTATTTAAATTTGGGCGAATGTCCTGTTATTCGTGGAAAATGATTCGTATTTTTTAGTATTATATATGACTTTTTCTGTAAAGATCAATTAATAGAACCATGTTTGACCCAAAATGGCGGATCTATTCCCCTTGCTGAAGAAATTTTCATTCATGAAAAGTCACGTCCCATATCCAATCATTGTCTGTCATTACGTTGTTTATAAAGGATTGAAAAAAGGGGAGGAAATAGCCATGTCTTCCAATAAGCTAGCTTATAATTCTAGCTTATCAACCTAGCTTATTAGCTTATTAGAGTGTAACTGGTGGGCAAGAGGATAATACCATACTTCTTTCATTGAACCTTAAAAGCTATATGATTTCAGCTTCTAGATATGAGTTTTAATGGGAAAAATACATTAAAACGTCTTATTTTAAGTAAGTAAAGTGTAATAGGTTTCTGAACAAAAGACATATATATTCACAAAGTTATATTAAAAAGCATAATAAATAAAAGTATCTTTAAATTATATTTCAAATAGGGAAGGCTAAGCTTCTGAGCCTCAATGGGCGCTGCGCCACTGCTAGAAAGTATGCTCGTCATATGAAGGAATTAAAAATTTACAAAACATTGCCCCATTTAGCGTCATTTTTATCAATTTGGTGACATTTTTATCAATTTGGCATTACTAACATTACTAAATTTGATTACTAAATGACATTACTAAATTTGATCAAGCTACTAAGTTGGTGACATTCCGCCAAATTCTTCACAAAAATTTCGCCAAGCGTTACGGACGGAGAAATAGGTCATTCTTATAACAGATTCTCATATTCTTTCTAAGATATTGAATTTTCATCAATAAGTTGTCATTTTCTTTGATTTAGCTTCATTTTTATCAATTGACGAAGTTTTTATCCATTTAGCGCCATTTTTCTCAAGTTTTCTACATTTTCGAAAATTTGGTAACATTTAAAAAGTTAATTAAATAGGTTATTTTTACTAAATGACAAATACAAATACAAAACTACTATCCAAAGTGTATTTTCTCGTGAGTGGAACGAGCTAGATCCACAAGACTGATGTCACCAAATTTACTGCATAATATTACATGTGAAATGTGTAAATAATTCACAATAGTTAATATTTTTTGTATTTTGTATAATTTCTGATAAGCTTATTTGAATAATGTGCAATATCTCAAGAAAGGTTCATGCTAGCGCTCAAAAGTTTTTGTCAATCAATTTCTAATGAAAAATTACATAGGAAATGATTATTTGCTTAACTTTATTAAAAGTTTTGATATTATGATTTTTTCACAATTTCACTCAAAATTTGGAAATTCTGAACATTCGATCACATTTAAAAAAAATCTGATGTGGGCAACACATGACTTTCCTTATATAATGTAATGAATTTACCACTTTTACAGTAAAATAAATAGGTTTTTCTTATAGTATATACTAATATTCTTTCCAAGATATTGAATTTTCGACAATTAGTCGTCATTTCATTGATTTAGCGTCATTTTTATCCATTTGGAGAGATTTTCGTTAATTTGGCAACATTTCAAAAAGTCGCCTAGTTGGCGACATTCCGCCAAATTCGTCGCCAAAATCTCGCCAAGCATTATGGATAAAGAAATAAGTTATTCTTACAGCAGATAAATGACTACTGGCGTTCAAATACAAAAGTATTACTCAAAGTATCTTTTTTCATGAATGGAACGAGCTAGATCCACGAGAATAATGTCATCCAATTTATCGCATGGTATTACTGAAAAGTGAACATGTTTCTCAATAGGAAATATTTTTTTTATTTTATATGACTTTCTGATAATTTTTTTTGAAAAATGTGCAATATCTCAAGAACGGTTCATGTTAGCGTTCTAAAATTTATGTCAATCGTTTTCTAATGAAAAATTACATCAGAAATGTCTATTTGCGTAACTTTATTAGTGGTTTTGATTTTTTGACGATTTTTTCAAATATTCATTCGAAAATTTAGGGGTGTTCTAAACATTCGATTGCGTACAAAAACAATAAGCTTTCAGTGTTTATGGATTGTGATTTTTGTACCAAATTTGGTTTGAATCGGTCCATTCGTTCGTCAGTTATCGTCTCCACAGACTCACTGACGCACACACACACACACACCCAGACATCACTTCAAAAATGTCCACAGGCACACTGCACACACACACACAGACATCACTTCAAGAATGTTTTATTCGTGGTCAGGGATGCTTGAAACGTGCTCTTCCGTCGAAAACTCGAATTCGAATTTTCGACCCCGTCACAATACTTTCCTTATACATTATGTACAATAAGGAAAGTAATAAATTGGCGTCACGTCTGATTTCAATTAGCAGAAACAACAAGCACAACTATAATAGAAGGTCTTTATTTCACTTCCTATAAGACGTACAAAATTTAAAAAAGGCCAGAGCGCTTTCGAGCGTAAATACGCTCTTCGTCAGTGGCTACTTGGAAAATAGAAATACTCGTTCATATATAGACCAGAAAAGGTGACAAATTTGCATAAATACAATTATCGATAAACTTACGTGCATCTAAGGAGAATCCAAAAATACAAAACATTTTGAACAGATTCAAAATCGAGCATACATCACGAAAAGTACAATAAATTTATAATTTTATTACAGAAATTTCAAATTCAAAACTTTTTTAAAAAAATATATAGGGGGCAGTTAGGCCCAATCCCCGAGAGGATGAAGTCAAAGCTAACTATGAAAAGACTTGAATTGCATGGAGTCGAGAATGAGTCGCCAAGCATAACTCAAAACCTGAACGGGGTCAAATTTACAAATCGACTCGCGGTAAATAAAAACAAGAAAGATCAATCATGCTTAAAGCATTGATTATGAAACACTTTCCAACTTCAATGCAATTTTATTTAAACATGTCTAAAATGCAATACATTCCTCGGTAATATTTTAAAACTTATCACAATATTACATTAATTTATTATATTTGAAACCTTAAACCTTCATCGAAAAAAATTAACTTCATTCAAATGACGGCATTAAAGTATAAATTGTCTGGTTTAAACATCTCTAAAATGTGATACATTCCTCGGTAATAATTTTAGAATTATAATAATACTACGATAATTTATTATATTTGAAAACTTCATCGAAAACAACTGAAATTCATTCAAATGACGTCATAAAAAAATAACACGCCTGGCTCTCTCTATAAAAGCAACATTTCATTCATAAATAATTCCCCCATTCATGTCATTCATCACAATACTATAATAATTTATTTTATTTAAAAATTAAGACCATTGAATTACAAGTAAGTAAACTCTATGCGTAAAACTTCATCGAAAAATATCGTCCGTCTCTTTCTAAAATCAATGAATATTTCATTCACATCAGCTAAGCAGACTCCATGGACTAAATGATTTTGTGTTAAAGAATTACAGCGATTCTAATACAACTCATTCTACATATTTTGCTGTTTACATTTTACATAGGTGAAAAATAGGCTTAATAGTAGAAATAATCAAATTTGGAAGAGCATTTGAACTGAAATATATTGTCATTGCGTTGTTTCAGTATGTAGATGCACAGAATTTAGGCAAAAATAAAGCACTTTTAGGACGGATACAATACTCAATATGAATTAAAAAGAACTTTAAAAATCACGATTTTGACACAAGATGGATGCCATATATCATTTTGAAGTGGGTCATGTGATCGTTTCATATCCTGGACACGTGATCGCTTCATATAAGAGGTGTTATTACTATTTTAATTTTTATTTAAAAAACAACTGAATATATTTCACTGAATTTTTTTTTATATATTTTATGGAACAATTTGAATATTGCCTAAAATTTTCGAAGCAATTTGTGAATTTTAAATCCGCTTAAAAAATGCAGGAAAAATTAGGTCCCATAGGGCTCTATGTATTCCATTTTTTCAACCCGGGTTCAATCCAAAACTAATTGGGTGATATTATTCATTTATATTCCCATAGGTCCTATAGACCGCCTGAACAACATACTAAAATTTCATTTTGATTAAGTCATTTTTACGGCAGTTATCGTGCTAACGGACAGACAGACAGACAGACAGACAGAATGAACAAAGTCATAAACACTTTTCAACTTTGTTGTAAAGTGTTAATAAAGAGGGATTCAAAAAGGATAATATTACGAGGGTTATTACAACGCATAAGAAGGAAAGTTCTTTCAAAAATGGGCCGGAAATTTTCTTTTACAACAAAATGAGCAAGGGCCGTAGAAAATTTACCGCCTTTGACATCCCTAGCATGTGCTGTCAAACGGATACCAATAGTACGTTTTGTACTGCCAATATAAAATTTAAAGTTACCATCGGTGGACAACAGGAGAACCGCATACACCCCAGCAAAGCTTTTAAAGTCATCCGTAGCACCCAACTTATGGGACCGAATCCAGTTAAATAAAGAAGGAACATTAGAGTTGAGCAGGCCTGAAACCAAACTCAGAGCAGAACCGAAAGCGCTCTGGCCTTTTTAAAATTCTGTACGTCTTATAGGAAGTGAAATATAGACCTTCTATTATAGTTATGCTTGTTGTTTCTGCTAACCAATAAATGTGCTTATTTATAGTACAGTTGGAAATTCCTTGTTAGTATGACTTATAATTTAAATAAAAAGTATTATATAATGCAGAAGGCGCGCATGGCAAATAATAAATTAGAAATGTTATTTAGCATATATTGCAGAAAATGTGTCATTTGTCAAGAGTGCTTCACTTATAGGCCATTGCTTTTAAATAAAACACCATTTTAACTGGGTAAGCTCGTTCTGTATTCTGTGATTCCAAAATCTTTAAAATACATCCCAGAAACGCATTTAGTAAAATTAATTCCGACACAAAGGAATAAATATATGCACATATATATGAATTCTGTTGCCTCTAATTTATTACAAATTTGGCTGTGGTTTATTATACAGTTAGCATTAATATAGCTATATTTACTAAAAAGATTATAAGATTACTGAAAACTTTCAATTTTACAAAAGTTTTTAAATGTAATGTTGAAAAAAAATTATTTGTCACATGCGCTTAAATGTATCATTTTACCACTGTCAAATAAAATCCGTAACAAGTACACGCTTTTCGAATCTGTCAGTAAGAGATGCTCTACGTATGGAAAAGTGCGATATATTTTATAAATGTTTCGATAAATAACATTAATTTTCTGACGCAAGTCTCACAATATAATGTTATTGAATAATTGTTTTTTTCCTATTCTGTCTGCTTCTTTCTTGAAGTACTTTCTCAAAATATAACGTATTGTTATCTTAATCCAATTGTAAATCAACGTATTTTTTCAATTTAGAAGGTAGAGGCAACTCACTAATACCTAATGGCAGATGACAATTTTCTTTCAGCTTCCTTCTTATTAAAAGCCTGCAAACTCGCTTCAAGCTCATAGGAACAATGAAATGATTCTTAAAATCTAACGCAATATTATCGCTAAACATCTGGATGAAGTTCCTCACATCTTCTTCTGTTTCCAATTTTTGACCTACTTGCATATCCCGAAACACACTTGTTGTCCAGTAAGGAAAGTCCTTTAGCAGGAATTCACAGCAAGACACTGCTTTTTCATATAAATCAATGCACTTGATGCTTCTACCTTGAACATTGAAATATTTCAACTTAAAAGAAGATGAGAGACTGGGATTGATCGTCTTAATAAATGAAACAGCATTGAAGAGTAACATCATACCATCCCAGCACTTCTTTGGTGTGCAATTTGAATCCATATAGTGTTTGTAACTAGACAGAAGAACTCCCCGTCTTACCTCTTGGTGGAGAAGTGATGGTTCATTGAAGAAAATTAGCACATTTCGAAAAGAATGCCAAATATTAGGATGATTAGAGTTTATGCTTTCTACGCGCCTACATATTAATCTCTCATCTGTTCTATATATGGCACGTAACAGCAATTGAATTGATAAAATGTTTTTATCTTGGGACCAATACAGGCGTTCAGCAATTAAGTACAAAAATTTCGAAGCAAATTCATCGAATCTCCCCCTTTGAATGTACAATTTGTATGAGCAGTTTTCGTATTTTTTGTACAAGTTAACAAGTTGTTTTACTCTAATTACGTTCAAATAAGTTTCACTTCCATTTTTTATGAATTCATTAATTTTAGAGATGATAACTCGCCGTCTTAGTTGCTCTTGTGACGACAGACGTTTTCCTTTTAAAGACATTTGTATTTAAAAAGCATTCTCTTAAAAAGAACTAGTTCAAAAGAATTCTGTTAATTCGTACTTTCAAATATACTGAACACGATAATCTTATGTACATAATTATGTTGACAAAACCCGAGAAGAACAAACAGTATGAAATTGTTTTATTGATGCCACAGATAACAAATATTATAAATTAATTCAATAAAATATATATCTTTATTTTTAGTTCCTTAATCACGAGCCTGACAATGTAATAGCAGAGTAATAATCTGCCATACAGTTTTTATAGACTTTGTGTAACGTTAACTTCACTATACTCTGAATCAAGGAGTTAGATAAATGCATTTACCTCCATGTCGTGGACGATATGAATTGAACTTTACTCAATTTTACCTTCATACGGCCAGTATGTATACATGGACCGGATGGTTTCCATGGTAACACAATTCATTTGGAATATTATTTTAATATACTTTTTTTATAAAATATTCATATAATTTTGAATTGAAATTGTAGGAATAGGTTCTTTCATCAGAACCATTGGTTTATTACAACAAAATTTTAATTTGCAACCTTTTATTTCCTTTGATCTGATACTTCACCTTCACTTCACTTCCTAATTTCTTGAATATTTAATGAATCTAATTTCGTGAATATTTCTTGAATATTTATGTATATATATATATATATATATATATATATATATATATATATATATATATATATATTCCTTAATATCACCACAATATCTTCACAAAAGGATGCAAAAACTTAGCAAAATATCGATATTTAATCAAGAAGGAAACACATTGAGCTGCAACGCTCTTAATGTTACTCTTAATGTTATAGCTTTCCCTGCAATGGAAAACTTTAACTGGTCAAATTCTTTAAATATCGGAATTACAACCACTATAACTCAAAAACATAGAAATCTATTCAAAAAATTCTATAAATTACAATTCAAAGAATTCTATAAATTACAGGTAGAATTTTCAGTTTTTGATATATAAAGATTACAAACTTGAAAAACGGTATATGTTCAATATTCTTCAACTTGATAAGACGATTTCTCGAAAACTATAAGAGCTTTGCAAAAACAAATTATAGATCTGGAAACTGGATTCCTCTTTATATCTGTCTTTTATAGGTTCAAAGATATTTCCAGTGAAAGTAAGCAAAACTCGTTTGGTAAAAAACATTTTTATTTGTGTATAAAAAATTAAAAATTTTCTAGTCTAAGTTCAGAGTCTATTGTCTAGGTTTAAAGATACAAGCGTTCAAAGTGTTTACGTTTATCGTAACGATCTGATTTCTGCCATAATAAACTTTATTCAAATAAAATACTAAATAAAATAAAAATAAAGCTCTACTGGTTACTACGTTCAGAAACTTTCAATTTCTGTCCATACGGATGAATATTTCAAAACCAATAAATGATTTGGGTTACAGTATAGTTGGAAATTCCCCGTTAGCATGACATAATAATTTTTAAAAAAGGTGCAATATAAAACAGAAGGTAACCCTTACAAATAATGAATCATAAATGTTTTGTAATACATGATGCTTATAAATAGAATGACTATGCTTATAAATAGAATCACTCTACATGTGTCTAGGATATAATTGGTTAATTCAACACTTCCAATACACTATTACAGTTTCACATCCAATTTTTTTCCAATGGCCAGGCACTAGACTTACGTCTCTTTTTGCTCTATGTACGGCCGAAATCGTGAACCATTTAGCCGTCCAGGGACGTTGCCCCAGACGCTCCAGAGGGGGCGGAATACACTGCGCCCACAACACACAACATCCATGTCTTACGTGGGACTCGAACCCACAACGTGACGGCCGATCAATCGCTGGAAACGCTCGCCTTGACCGTTCGGCCACCACGTCGACTGAAATGAGCCAACAGTACGCGGTGTTTCCAGGTGGTCAGCCACCCGAATACTAACCGCGCCCCATGCTGCTTAACTTCGGTGATCTAACGAGAATCAGTGTTTTCAGCACGGTAGAGCCGTTGGCTCTCACATCCAATTTCAAACATCATATGTTTATCAGAACGCGCAACAACGAAGCTAACTTCCAACTCTACTACAGAATACAGAAAACCAAAAAGGGTTACATCGTGGTATGAGACCTTCATTGGCGAAAATCAACACGCTTGGCACAAATGATGAAAAATGTTAAAATATGACCGAGGGTAATTTCCAGTCCCACACACATATCCTAAAATTTGTCACATGTACTCCATTAATTCGGTAAAACTTTATTTCAAGCATATATACATATATATATATATATACATATATATATACATACATACATATATACATACATACATATATATACATACATATATATACATACATACATATACATACATATATATACATGCATATATATACATGCATATATATACATGCATATATATACATACATATATATACATATATATATATACATATATATACATATATATATACATACATATATATACAAACATATATATACATATATATATATATATATATATTTGAAATGTAATAATAAGAATTATGTAAAAATAAAAAAATAAAAATAAAAAATAAAAATACAATTCAAGTAATATTAACATCACCATAGAAGCAAATTCACGGCCATAATGCCGATAAGAGAAAAGAACAGAACCTTCCCAAATTCGATGATTAATCAGAATAAAATTCCTCTTCAGGTCTGAGTATTTAATTCTACTTAACCCAAACAAATGCCTGTTTCAGATTAAGCAATAGTACATTACTATAAATGCTTAAACTCAGACTACAGACATCAAAAAATGAAAAAAGGATACATTAAGAAAATTGTATTACCATGCGGCATGAACCCTTCTTCCTCACCACGTGTATACACGATCAACCTCAACAGCTTAATCTAGAAGCACCGGAATTAATCTAGAAGTCGAAATTCTACCAGGGAGGCAGTACGAACGTTCACGGAAATACTCCCAAACCCGTCCAGTGAGTCTAAGCTGGAGACTGGACAAGCAATTCAGAATACAACTTCCCAAACATGCAGAACTGAATATGAATATGAATCAAAGATGAAAATTCCTACTAAACAAGTAATTCATAGGAAAACTGGATAATCGAGAATGCCACTATTAATGTTAATGCATCTTATTTTCCGATTTTTTGATTTTTCTAATGTTTTTGACTTAGTTTATTATTTTTCATTTTTATTTATTTATATAATTAATAAATAATTATATATAATATACACATATATATATAGAACGAGTATATATATATATATATATATATATATATATATATATATATATATATATATATATATATATATATATATATACTCGTTCCGTAATCTGTTGTCCTGAAACCTTTGAAATAATATATCCCAATCGGCATATAGTAAAATTAATTCGGCACAAAAGAATAAATATGCACACATATATATTAGAATTCAATTTCTTATAATTTATTAAAAAATTTGGCTGTAGTGTTATACAATTAACGTTAAATTAGATACGTTTACTATAAACATTATAAGAATTTTGAAATCTTTCAATATCACAAAATTTTTGTAATTAATGGAGGAGTATTTTCTCAAAACATAACGTATTGTTATCTTATCCCGATTGCAAATCGATATATCTTTTCAATTTGGATGGTAGAGGCAACTCGCTGATACCGAACGGAAGAAGACAATTTTCATTTAGCCTCGTCCTAATTAAGAGCCTGCAAATTTGCTTCAAGCTCATAGGAACAATAAAATGATTCTTAAAATCTGATACTATGTTATTGCTGAACATCTGGATGAAGTCTATCACATCTCCTTCAGTTTCCAATTTTTGATCTAAGTTCATGTCCCGTATTACATTTGTTGTCCAGTAGGGGATGTCTTTTAGCAGGCATTCACAGCAAAAGACAGCTTTCGAATATAGATCAGTCAATTCGATGTTTTTACCATTAACAGTGAAATATTTCAACTTAAAACAGGATGAGAGACTGGGGTTGACAATTTTAATAAATGAAACAGCCCTTAATAGTAATGTCATGCCATCCCAGTATTGATTTGTTCCGTAAGAAGAATGCACGTAGTCTTTGTAACTGGACAAAATGACTCCTCTTCTTATCTCTTGATGAAGAAATGACGGCTCCCCGAAGAAAATTAGCACATTTCGTAAACAACGCCAAACATTATGAGGATTAGGGTTTATTAATTTAACTCGCCTACATATTAAACCTGTATCTCTTTCATATATGAAACGCAACAGCAATATAATTGACAAAATGGTTCTGTGCCGGGACCAGTATATGCGTTCAGCAATAAAGTACAAAAATTTCGAAGCAAATTTATCGGATCTTTTCTCTAGTTTGGATAAGCAATTCATATATTTTTTGTATAATTTAATAAGTTCTTTTACTTTAATTAAGTTCAAATCAGTTTCACTTTCATTGGCAATGAATTCATTTATTTCGGAGATGGCGTTTTGCAGATTTATTTCCTGTTGTGAAGACAGACAATTTTCGGCGGAAGACATTTGAATTTAAAAATTATAATATATTATATTAATTTGTACTTTCGAATACAATCAACGCCATAACCTTATTTACGCAATTATGTTGCAAAATCAAGGAATAAACAGTATGAAAATTTCTTATCGATGCCACAGTTGACAAATTTTAAAAGTTAATTCAATCAAAAAAAATGTCTTTATTATTTAGCCTCCATAATCAGAGTCTAGAAGAAGATTGGAAAATTTAAATTTTTCAAGTTTGTAATGTTAATAGTTCAAAACTAAAAGTGCCCCTAAACAATAAACAACAGGAAAGATCGATCATGCATAAAGCATTGATTATGAAACACTTTCCGACTTCAATGCAATTTTACTTAAACATCTCTAAAATACGATGCATTCCTCGGTAATATTTTTAAAATTATCACAATACTACATTTATTTATTATATTTGAAAACTTAAAACTTGATCGAAAAAAATGAACTTCATTCAAATGACGGCATTGAAATATAAATTGCCTGGTTTAAGCATCTCTGAAATGCGATACATTGCTCGATAATATTTTTTAAATTGTCATAATACTACAATAATTTATTATATTTGAAAACTTCATCAAAAACGAATGAAATTTATTTAAATGGCGTCATCGAAATATTCTGTTACAATAACTGTATTTACATCGCTATTCTACAATTGCTCTTAATGTGAAATTATTCTAATGAAATGACTGTATATATATCGTTATTCTACAATTGATCTTAAACTGTTATTTTAAAAATAAACAAGAAAGATCAATCATATATCAGCATTGATTATGAAACACTTTCCAACTTCAATGCAATTTCATTTAAACATCTCTAAAATGCGATACATTCCTCGGTAATATTTTAATTCACAATACTACGTTAATTTATTATATTTGAAAACTTAAAAGTTCATCGAAAACAAGGAACTTCATTCAAATGACATCAATTAAATATAAATCACCTGGCTTCTCGGTAATGTTTTTAACATTATCATAATACTACAATAATTTATTATATTTGAAAACTTCATCGAAAACAACTGAAATTTATTCAAATGACGCCATCGAAATATAACACGCCTGGCTCTCTCTAAAAAGCAGCATTTCATTAAGCTGATATAAAAGCAGGATTTTCCCATTCATTTCATTCATCACAATACTATAATAATTTATTTTATTTAAAAACATAAGACCATGGGGATACAAGTAATTAACCTCTATGCTTGAAACTTCATCGAAAAAAATCATCCTTCTCTTTGTAAAATCAATGCATATTTCATTCGTATCAGCTATGCAGACTCTATGGGCTAAATAATTTTGTGTTAAAGAAATACAGCAATTCTAATACAACTCATTCTATATATTTTGCTGTTTACATCTTACATAAGTGAAAAATAGGCTTCGTTGTAGACATAATCAAATTTGGATGATCATTTAAACTCAAATATATTGTCATTGCATTGTTTCAGTATGTAGATGTACAGAATTTAAACAAAAGTAAAGAGGTTTTAGGACGGATGCAACACTCAATATAAATTCGAAAGAACTTAAAAAATCACGATTTTGAGACAAGATGGATGCCATGTATCATTTTGAAGTGGGTCATGTGATCTTTTCATATCATGGTCACGTGTTCGCTTCATATAAGAGATGAAATTATTCTTTTAATTTTCATTTAATAAACTACTGAATATATTTCGCTGATTTTTTTTATATTTTTCATGGAACAATTTGAATATTACTTAAAACTTTCGAAGCAATTTGTGAATTTTAAATCCGCTTAAAAAATGTTTGAAAAATTTGGTCCCAAATGGCTCAATGTATTTCATTTTTTCAACCCGGGTTCAATCCAAAACTAATTGGGTGATATTATTCATTTATATTCCCATAGGTCCTACAGACCGTCTGAACAAGATACTAAAATTTCATTTTGATTAAGTTATTTTTACGGCAGTTATCGTGCTAACGGACAGACAGAATGAACAAAGTCATAAACACTTTTCAACTTTGTTGTAAAGTGTTAATAAAATAATTTTAAACAAGAAATATCAATCATGCATGAGCATTGATTATGAAACACTTTCCAACTGAAATGCAATTTCACTGAAAAACTAATAGACCGAATTTAATAAAATTTGGTAGGTAAGTTTTTTGTGGGAAACCCTGATGTTCATTTGATTATAGTACGATTCGTAATAAAAGAATCTGCCTTCTTTGCGAAATAGCCGGCAGAAATTGCCTTAATCCACTCCAGCTAAAAACTAATGGACCAAATTTAACACAATTTGGTATATAAAATTTCAATAACCTACAAGTGATTTATATACCAAATTTAACAAAATTTGTTATATAAATCACTTGTAGGTTATTCTAGTACGATTCGGAAAAAAGGAACGGGCTATTTTTGCGAAATGGCTCACAAAAATCTTTGTTGTTGTTGCTCATAACCTCCTGTTTCGGTCGAACCACAAACAGGACCAGTGATGCCAGAAGAAGGACAAAGAATGACACAAGACGAAATCACAAAATTTTATTAACACAAACAAGCATCACTGACGAGGGTCTGGGGGGGTGCAGCTTCACATTTGGCGAGGACCCAGAAGGCGGAAGACTGACTTCATCCTCAAGAAAACACCCATGCCTTACTCAGGATTCGAACCCAAGCCCACTAGACAGCAGTCGGAGACGCTATCCACTGCACCGCCTGGGCGACACAAAAATCGTTAAATATAAAAAATAAAAGACTACGTGTGCTCAATTATATTAATTAAATGCCTATTTTATACGTGATTTTTGACAACAAAAAGAATAAGACTAACCCCATTACTCTAGGTCTATCCGTTTCTTGAGATATTTAAGTTTTTTTGCGTTTTCGCTACGCCACTTTTGACAATAAGTCAATCTATCAAATGAGAACCAAATTTAAGTGTAACGTGCAAATTCAATGTCATTTAAAATACTTATGGATGTTATTTTGTGCAGATAAACTCAAATTATTATTGAAGAAATAAAGATAACGTGGATATGAGTCTGCAGAGAAAGGCATGTGCTGTCCACATCAGAATTTTTAATAATATTACAACAATGATTTATAGAAGTGAACGGGGATTATTTGCAGGCCATTTCGAAAAAAACGTAGGATCTATATTCAAAGGTCCACCAAATTGTTGTAGAATAAAATGTTCTACAAATTTAATCTGTATACCATATTTTAATTCTCTAGGACGTAGGAAAGTGCATTAGAAACGCCATCAAATAAGTATATCTTAAAAGTTATATTAAATTAAAAAAGAATTTGAAAAGTTGCTATCTACCAAATTTATTTCAAAATGTGAATCCTCTCTCATATACAAAATAATTAAACTCTTGGAAAGATATTTATTATATAATATATCTATTTTTTCTTTCTGGAGAATATCGCAAAAGTCAGAATTTAATTGAATTCGTTTTTCTCCCTATATTAATTAATTTTTTATTAAAAAACTACCTAACATATTTTACTGAAATTTTTTTATATATTTTATGAGATAATGTGAATATTTCCTAAAAATTTCGAAGTAATTTGTGAATTTTAAATGTGCTTAAAAAATGTTTGAAAAATTAGGTCCCATTGAGTTCAATGTATTTCATTTTTTCAGCCCCGGTTCAATGAAAAACTAATTGGGTGATATTATTTATTTATATTCCCATAGGTCCCACAGAACGTCTGAAAAGCATACTTAAATTTCATTTTGATAAAGGCATTTTTACGGCAGTTATCGTGCTAACGGACAGACAGACAGACAGAATGAACAAAGTCATAAACACTTTTCAACTATGTTGTAAAGTGTTAATAAAAATGCAAAGGGTGGATGAAATGCACGAGTTTTTAAAACATTACCTATATAGGATTCTTATTTCTAAATTATATGAACTTTTGCAATCATTTTTAACACTTTACAACAAAGTTGAAAAGTGTTTATGACTTTGTTCATTCTGTCTGTCTGTCTGTCTGTCTGTCCGTTAGCACGATAACTGCCGTAAAAATGGCTTAATCAAAATGAAATTTTAGTATGTTGTTCAGACGGTCTATAGGACCTATGGGAATATAAATGAATAATATCACCCAATTAGTTTTGGATTGAACCCGGGTTGAAAAAATGGAATACATTGAACCCTATGGGACCTAATTTTTCAAGCATTTTTTAAGCGAATTTAAAATTCACAAATTGCTTCGAAAATTTTAGGCAGTATTCAAATTGTTCCATAAAATATATAAAAAAAAATTCAGCGAAATATATTCAGTAGTTTTTTAAATAAAAATTAAAATAATAATAACACCTTTTATATGAAGCGATCACGTGTCCAGGATATGAAACGATTACATGACCCACTTCAAAATGATATATGGCATCCATCTTGTGTCAAAATCGTGATTTTTAAAGTTCTTTTTAATTCATATTGAGTGTTGTATCCATCCTAAAACTACTTTATTTCTGCCTAAATTCTGTGCATCTATATACTGAAACAACGCAATGACAATTTATTTCAGTTTAAATGCTCATCCAAATATGATTATTTCTACTATTAAGCCTATTTTTCACCTATGTAAAATGTAAACAGCAAAATATGTAGAATGAGTTGTATTAGAATCGCTGTAATTCTTTAACACAAAATCATTTAGTCCATGGAGTCTGCTTAGCTGATATGAATGAAGTATTCATTGATTGTAGAAAGAGAAGGACGATATTTTTCGATGAAGTTTTAAGCATAGAGTTAACTTATTTGTAGCTCCATGGTCATAATTTTTAAATAAAATAAATTATTATAGTATTCTGATGAATGACATGAATGGGGGAATTATTTATGAATGTAATATTGCTTTTATAGAGAGAGCCAGGCGTGTTATTTTTTTATGACGTCATTTGAATCAATTTCAGTTGTTTTCGATGAAGTTTTCAAATATAATAAATTATCGTAGTATTATGATAATTCTAAAATTATTACCGAGGAATGTATCAAATTTTAGAGATGTTTAAACCAGGTAATTTATACTTTAATGCCGTCATTTGAATGAAGTTAATTTTTTTCGAGGAGGGTTTAAGGTTTCAAATATAATAAATTAATGTAGTATTGTGATAAGTTTTAAAATATTACCGAGGAATGTATTGCATTTTAGACATGTTTAAATAAAATTGCATTGAAGTTGGAAAGTGTTTCATAATCAATGCTTTAAGCATGATTGATCTTTCTTGTATTAAATATGAAGTCATGGTCACCCATAGGCGATGTAAAGGGGGGGTCACACTCCCCCTTGGACATTAATATAACAAAGGCGAGCATCAGACCTGTCGATGTTGTACATCATCTGCTTGAGTTTGCCCTCTCACTCTCCCCCGGAAAAAGTTTTGCAGGCGCCTATGTATGAAGTTGAAATATATTAGAATATTATTAGCAATTGATAAAAAAATATATATCAGTCTTGTAAATATAAACCGCTACAACTAACGAAATAAAGCAATTCAAAGGAGTGCACTGAAAATGGATGAGAACACTGTAGTCAACAATGTACTTAAACAATTTTGTATATTAATTATTTACAAATACTATAAAAATAAAAACTTAAAAATTTCTTAACCGCAATATGCTAATCAGTCGCTAGGAAATTATCAATGGATTTTGTTTAATTGAGATTCTCCTGTAACGTGATTTTAAAGGGGGAAATCAGATATATTTTTTTCTAAAACTCACAAATACGAAACGTATTCTTCGCCATATTGTTGCTGTGACTAAATCTACTTCACAAACTACTTGGCACAAATAATGGCAGTCATAAGTTTAATGGCAGTCATTATTAGTGTGTTTCCATGTCTTGATACTATTTAAATTTGGGCGAATGTCCTGTTATTCGTGGAAAATGATTCGTATTTTTACTTTCCTTATATACATAATGTATAAGGAAAGTATTGTGACGGGGTCGAAAAAATGATTTTTAAAAAATCTAAAAAAATCAAAACCACTGATAAAGTTACCCAAATAGACATTTCTTGTGTAATTTTTCATTCGAAAACGATTGACTTAAATTTTAGAACGCTAACACGAACCGTTCTCGAGATATTGTACATTTTTCAAAAAAAATATCAAAAAGTCATATAAAATAAAAAAAATATATTTCCTATTGATAAACATGTTCACTTTTGAATACCATGCGATAAATTGGGTGACATCATTCTCGTGGATCTAGCTCGTTCCATTCATGAAAAAAGATAGTCTGAGTAATACTTTTGTATTTGAACGCCAATAGTCATTTATCTGATGTAAGAATAACTTATTTCTTAGTGCATAACGCTTGGCGAGAATTTGGCGACGAATTTGGGGGAATGTCGCCAACTTGGCGACTTTTTGAAATGTTGCAAAATTAACGAAAATCTCGCCAAATGGATGAAAATGACACTAAATAAATGAAAATGACGACTAATTTTCGAAAATTCAATATCTTGGAAAAAATATTAGTATCTACTATAAGAAAAACCTATTTTTTTACTGTAAAAGTAGTAAATTCATTACATTATATAAGGAAAGTCATGTATTGCCCACATTAGATTTTTTAGTATTATATATGACTTTTTCTGTAAAGATCAATTAATAGAACCATTATTTGACCCAAAATGGCGGATCCATTCCCCTTGCTGAAGAAATTTTCATTCATGAAAAGTCACGTCCCATATCCAATCATTGTCTGTCATTACGTTGTTTATAAAGGATTGAAAATAGGGGAGGATATAGCCATGTCTTCCAATAAGCTAGCTTATAATTCTAGCTTATCAACCTAGCTTATTAGCTTATTAGAGTGTAACTGGTGGGCAAGGATAATACCATACTTCTTTCAATGAACCTTAAAAGCTAGATGATTTCAACTTCTAGATATGAGTTTTAATGGGAAAAATACTTTAAAACGTCTTATTTTAAGCAAGTAAAAAGTAATAGGTTTCTGAACAAAAGACATATATATTCACAAAGTTATATTAAAAACTATAATAAATAAAAGTATCTTTAAATTATATTTCAAATAGGGGAGGCTGAGCTTCTGAGCCTCAATGGGCGCTGCGCCACTGCTAGAAAGTATGCCCGTCATATGAAGGAATTAAAAATTTACAAAACATTGCCCCATTTAGCGTCATTTTTATCAATTTGGTGACATTTTTATCAATTCGGCATTACTAACATTACTAAATTTGATTACTAAATGACATTACTAAATTTGATAAAGTTACTAAGTTGGTGACATTCCGCCAAATTCTTCACAAAAATTTCGCCAAGCGTTGCGGACGGGGAAATAGGTCATTCTTATAACAGAATCTCATATTCTTTCTAAGATATTGAATTTTCATCAATAAGTTGTCATTTTCTTTGATTTAGCGTCATTTTTATCAATTGACGAAATTTTTATCCATTTAGCGCCATTTATCTCAAGTTTTCGACATTTTCGGAAATTTGGTGACATTTAAAAAGTTAATTAAATAGGTTATTTTTACTAAATGACAAATACAAATACAAAACTACTATCCAAAGTATATTTTCTCGTGAGTGGAACGAGCTAGATCCACAAGAATGATGTCACCAAATTTACTGCATAATATTACATGTGAAATGTGTACATAATTCACAATAGTTAATATTTTTTCTATTTTGTATAATTTCTGATAAGCTTATTTGAATAATGTGCAATATCTCAAGAAAGGTTCATGCTAGCGTTGAAAAGTTTTTGTCAATCAATTTCTAATGAAAAATTACATAGGTAATGATTATTTGCGTAACTTTATTAAAACTTTTAATATTATGATTTTTTCACAATTTCACTCAAAATTTGGGAATTCTGAACATTCGATCACATTTAAAAACAATTGGCATCCAGTATTGACGGATTGCAATTTTTGTACCGAATTTCGTTCGAATCCGGTCCATTCGTTCGTGAGATACCGTCTCCACAGTCTCACTGACACACACATACACACAGAGACAGACATCACCCCAAGAACGTTTAATTCGTTTTCAGGGATGCTTGAAACGTGCTCTGCCGTCGAAAACTTGAATTCGAAATTTCAGCCCCGTCGCAATACTTTCCTTATACATTATATTATATATATAAAGTAAAAACATTTTAATAATTTTGCTTCTTATTTACAAAACTAGATAGTTTTGTAAAATTTCATGCAAGTATTGTGTTTGCTTGCATTGTGCAATCAGGGCCGTATTGTAGACACATAAACCGTGGGTACGAAGAATGTCATTAATGCATTGGTTGAATAATTTGGGTCTAGAGAGCAAGCCATGAAGCACGACACTATGAATATCCCAGGGACAGGACAGAATATTGAAAACTCGTAACGAGAAGCTACTTTTCTTTAGGTTGGAGTGAGAGATTTTAATTAGTTGAGAGAAAAATGATAGTTAAAGAAGATTGGATAGAAGGCCGTTCAACCACATTTATCGAACGCCTTTTGTATATAAAAAAAATCTGATGTGGGCAACACATGAATTTCCTTATATAATGTAATGAATGTACCACTTTTACAGTAAAGTAAATAGGGTTTTCTTATAGTAGATACTAATATTCTTTCCAAGATATTGAATTTTCGACAATTAGTCGTAATTTCATTGATTTAGCGTCATTTTCATCCATTTGGCGAGATTTTCGTTAATTTGGCAACATTTCAAAAAGTCGCCAAGTTGGGGACATTCCGCCAAATTCGTCGCCAAAATCTCGCCAAGCATTATGGATAAAGAAATAAGTTATTCTTACAGCAGATAAATGACTACTGGCGTTCAAATACAAAAGTATTACTCAAAGTATCTTTTTTCATGAATGGAACGAGCTAGATCCACGAGAATAATGTCATCCAATTTATCGCATGGTATTACTGAAAAGTGAACATGTTTCTCAAGAGGAAATATTTTTTTTATTTTATATGACTTTCTGATAATTTTTTTTAAAAAATGTGCAATATATCGAGAACGGTTCATGTTAGCGTTCTAAAATTTATGTCAATCGTTTTCTAATGAAAAATGACATCAGAAATGTCTATTTGCGTAACTTTATTAGTGGTTTTGATTTTTTGACGATTTTCTCAAATATTCATTCGAAAATTTAGGGGTGTTCTAAACATTCGATTGCGTACAAAAACAATAAGCTTCCAGTGTTTATGGATTGTGATTTTTGTACCAAATTTCGTTCGAATCGGTCCATTCGTTCGTCAGTTATCGTCTCCACAGGCTCACTGACACACACACACACACCCAGACATCACTTCAAAAATGTTCGATTCGTGATCAGGGATGCTTGAAACGTGCTCTCCCGTCGAAAACTCGATTTCGAATTTTCGACCCCGTCCCAATACTTTCCTTATACATTATGTATAGAAGGAAAGTAATAAAACAATAGAGATAAGAAGACGCTTGGATGCAGGAAGAAGCAGGTAGTAACTGATGCTGGGTATAACTCTTACTGAACCCATATTGTGCAGGTATTAGATTGTTGCGTCGATTTCAGAACTCATCCAGACGCTGCACCAACAGTAACTCGTCAGAATTTAGAAAGACGGGATAGAATGGAGATAGGACGAGAGTTAGACGTTTCAGAATGTTTTAATTCGGATTTGAGAAAGGGGGGTCACAATGGCAACCTTACAAGCCCAATGAAAATAATGAAGTTCAAGGAGACAATTAAAGAAAGAGACAAGGTGACAGAAGTTCTTTAATCATATTCGTAAAAATAAGGCCTTTCCCGGGTATTTATTCTTTTTAACATTTCGCATATAAGGGATAAGATAGGAAGTTTGGCCTATGTGAACGTGTTTTGAGATGGTGTAAGAAATGAGTTGTTCAACCATGGCATCCACTACCGCAACCATCCTAGGATCGATTACTGGGAAATGTGTGCATGCACACAACAATATTTCAAAACCAATAAATGTAATAATAAAAAATATGTTGTGGGCAGCACAAGACTTTCCTTACAAACTCAAATTCATTTTCTTTTTATTTCTTTAATAATTGATTAAATTGAGTTTAATTGCACAAAATAATTATTATAATTAGAAATTATACAGAATTTTCACTTTTATTTTAATTGTCGCTTTTATTTGATAACTGGACATATTTTCAAAGGCGATAAAAATTTTCAAAATGCGAAAAATTATACTATTTTGAAAACGGTTAGTCCTCCCAGAGTAATGGGGTTGGCCTTATCATTTCCAATGTTGAAAATTACACATAAAACAATCATTTAATGGATACAGTTGAACATACGTATTCTTTTATTTTAGATTTTAACGATTTTTGCGGACCATTTCGCAAAAAAAGCATGTTCTTTTATTCTGAATCGCATCAAAATCTAATCAGCACCAGGGTAACCTACAAGTGACTTATTTATAAAATTTTATGACTTATTTATAAAATTTGGTTCATTAGTTCTTGAATTAGAGTGGATACATCCATTACACAGACAGACACAAACACCTCCCCCACACACAGAGGGCGGGGGGGAGAGGGGTGTCACGCTAAAAATAGTTATTCTAGAGATCCCAAAACATGTAAATCCGTCGAAATCACGAGTTGCGATACTTTCCATACTTTCGCTATATATTACAGTGTATTGCAAGGAAAGTAATAACAAAAACAAAAATTCGTGGTAAATAATTCACAAACAAATCACTCGCATTAAATCGACCGTAGAGAAACTTGCAATATGCCAGATTGTTCTATTTCTCATATCGATATTTTTTCCCGAGATTGTGCTACATAATTAAATGAAACATGTAGACAGACATACCACCTTAGGTACATCCAGAATGGACGGATTGAAACAAAGTCGCACACATCACATACGGATCCCCCCCCCCCCCAGATTGACCTAAACCAACGTCATTTGTTCTAGTACATTTTTGCCTCCATATGTTTATTAGATGCGTGTATTAAAATATGTCTTTGAAAATGGATGTTTTGAATAAAATGGGGTATAGCGAAGATTCCCTAATTTTCATCGTCATGAAACATTAAACATTTGTCAACTTCTAAGGACACTAAAAATAGAATGAAATTACTGTTTTGTAAAATGATTTGAATGCTCCGCAATTAAAACTATTTCTTGAATTTAGGTTAAAGACATAATATGATGGGCTGCATAAAGTTATGTACAGCATTCCCTACCATCCGATCGACTGCAGCACTTGGACTCCTAATATCCCTGAACACATGCGACCCAAGCATTGCTCTAATCACTATTATTAATACGGCCCCGTAACTAAATGTAATTACTGTACGACCCCCTAATAAAATAATCACTATATTAAATTAAATTTTATATTAAATTAATAGTTTCCACAAAAGTACAGAGATTAACAGATTCAATTTAATTTTCAAATTATGAATTACTAAAAAGAAAAATCCGTCATATGACGGGAAAACTTGCAAAAAAACCACTCATCCGCCATGCAGAGGGATACAAAAGATTACCTTCCATCTGCCCGTCTGCAGCAATTGAGCTTCTAATATCCATATGGTGTGAACCATCGAGGTAGTATTATATGGAGAGAGCTTAAGGGTTGCAATCATAGTCAAAGATAAAGGCAGGTGTTGTACGGACGAATTTCCCGAGAACGCCTTTTCTCCCCACTGTGACCCTATACATTTCAATGGCAATTTCACGCCGAGAGCGTATTCCAGAAATATAAATGGTAAAATAATGGTTATGTACTGTTTTAATTACGGCTGCAAGTAAAAGGATGTACAAGGAGGGCTTTAATCTTTTCATGGATAACATTTGTTTTCGTTATATATCTTACAAATAGAGTTAAAAAGTAATTGAGCTAGATTTTAGCGTGATGCATTTCATTTGGCTATTAATTTCATTGCTTTTAATTCTGTATAATTAGAAGTTTTGCTTTATTTTTGGTGTTTGTGATATCGCAAAAGACTTATAATGCCATTCTAACACTTTAAAAAAACATTTGGAGTACTTTGCTGATAGTTATAGAGTTATTTTCGGTATCCTCGTATGTTTTCTCTTCGAGGTAGAACTTGGCGACGGTTGGCGACTCGCAAGATTGGGTGGCTAGGGAAGAAAAATGTGAGTTTTAACGAGAGTAAAGACGTGTCGTATGATTAAATTTTACGTTCATAAAATATAATAATAGAATATAAAATATAATAATATCGACATTCATTGAAAATGTCAGCTAGATTTTTACATCATAACTTTTCGGTGCATTTTATATAAAGATATATGATATATGAGCATGATCTCATTTCTAGTTCAGAGTAAATCGTACTTAATAAGTATTACTAGTTAGCATGGACGCCCATAGGGGATGACAAAGGGGCACTTAAAAATCACAAAGACGGACATCAAACTAGTCGATGTTGTTAATCTTATCATTGAATCCCTCCGGATAAATTCTATAGGTGCCGATGCTGGTTAGAATTAGTTTCATATAAACACATACACCTTTCAAATGTATAAGATATATTTTCCCCCGTTCACAAATTAAAAATCAAAGGATGTATCACCAAACTCCCAGTGTTTTCAAGAAGTATTTTGGTATTATTACACTCTTGTTTAGTTTGGCGAGGTAGCCTAGTGGTTAGCACGCGGGAATTGCACTCGGTAGGCCTGGGTTCGATTCCCTTCGCTGCTAAAACTGCCGCCGTGTTCACGCGGAGTACGATCACGTTAAACATGTGGGTCAGTAGGTCCTTCCGAGAGGTTGGTGGTAGGGGAAGGAGGGTACGGTCCCTGTGGATGCTTCCCCATTGAGTTCCGGTCTAAATTTAGTGGCTCTTCCCGGCCGTCCAAACAGTTACCGTACACCTTTCTGGTAGGTCGGGTGGTCTGGGTCTCAACAACAACTCTTGTTTAGTTCTCGAGAAAGAAATATGCCTTGCCCAAAGAAGTATTTGAATCACCGACTTCTTGATCATGCGTTAGCAATCTATTAAATGAGCAATCTTAACTCTAAAAGAACCTCACATTCTCCTCATCATAATTTAAGTAATAGGCTTCTTGATCTAGAAACAGCTCTACCAATATAAATATTTTGACTTACATCATACATTTTTATTTACATACTTTACATTACAAATGCAGAAGCATTTAATAAAAAATTAACTTTATTTAAAAGTCATTCAAACTTAATTCTGCACATAGCTTTAATTATAATTTTGGTCCTAATGCTTCAGTTGTTTTTAAAATTTTTAGAAATAATTTTGGATAGATTGATTTGCAATTTTTCCTATAAGTTTTTAATATTTAATATATGTACAACATTTGATATTTTTATGTCACATTGAGTTAGCCCACTGTAATTGTGCTTACGGGGTCTATGGTGTGTGGGTCTATTTAATTCTGGATGCAAATTTCACAATATGTATTTAACGCATTTTTCAAACGAATTATTAACAACCAAATCTCTGAAACTATTATAATTAAATGCAATTTTTGTATTTTGTGCCATAATATTTTATAATCTTATTTATTTCCTATATATACTTTATAGAAAAACATTTCAAGACAATTTCCAAATTCTATGTCGATTAAACATGCAAAAACCTTCCGAACACGTTTTGACAATTTAAGAATCGTGGCTATTTCAATAGAGCCCCTATTTATGAATTTAGACATAATTTTGTATTTTATTCTGAAATGTCATTTTATAAACAAAAAATATATAAATAAAGTGAAATATTTCATTATTGCAAATATTACATTCTTTTATATTTGACAGTACGCATACAATATATTAAAATAAATTAGATGTAAAAATGACTCAGCCGTATTACGCCTCAAAGCATATATGGATACAGCTAACACAACTTTCAAAGATACAAGTGGAGAATTCTACATTTTACTCAAGCATGCATACAATTTTTCCATATACTTTTTAATTATTTTTAAATATATTATGCATATTCTTCAATTTGTATACTTGTAATCTATTTCATATCATATTTTATTTGCAATTGCTTTGTAGTTCAATTTGTTTTACGAAATTGACTTTATTAACAAAATTATTCTTTAGTAATAAAATGTTTTGGTAATAAAATATTCTAACCCTATTTCGTATTTTTCTTCATACATATTCTTTAAAATCCTGTAACGTATAACACGTATAACGTATAACACGTACCGTTCCCCCTCATCCTCTAGAAGTTAAAAAAAAAACAGAAGGTACACTTCAAAAATGTTTGTGATTCGTGGTCAGGGATGCTTGAAACGTGCTCTTCCGTCGAAAACTCGAATTCGAATTTTCAACCCCGTCACAATACTTTCCTTATACATTATGTACAATAAGGAAAGTAATAAATTGGCGTCACGTCTGATTTCAATTAGCAGAAACAAAAAGCACAACTATAATAGAAGGTCTTTATTTCACTTCCTATAAGACGTACAAAATTTAAAAAAGGCCAGAGCGCTTTCGAGGGTAAATACGCTCTTCATCAGTGGCTACTTGGAAAATAGAAATGATCGTTCATATATAGACCAGAAAAGTTGACAAATTTGCATAAATACAATTATCGATAAACTTACGTTCATCTAAGGTGAATCCAAAAATACAAAACATTTTGAACAGATTCAAAATCGAGCATACATCACGAAAAGTACAGTAAATTTTATAATTTTATTACAGAAATTTCAAATTCAAAACTTTTTTTAAAAAGTATATAGGGGGGCAGTCAGGCCGAATTCCCGAGAGGATGACGTCAAAGCTAACTGTGAAAAGACTTGAATTGCAGGGAGTCCAAAATGAGTCGCAAACCATAACTCAAAACCTGAACGGGCTCAAAATTACAAATCGATTCGCGGTAAATAAAAATAAAGAGGGATTCAAAAAGGATAATATTACGAGGGTTATTACAACGCATAAGAAGGAAAGTTCTTTCAAAAATGGGCCGGAAATTTTCTTTTACAACAAAATGAGCAAGGGCCGTAGAAAATTTACCGCCTTTGACATCCCTAGCATGTGCTGTCAAACGGATACCAATAGTACGTTTTGTACTGCTAATATAAAATTTAAACTTACCGTCGATGGACAACAGGGGAACCGCATACACCCCAGCAATGCTTTTAAAGTCATCCGTAGCACCCAACTTATCAGACCGAATCCGGTTAAATAAAGAAGAAACATTAGAGTGAGCAGGCCTGAAACCAAACTCAGAGCAGAACTGAAAGCGCTCTGGCCTTTTTAAAATTTTGTACGTCTTATAGGAAGTGAAATAAGGTCCTTCTATTATAGTTATGCTTGTTGTTTCTGCTAACCAATATATGTGTTTATTTATAGCACAGTTGGAAATTCTTTGTTAGTATGACTTATAATTTAAATAAAAAGTATTACATAATGCAGAAGGCGCGCATGCCAAATAATCAATTCGAAATGTTATTTAGCATATATTGCAGAAAATGTGTCATCTGTCAAGTGTGCTTCACTTATAGGCCATTGCTTTTAAATAAAACACCATTTTAACTGGGTAAGCTCGTTCTGTATTCTGTGATTCCAAAATCTTTAAAATACATCCCAGAAACGCATGTAGTAAAATTAATTCCGACACAAAGGAATAAATATATGCACATATATATGAATTCTGTTTCCTCTAATTTATTACAAATTTGGCTGTGGTTTATTATACAGTTAGCATTAATATAGCTATATTTACTAAAAAGATTATAAGAATACTGAAAACTTTCAATTTTACAAAAGCTTTTAAATGTAATGTTGGAAAAAAATTATTTATCACATGCGCTTAATATGTATCATTTTACCACTGTCAAATAAAATCCGTAACAAGTACACACTTTACGAATCTGTCAGTTAGAGATGCTCTACGTATGGAAAAGAGCGATATATTTTATAAATGTTTCGATAAATAACATTAATTTTCTGACGCATGACTCACAATATAATGTTATTGAATAATTGTTTTTTTTCCTATTCTGTCTGCTTCTTTCTTGAAGTACTTTCTCAAAATATAACGTATTGTTATCTTAATCCAATTGTAAATCAACGTATTTTTTCAATTTAGATGGTAGAGGCAACTCACTAATACCTAATGGCAGATAACAATTTTCTTTCAGCTTCCTTCTTATTAAAAGCCTGCAAACTCGCTTCAAGCTCATAGGAACAATGAAATGATTCTTAAAATCTAACGCAATATTATCGCTAAACATCTGGATGAAGTTCCTCACATCTTCTTCTGTTTCCAATTTTTGACCTACTTGCATATCCCGAAACACACTTGTTGTCCAGTAAGGAAAGTCCTTTAGCAGGAATTCACAGCAAGACACTGCTTTTTCATATAAATCAATGCACTTGATGCTTCTACCTTGAACATTGAAATATTTCAACTTAAAAGAAGATGAGAGACTGGGATTGATCGTCTTAATAAATGAAACAGCATTGAAGAGTAACATCATACCATCCCAGCACTTCCTTGGTGTGCAATTTGAATCCATATAGTGTTTGTAACTAGACAGAAGAACTCCCCGTCTTACCTCTTGGTGGAGAAGTGATGGTTCATTGAAGAAAATTAGCACATTTCGAAAAGAATGCCAAATATTAGGATGATTAGAGTTTATTCTTTCAACGCGCCTACATATTAATCTCTCATCTGTTCTATCTATGGCACGTAACAGCAATTGAATTGATAAAATGTTTCTATCTTGGGACCAATACAGGCGTTCAGCAATTAAGTACAAAAATTTCGAAGCAAATTCATCGAATCTCTCCCTTTGAATGTACAATTTGTATGAGCAGTTTTCGTATTTTTTGTACAAGTTAACAAGTTGTTTTACTTTAATTACGTTCAAATAAGTTTCACTTCCATTTTCTATGAATTCATTAATTTTAGAGATGATAACTCGCCGCTTTAGTTGAACTTGTGACGACAGACGTTTTCCTTTTAAAGACATTTGTATTTAAAAAAGCATTCTATTAAAAAGAACTAGTTCAAAAGAATTCTGTTAATTCGTACTTTCAAATATACCGGACACGATAATCTTATGTACATAAATATGTTGCTAAAACCCGAGAAGAACAAACAGTATGAAATTGTTTTATTGATGCCACAGATAACAAATATTATGAATTAATTCAATAAAATATATATCTTTGTTTTTAGTCCCTTAATCACGAGCCTAAGAATGTAATAGCAGAGTAATAATCTGCCATACCGTTTTTATAGACTTTGTGTAACGTTAACTTCACTATACTCTGAATCAAGGAGTTAGATAAATGCATTTACCTCCATGTCGTGGACGATATGAATGGAACTTTACTGAATTTTACCTTTATACGGCCAGTATGTATACATGGACCGGATGGTTTCCATAGTAACACAATTCATTTGGAATATTATTTTAATATACTTTTTTTTATAAAATATTCATATAATTTCGAATTGTAATTGTAGGAATAGGTTGTTTCATCAGAACCATTGGTTTATTACAACAAAATTTTAATTGGCAACCTTTTATTTCCTTTGATCTGATACTTCACCTTCACTTCACTTCCTAATTTCTTGAATATTTATATATATACATTATATATATATATATATATATATATATATATATATATTTAATATCACCACAATATCTTCACAAAAGGATGCAAAAACTTAGCAAAATATCGATATTTAATCAAGAAGGAAACACATTGAGCTGCAACGCTCTTAATGTTACTCTTAATGTTATAGCTTTCCCTGCAATGGAAAACTTTAACTGGTCAAATTCTTTAAATATCGGAATTACAACCACTATAACTCAAAAACATAGAAATCTATACACAATCAAATTATATATTTTTATAGGGCTTTCAAAATGCTATACATTCTATTTATAAATTGCAGGTAGAATTTTCAGTTTTTGATATATAAAGATTACAAACTTGAAAAACGGTAAATGTTCAATATTCTTCAACTTGATAAGACGATTTCTCGAAAACTATAAGAGCTTTGCAAAAACAAATTATAGATCTGAAAACTGGATTACTCTTTATATCTGTCTTTTATAGGTTCAAAGATATTTCCAGTGAAAGTAAGCAAAACTCGTTTGGTAAAAAACATTTTTATTTGTGTATAAAAAATTAAAAATATTCTAGTCTAAGTTCAGAGTCTATTGTCTAGGTTTAGAGATACAAGAGTTCAAAATGTTTACGTTTTTCGTAACGATCTGATTTCTGCCATCATAAACGTTATTCAAATAAAATACTAAATAAAATAAAAATAAAGCTCTACTGGTTACTACGTTCAGAAACTTTCAATTTCTGTCCATACGGATGAATATTTCAAAACCAATAAATGATTTGGGTTACAGTATAGTTGGAAATTCACCGTTAGTATGACGTAATAATTTTAAAAAAAGTGCAATATGAAACAGAAGGTACACCTTCCAAATAATGAATCGTAAATGTTTTGTAATACATGATGCTTATAAATAGAATGACTATGCTTATAAATAGAATCCCTCTACATGTGTCTAGGTTATAATTGGTTAATTCAACACTTCCAATACGCTATTACAGTTTCACATCCAATTTTTTTTCCAATTGCCAGGCACTAGACTTACGTCTTTTCTTGCTCTATGTACGGCCGAAATCGTGAACCATTTAGCCGTCCAGGGACGTTGCCCCAGGCGCACCAGAGGGGGCGGAATACACTGCGCCCACAACACACAACATCCATGTCTTACGTGGGACTCGAACCCACAACGTGACGGCCGATCAATCGCTGGAAACGCTCGCCTTGACCGTTCGGCCACCACGTCGACTGAAATGAGCCAACAGTCCGCGGTGTTTCCAGGTGGTCAGCCACCCGAATACTAACCGCGCCCCATGCTGCTTAACTTCGGTGATCTAACGAGAATCGGTGTTTTCAGCACGGTAGAGCCGTTGGCTCTCACATCCAATTTCAAACATCATATTTTTATCAGAACGCGCAACAACGAAGCTAACTTCCAACTCTACTACAGAATACAGAAAAACAAAAAGGGTTACATCGTGGTATGAGACCTTCATTGGCGAAAATCACCAGGCTTGGCACAAATGATGAAAAATGTTAAAATATGACCGAGGGTAATTTCCAGTCCCACACACATATCTTAAAATTTGTCACATGTGCTCCATTAATTCGGTAAAACTTTATTTCAAGTATATATATATATATATATATATATATATATATATATATATATATATATATATATATATATATATATATATATATATATAAGATTCATATGAAAAAGAGGGGAAATGACCAAATGCAAGGCATAAAATGGTAGAGGGGGATGGCGACCCCTCTTTCCCGTTTAAAAGTCTGCTTTTATGCCCGGGCAACACTCACGGTACCAATGCCATGCAGAAGCCATACTTCCGTAAATGTGTCAAATCAAAAACACTCGAAAAAGTGCAAAGATAAAGTTGTATTGCCATTTGATAAGGTTGCATTGCCATTCTTTGAAAGCTTGTATTGGCATGCTGTATTTTACGGCGAGTTTATATATAAATTTCTTCAAATCTTGTTCAAAGTCCTTTTTAATATTTGTGAAATCTTGTATTCGAAATTTCGTACCAAGTTGAAGCATAGATTTTAACTTGTGATTATACAATAGATCCAGGTTTCCAGTGATAATGTGCGCATGATGGGTATCTATATAAGGGCTGTTTTGACAATTACACTCTTCACTTTTATATACATTGATGTTTCTACTTATGCGGTTATAATTAAATTTATCTTTTTTTATTCTATTTTCAACAGGTTAAGGGTATTCCAATGGGAGGGGGATGTTCATCCCTACTCGCCGATCTATACTTGTGTAAATTTGAAAATGGCACTCATATATTACATGAAATGCCATATTTTCGTTTCGTTGACGATGTCCTTATTGGGCAATATAAGAATACACCCCAATTTGATTTTACTTTTTATCCAAAAGAACTGGAATTGATTGAGAATATAAGTAAGGAGGAAGATAGTGTTGATTTTCTAGATATCACACTAAAACATGACAGTAGATATGGTACTTATACCGTCTTATATGACAAGAGAAACAATTTCAATATAAAAATCAATCGCATTATTGATTGGAGGTCCAATTTGACCAAAAACATTTTCAGAAATGTCGTCATTGGTCACCTCAAACGAAATCAACGAATTAATACTTTCAAGTCTGATTGCATCATGCATAATAGGAATATTATGAAGGAGGCAATAAAACGGAATTATCCAATTGGCTTCCTGACATGTTATTATAATTCCCTATTTAATACAAAAAAGGGAGAAAATGCTTACTTAAAGGATATGGCAGAGGTATAGAACGATGAAAGTGAAAATAACGAATTGCGCATGCGTGGACTGTTGTTATATATGATGCACTCCATCTTAACCGACAGGGGCATTTGCTGCATTTCCATTCTTTCCCTTGTGATCCTGGTAGATTCTTATTTGTTTTCTTTGCCCTTTTTCGAGTGTTTTTGATTTGACACATTTACGGAAGTATGGCATCTGCATGGCATTGGTACCGTGAGTGTTGCCCGGGCATAAAAGCAGTCTTTTAAACGGGAAAGAGGGGTCGCCATCCCCCTCTACCATTTTATACCTTGCATTTGGTCATTTCCCCTCTTTTTCATATGAATCTTGTATGTTACTTTAGGAGAATGTGCTGCATTGCGCCAACTTCTGGAGAAAAATTGGATAACTGTGAAATAATTTTATTTTAATATGTTTACTATGCTATATATATATATATATATATATATATATATACTCGTTCTGTAATCTGTTGTCCTGAAACCTTTGAAATAATATATCCCTATCGGCATATAGTAAAATTAATTCGGCACAAAAGAATAAATATGTACACATATATATTGGAATTCAATTTCTTATAATTTATTAAAAAATTCGGCTATAGTGTTATACAATTAACGTTAAATTAGATACGTTTATTATAAACATTATAAGAATTTTGAAATCTTTCAATATCACAAAATTTTTGTAATTAGTGGAGGAGAAAAAATTATTTGATACAGTGCCTAATTTTTATCATTGGCTAACGACATCCATAGGAAGTAGAAACTTAAGGATCTGTCAGCTTGAAATGCAACACACACAGAGCAGAGAACGATTTTTTTTTTAAATGTTTCAATAAATTTCATTAGATTTCACACCAGTAAATCCTCACAATATAATGCTATTTAATGTCTTTGTTTTTCCATATTTCTACATCTGTTCCATCTGTTGCTTTTTCTGAAGTATTTTCTCAAAACATAATGTATTGTTATCTTATCCCGATTGCAAATCGATATATCTTTTCAATTTGGATGGTAGAGGCAACTCGCTGATACCGAACGGAAGAAGACAATTTTCATTTAGCCTCGTCCTAATTAAGAGCCTGCAAATTTGCTTCAAGCTCATAGGAACAATAAAATGATTCTTAAAATCTGATACTATGTTATTGCTGAACATCTGGATGAAGTCTATCACATCTCCTTCAGTTTCCAATTTTTGATCTAAGTTCATGTCCCGTATTACATTTGTTGTCCAGTAGGGGATGTCTTTTAGCAGGCATTCACAGCAAAACACAGCTTTCGAATATAGATCAGTCAATTCGATGTTTTTACCATTAACAGTGAAATATTTCAACTTAAAACAGGATGAGAGACTGGGGTTGACAATTTTAATAAATGAAACAGCCCTTAATAGTAATGTCATGCCATCCCAGTATTGATTTGTTCCGTAAGAAGAATGCACGTAGTCTTTGTAACTGGACAAAATGACTCCTCTTCTTATCTCTTGATGAAGAAATGACGGCTCCCCGAAGAAAATTAGCACATTTCGTAAACAACGCCAAACATTAGGAGGATTAGGGTTTATTAATTTAACTCGCCTACATATTAAACCTGTATCTCTTTCATATATGAAACGCAACAGCAATATAATTGACAAAATGGTTCTGTGCCGGGACCAGTATATGCGTTCAGCAATAAAGTACAAAAATTTCGAAGCAAATTTATCGGATCTTTTCTCTAGTTTGGATAAGCAATTCATATATTTTTTGTATAATTTAATAAGTTCTTTTACTTTAATTAAGTTCAAATCAGTTTCACTTTCATTGGCAATGAATTCATTTATTTCGGAGATGGCGTTTTGCAGATTTATTTCCTGTTGTGAAGACAGACAATTTTCGACGGAAGACATTTGAATTTAAAAATTATAATATATTATATTAATTTGTACTTTCGAATACAATCAACGCCATAACATTATTTACGCAATTATGTTGCAAAATCAAAGAATAAACAGTAGGAAAATTTCTTATCGATGCCACAGTTGACAAATTTTAAAAGTTAATTCAATCAAAAAAAATATCTTTATTATTTAGCCTCCTTAATCAGAGTTTAGAAGAAGATTGGAAATTTTAAATTTTTCAAGTTCGTAATGTTTATAGTTCAAAACTAAAAGTGCCCCTAAACAATAAACAACAAGAAAGATTGATCATGCATAAAGCATTGATTATGAAACACTTTCCGACTTCAATGCAATTTTACTTAAACATCTCTAAAATGCGATGCATTCCTCGGTAATATTTTTAAAATTATCACAATACTACATTCATTTATTATATTTGAAAACTTAAAACTTGAAAAAACTTAAAACTTTAAAAATGAACTTCATTCAAATGACGGCATTGAAATATCATTGCCTGGTTTAAGCATCTCTGAAATGCGATACATTCCTCGATAATATTTTTAAAATTGTCATAATTCTACAATAATTTATTATATTTGAAAACTTCATCGAAAACAAATGAAATTTATTCAAATGACGTCATCGAAATATAACAAGCCTGGCTCTCTCTATAAAAGCAGCACTTCATTGATAAACATTTTTCCATTCATTTCATTCATCACAATACTATAATAATTCATTTTATTTAAAAACATAAGACCATGGAGATACAAGTAATTAAACTCTATGCTTAAAACTTCATAGAGAAAACCGTCCTTCTCTCTGTAAAATCAATTGATATTTCATTCATATCAGCTATATTGCAGACTCCATGAGCTAATTAATTTTGCGTTAAAGAAATAGCAATTCTTGTACAACTCATTCAACATCTTTTGGTATTTACATTTTCCATAAGTGAAAAATAGGCTTCGCTGTAGAAATAAGCAAAGTTGGATGATCCTTTAAACTCAAATATATTGTAATTGTGTTATTTCAGTATGTACATGCACAGAATTTAAGCAAAAATATAGCGGTTTTAGGACGGATACAACACTCAATATGAATTAGAAAGAACTTTAAAAATCACGATTTTGACACAAGATGGATGCCATATTTTATTTCGAAGTGGGTCACGTGAACTTTTCATATAGTGGTCATGTGATATCATATAAAAGGTGTAATTATTATTTTAATTTTTATTTAAAAAACTACTAAATATATTTTGCTGAAATTGTTTTTATATATTTTATGGGATAATTTGAATATTTTCTAAAATTTTCGAAATAATTTGGGAATTTTAAATCCGCTTAAAAAATGTTTGAAAAATTAGGTCCCATAGTGCTCAATGTATTTCATTTTTTCAACCCGTGTTCAATCTTAAACTAATTGGGTGATATTATTCATTTATATTTCCATAGGTCCCACAGACCGTCTGAACAACATACTAAAATTTCATTTTGATAAAGTCATTTTTACGGCAGTTATCGTGCTAACGGACAGACAGACAGACAGAGTCATAAACACTTTTAAACTTTGTTGTAAAGTGTTAAAAATGAGTAGCTCTCTGAAGGCTCTACAAGTGATTATAATTGAATTTTGGGTCGAGCTCTTAGTGTTCGAAGTATAGTGGTAGTTTTAGTATTTTAACATGCGCTTTCTAATGAGAGGGAAAGCTGTAATATTTAAAATGTCACAATAATTTCAGCTCAATATATTTACTTACTCCTTGATAAAACTGGAAGGTATGTGCGTCATATCACAGAAATCAGAATTTGTGAAACATTACTTCCCATTTGGCGTCATTTTTATCAATATCACATTTGTCACTTTAACAACATTTAAAATAGTTTCCAAGTAGGCGACAACCAGCTAAATTTTTCGCCAAGCATTACGGACTGAAAAATAGGTTATTCATATAATCTACTCTTACGTTCTTTCCAAGATATTAAACTTTCATCAATTAGTAATCACTTTTATTGATTTAACGTCATTTTTATCAATTTCGCGATATTTTCGTTAATTTGGCAGCACTTATAAAAGCGTTATGAACGGAGAAATAAGTTATTCTTATAGCAGATAAATGACTATTGGCGTCCAAATACAAATGTATCTTTTCTCATGAATAGAACAAGCTAGATCCACAAGAATGATGTCATCCAATTTATCGCATGATATTACTTATGAAAAGTGAACATATTTCACATTAGTTAATTTTTTTTTTAATTTTATGTGATTTTTTGATAATTTGTTTAAATGTGCAATATCTCAAGAACGGTTCATGCTAGCGTTCTAACATTTATGTCAATCATTTTCTAATGAAAAATTACATAAGAAATGGCTATTTAAGTAACTTTATTAAAAGTTTTGATATTTTGATGATTTTTTCAAAATTTCACTCGAGAAATTAGTGGGTTCTGAACATTTGATTGCGTATAAAATCAATAGGCTTCCAGTATTCACAGAATGTAATTTTTGTACCAAATTTCTTCGAATTGCTCTATTTATTTGTTCATGAGATATCGTCTCAACAGGCTCACTGACACACAAAGGTACACACACACACACACAGAAAGACATCGCCTCAAAAACTTTTAATTCGTGTTCAGGAATGTCTGAAACGTGCTCTCGAAAACTCGAAGACCCCATCACAATACTTTCCTTATACATTATACCATGTATATGAGGAAAGTAATAAAGTATTACATAGGTGAGTTACATTACACTTTCAAACAGGTAAAACCCTATGAATGGCGGCTATAACTCTGGATAAATTCTATTTGCATTGCCTATAGAAGCCGATTAAATTAACTGGAAAAATCGAAATCGTGAGTTCAAATGAATACAACTATAGCATGTTACCGTTCATTTTAAAGGATTTAAAAAGGAATTTCGTTCGTACCATAATTGACAATGCACACCGGAGGGAGGGGGGAAACTTGCCCTGATGACGTCACGATAAAAAAAATGGCGATAAAAAAATTGGTTAATAGCAATTGGTTTCACAACAATGATTGAAACTGTAAAGTCTCGTGATCATTGAGCTATAAATAAACCTCTTCATGCATAATTATGTCAAATTTGGTCCTATGCTGACATGTTAAAAAAAACATAAAATGTTGAATAAAATTCAAAGTTTCCGCTCGAATTTAAAAAAAAATTATATCCAGTTCCAGATTTTTTATAACAAAGTTGGGCATAAAGTTTCGTGAAAAACCCATTAATATTTGTAGCTGTTACACAAGATATCAACCACAGACATCAGACAGACAGACAGACAGACGCAATTTACCTTAAAAATGGTCAAAACGGCTTCAGAAGGTCTTAAAACATATATTGGCATTAAAATCTCAAAATTGAAAATTTTCGTAAGACCAATACTTTCTTAATACAACTTATGCGAAAGTAAATGTTAAGTGCCGCTAAGGCGGTGAAGTGGATAGCGTCTTTGGCTGCTGTCTTGAGGGCTCGGGTTCCAATCCCGAATGAGGCATGGATGTTTCTTGAGGATAAAGTCCGTCTTCCGCCTTCTGGGTCCTCGTCTAAATGTGAAGCTGCACCCCCTCCGACTTTCGTCAGTGATACGTTCTTGTAATAAACTTTGTTCTCTCGTCTTGTGTCTTTCCTGCTTCCTGCATCACTGGTCCCGAATCGGCTCGGCCGAAACACGAGATCATCAGTAACAACAGCAACAAAAGTTAAGTAAGCAATCTTATAAATAGTCATATGATTTTTGATAACGCTGTTTCCTTAATCCTTTTTTTTTCAATTTTATATATTAAACTTGATGTGGGTAGCATAAGACTGTCCCTATAAATTCAAACTCATTATAGACATTTAATTCAAGACATTCACTTGACATTATATTCCGCTTGCAGTTTTAATACGACTGGGGTTTTTTTAGGCAACTGAACGCATTCTAAAATGTCTCCATCTCAAAATTCCGCAAAACTTATATACCTCGTAAACATTATACAGTTATTTTCGTCTTGAATTCGAACAGTCGATCTTTAGCTAGTCAAGCAATGCTCTATTACTATTTTATATTTGAAATGGACCTTACATTTTCCTCCTTCGTGTATCAGATCAAATGTCAACTTGCACACATCGTAGGTTCCTGGTAAATCACTTTTTGATGTATTCAGTCCTTGGCGATCATTGTATTTTGCCACCAGGGTTAATTTACTTCGAACGCCTGAAAGAATATGTGTTCAAATTCCAACCAATGATCTTCTGCAAGCCAGACAAGAGTCTTAATAATCTATTGAGATTACAGCCTTCCTTTTATGTTTGGAATGAACCATATCGTTAAAGACTTGTATGTGCAGCAAATTTGAATTCAATAAGTTAAAACTATGTTCATATTTGAAAGTTGTTAGATCTTGTGAGAAGTTTACTATCATAATTCGAAGTTATTACTTTCCCTATATAAATAGTATTATAAATAGGAAAAGTACAATGACGGGGTCAAAAATTGGAATTCGAGTTTTCGACGGAAAAACACGTTTTTATCATTCCTGAACTCGAATCGAACGTTTTAAGGTGATGTCTATGTGTGTATGTATGCTTGTGTATGGGCAAATATGTTAATGTGTGTGTATGTTAATGTGTGTATGTATGTTAGTTTGTGTGTTAGTATGTGTGTATATATGTTTGCGTGCCTAAGAGTCTGTGGACGCGATATGTTTCGAACAAATGAAGAGTTTTGAAATAATTTCTGATACGATTATTACAGTCAGTAAATACAAAAACTCTATTATTAGCCTCTTATATTAATTATAAACGCAATCGAATGTTAGGGAGACTCCCTCCAACGCAATTTTCGACTGCACTTTTGAAAAAATCATCAAAAATCGAAACCTTCAATAATGATAAATCATCAAAAATGTAGAATATTCGATGCTGTTAGATAAATAAATTATTTCGTACGTAATTTTTAATTAGAAACAAATGACAGGTTTTAGAACCCTAGCATGAAACTTTATCGGGATATTGCGGTGTAACACGGGTGATGTGTGACAATGGGAATAATAGTGAGACGCCGAAATTATAGTTGGGTGTCCAAAGACAGGAGGGCGGAGAAGAGCTGAAGATATTAATATATACTTTAAAGTTAAAGCCCCCTTCTAAGGATCCACATAGCCAAACCAGAAATATTAAGACTTACTTTGCAATTGATCTCGCGAATAACCTAGGAAATCTCCGGCCTACAAAATGTAAGCTGAACACAGGCATCATACAACAATAAAACTAGAACACAAGTGTTAAGGATGGGGAAAATATGACACTAATGAAATATAAAAACTCTTTTATTAATATTCATTATAGTAGGCAAATAAGTGAAGTAGTTAAGTAATAAGTAATTAGGCCTTTTCAATCATATTAACCATTATTATGATTATTAACTTGGATCACACAATTTTACACAAGGATAAGATTTTTCACCTAGGAGAGATATTAAATTATTAATAGATGTAATTATTACGTATTCTCTTCAACTTTATATGACAGATTATATAATCATAAAATATCTATGATTTCTCTCCTAGTTTCGATTGTTTCACTCAGAGGTTAAACGGGACAGGCAATACCTGACATAGGAGTCACACCACCCGTCGACATAATTTACTCAGGACGCCATTGTGACAAGTAGACTCTTAGATTGTTACTTAGTTTACTAAACTTAGTCCCATACGTAGAAATCTCTTTCGTAGAAATCTCTTCAATTAGAAGATCAGAAGACTGGATTGAAAATGGAAACTTCTCCTGCGATTATTCTCTAAAGGATTCTACTGAGGATTTTAGATGCGCATCGCTCTCTCGGGACACCTGCAATAAAAAGAAGAATTTAGAAATTTAGAATTGGAAACGTTCCAGGCCCACATTGGCGATTAACGATTCATCTCGAATCAAATATTAATCTCACACAAAGTTTCGTTAGGATAATTCCTTTGTGTAAAAAGAATTTTCGGAGAGCCGTCCATGAGGACCTTTCGCAAGTAAAATCAGGGTCGAAAGAGAGAGCATCTACAGCGAAATTTGGTAATATAGTCTGGCGAAAATAACAGCCATTGGTTTAAATCAAAGGCGCGCTTTCAAGACTTTCTCTTCCGGGACCGTCTACGTCACAGAATCGGAAGAGCGAAAAAGCCCTGGCAAAAACTAAAGTAAAAAGAAACCTGCAGGTCGGCATTCAACCGGCGATTTCGTTTACACTTCGTGCAGAAAACCGCTGACAAGCTCGGAATTATAGAATGGAATAAAAATGGCTTCTCAGAGAGAACCGATTCATGAAGAAATACAAAATGTCTATTAAATCTATTAAAAGCAATATGAGAGCAGGGCTTTTAAATAAATCTACCCCAAAAATTATGTAAAATAAAAATGTAGTTAATTTCATCAAATAAGTTCACTTTTCATATATGGCGGCTGCTCAAACAGCTGCTCATAACTTCGGGTGAGTTGAGCGGTCTGGGTTTTCAACTTTCCATATGCGATATTATGCAACAAATCTATCAACTTTTATTTCTTTGATCTAGTTCGTTCCATTGACAAGCTTTCACAACAGAAAATACTTTTTGTAATACATATATATTTTGACGCCGAAGAATTCGCAAATACTCATTTATTTTACAGGATGTTAATTAATTACCAATTGCATTGCGATGACTATTTTGTATGGAAGTATGAATGAGTCACTCCACTTGAATTATAATAAGTTAGCAACAAGAAAGATCAATCATGCTTAAAGCATTGATTATGAAACACTTTCCAACTTCAATGCAATTTTATTTAAACATGTCTAAAATGCAATACATTCCTCGGTAATATTTTAAAACTTATCACAATACTACATTAATTTATTATATTTGAAACCTTAAACCTTCATCGAAAAAAATTAACTTCATTCAAATGACGGCATTAAAATATAAATTGCCTGGTTTAAACATCTCTAAAATGTGATACATTCCTCGGTAATAATTTTAGAATTATCATAATACTACGATAATTTATTATATTTGAAAACTTCATCGAAAACAACAGAAATCCATTCAAATGACGTCATAGAAAAAATAACACGCCTGGCTCTCTCTATAAAAGCAACATTTCATTCATAAATAATTCCCCCATTCATGTCATTCATCACAATACTATAATAATTTATATTATTTAAAAATTAAGACCCTGGAGCTACAAGTAAGTAAAACTCTATGCGTAAAACTTCATCGAAAATTATCGTCCTTCTCTTTCTAAAATCAATGAATATTTCATTCATATCAGCCATGCAGACTCCATGGACTAAATGATTTTGTGTTAAAGAATTACAGCGATTCTAATACAACTCATTCTACATATTTTGCTGTTTACATTTTACATAGGTGAAAAATAGGCTTAATAGTAGAAATAATCAAATTTGTATGAGCATTTAAACTGAAATATATTGTCATTGCGTTGTTAAAGTATGTAGATGCACAGAATTTAGGCCAAAATAAAGTAGTTTTAGGGTGGATACAACACTCAATATGAATTAGAAAGAACTTTAAAAATCACGATTTTGAGACAAGATGGATGCCATATATCATTTTGAAGTGGGTCATGTGATCGTTTCATATTATGGACACGTGATCGCTTCATATAAGAGGTGTTATTATTATTTTAATTTTTATTTAAAAAACTACTGAATATATTTCGCTGAATTTTTTTTTATATATTTTATGGAACAATTTGAATATTGCCTAAAATTTTCGAAGCAATTTGTGAATTTTAAATCCGCTTAAAAAATGCTTGAAAAATTAGGTCCCATAGGGCTCAATGTATTCCATTTTTTCAACCCGGGTTCAATCCAAAACTAATTGGGTGATATTATTCATTTATATTCCCATAGGTCCTATAGACCGTCTGAACAACATACTAAAATTTCATTTTGATTAAGTCATTTTTACGGCAGTTATCGTGCTAACGGACAGACAGACAGACAGACAGACAGACAGACAGAATGAACAATGTCATAAACACTTTTCAACTTTGTTCTAAAGTGTTAAAAACGACAATTTCAATTTACGTGGTGTTAATTTAATGTCAAAAACATTGCTCTGTTTGGATTAATAAGTTACCAAAAGCACCCACTTTCAATTTATAAGGTGTTAATTTAATGTCAAAAACATTGCTCTGTTTGTATTAATAAGTTACCAAAAGCACCCACTTTCAATTTTCGAGGTGTTAATTCAATGTTAAAAACAATGCTCTGCTCGGATTAATAAGTTACCAAAAGCATTGCTCTGTTTGGAATAATAAGTTACCAAACGCACCCACTTTCAATTTATGAAGTGTTCAATGTCAAAAACGTTGCTCTGTCTGGATCAATAAGTTACCAAAAGGGTCTTATTTCTATTTACATGGTGTTAATTCAATGTCAAAAGCATTGCTCAGTTTGGCCTAATAAATTATCAAAAGCTCCCAATTTTAATTTACGTAGTATTCAATCAATGTCAAAAACATTTCTCTGCTTGGACTAATAAGTCACCAGAAGCGCTCAATTTTAATTTATATGGTGTTAATTCAATGTCAAAAACATTACTCTGTTAATCTTTACACCATTATTTCGCTATGAAAACAAGAAATTCATTGCATTATGTGGTAAAAGTCATGTTCTGCCCACATCAGATTTTTCAGTACTTCGTGCTCGTTGGCTGTTTATTTCTCTCATAATCGTTGGCTCCCGCTTCACAAAAGCGAAAGTTGCTTTCATCAACACCTTTAAAGACATATATTTCGAGAAAGAGGAACAAATGGAAAGTTTTGAAAGTTTGACAGGTACTTTCTAGAATAAAAGCCAAGAACATATATTATTGAAAAATCACACATTGTAAGCCGGCTGAAAATCAAAGCTACGGAAATATTTCTATTTTATCTAGTTTTTATATAGGATTTCTCAGATCTATATTTTTGCATCTGAAACAACACATTTCTTAAAAGAATATCTTTTATATTTGAGTTTTCTTGCGGTTGTTGTGGTTGTTGAGGCCCTGTGGTGTCTTTTTAACATTTTAATAAAAGTACAGTGATGTTCAAAAGAATTGATTTACCCACACATTTCGATGACTTTGATGCAGAAAAAAAGCAGTAACACATTTAAAGTGATATTTAAAGTGTTTCATATTGATGAATGTGTTGAAGAAGCGGTATGCAGTAATGCACAAACATTATTTATTTAGGAAGGTTTATATGTGAAATATTTGGAAATAATAAGAAAGATGCGATAGTTTTATCTTCCGAAATATTTAAAATTTAAAAGAAATACGTGACATTATTATTTTATTAAATACTAGCAGCGATTATCCGGCGTTGCTCAGGATTTACGACCCAAAACTCTGATAAAAATTACACAGGAACATATATTAGGCCGTGAATCTGTTTTTTCACTGTGAAAATAGAAAATTCATTGCATTATGTAAGAAAAAAAATGGATCTGATTGGCCACTCTTTGGCCAATCAGATCCATTGGATCATACATACATACTTTTCTTCTTTATATATATATAGATAGATAGATATTTTTATACTCATTTATTTATTATTCAAATTAATAAAATTTGTTGAGTAAGTCTGTGAAAAATAAACCATGGTGATAGAATTTCCATTTAAATTCTTATTTCAAATCTACGATTTTCAAAAGTGACTAATATTGCATTATGTGGTAAAAGTCATGTTCTGCCCACATCAGATTTTTCAGTACTTCGTGCTCGTTGGCTGTTTATTTCTCTCATAATCGTGGGCTCCCGCTTCACAAAAGCGAAAGTTGCTTTCATCAACACCTTTAAAGACATATATTTCGAGAAAGAGGAACAAATGGAAAGTTTTGAAAGTTTGACAGGTACTTTCTAGAATAAAAGTCAAGAACATATATTATTGAAAAATCACACATTGTAAGCCGGCTGAAAATCAAAGCTACGGAAATATTTCTATTTTATCTAGTTTTTATATAGGATTTCTCAGATCTATATTTTTGCATCTGAAACAACACATTTCTTAAAAGAATATCTTTTATATTTGAGTTTTCTTGCGGTTGTTGTAGTTGTTGAGGCCCTGTGGTGTCTTTTTAACATTTTAATAAAAGTACAGTGATGTTCAAAAGAATTCATTTACCCACACATTTCGATGACTTTGATGCAGAAAAAAAGCAGTAACACATTTAAAGTGATATTTAAAGTGTTTCATATTGATGAATGTGTTGAAGAAGCGGTATGCAGTAATGCACAAACATTATTTATTTAGGAAGGTTTATATGTGAAATATTTGGAAATAATAAGAAAGATGCGATAGTTTTATCTTCCGAAATATTTAAAATTTAAAAGAAATACGTGACATTATTATTTTATTAAATACTAGCAGCGATTATCCGGCGTTGCTCAGGATTTACGACGCAAAACTCTGATAAAAATTACACAGGAACATATATTAGGCCGTGAATCTGTTTTTTCACTGTGAAAATAGAAAATTCATTGCATTATGTAAGAAAAAAAAATGGATCTGATTGGCCACTCTTTGGCCAATCAGATCCATTGGATCATACATACATACTTTTCTTCTTTATATATATATAGATAGATAGATATTTTTATATTCATTTATTTATTATTCAAATTAATAAAATTTGTTGAGTAAGCCTGTGAAAAATAAACCATAGTGATAGAATTTCCATTTAAATTCATATTTCAAATCTACGATTTTCAAAAGTGACTAATACGTTCAATTAACTCCCACAAAACTTCCAAGATATTAAACTTTCATCAATTAGTAATCGCTTTCATTGATTTAACATCATTTTTATCAATTTCGCGATATTTTTGTTAATTTGGCAGCACTTAAAAAAGCGTTATGGACGAAGAAATATGTTATTTAATTGACTTTCACGTTTTAAACCAACGATTTACAACCTTTTTCGTTGGGAATCATGGAGTTAGAGAGTAAAACTCTTAGGGAAAAGTTTTGTTTTTCATTGATATCTCGACAATCCCTGGTCTTAGAAACTCGAAACTTGGACTACATTTATGGAGGTCTATTTCAAAGTTAGAAAATTTCGTTAAATTCGGTGCAACTGTTTTCCCGTGATGATGAGACAAATGAAAGTTTCGGTTCTCAAAAATATCGCGACAATCTCCTGGTGTTAGAAACTCGAAACATGGACTAAATTTTAAGTGGGGCTATTTCAAGACTACCAACCAAACTTCTTCAAATCGAGTTCAGCCGTTCTCCCGTGATGTTGTATCATACATACATACTTTTCTTCTTTATATATATATATTTTTTATAAAAAAGTGTTTTTCATAATTAAAGAAAATTATTTTGTTTTATTTTCGAGATTGCATAAAATAATGTCTAATGTCCTATAATAATGGATAGAGGGCGACGACATATATATATTTCCGTATTATAGATCGTCATATAAAATATGTTAAAATTATAAACGCTTCCCTTTTGCTTTTGAATTAAATTTCTTTAAAGCGTTGAGTTTAATTTCTCTATAAAAAGGTAAAATGCATAAGCACATGCAAATCTAAAGAAAAATAAAACATCCTGGTCCCTTTTGCAAACCGTTGAAAAGAAGTTTGAAGTTTGGTGCATATTCAATATAATGAAGATTCTGAAATGGTAGCAAAAGTTATTGCCGAACCATTTTTTACCCCGATGCAACAATCAGTTAAACACGCTCGTAAATATATGAATTTAAAAGAAACAATCGAATAGATAGATTTGAAACACAAAACAAAAATTCGTAGTGGGGGAAACAGACTTTGAAATCAAGACCTCAACCATAAACATGTAAACTCAGATCAATGAATAGTTTTCACCCTAGATCACAGATTACGCCAAAGAATGGAATAAAACAGAGAGGCCAAATTAATATAATATCCTATATAATAAAAAACAACACTCGATCACTAGGTACCTGCGTAGCCCATTGAGGTGAAATGAAAGGTTTATACATGAAGTTTGAAAAAAGGAGTTAAAACTCCTATGGATGAAAATCTTGAAAATGCCTTAACATTTTAAGAATTACATCTAGGTAGCGCTAATGTTAGTAAAGTAGATGCTATTGTTAGTTGTTACAGCAGAAAAGATTAGTATTTAATATATGTATGTTTTATTATTTTTAAATTAAGGGTTACCTAATTGTGAGTATAATTAAAAAGTATTTTTTATGGTTGTAGAATATATGGAGATAAAAATACTTTGAAAGGTATTATAATTTTGAATGCGTAGGGATATTCTTTATTGTTGCAGTTCTATTTTGCATTACACTACGAATTTATTTTTCCAAAATTAACAGTTTAAATAAATATTTTATACCTTTCGCTATTGAAATTCATTGAATGCAAATCTACTTATCTCATCCCCAGCACCAACTAAATTATTGTCTCAAACAACATTCGCGTTTTCTTAATATGAAGTTTTAGCTCCTTACATTTACATTTATGACGAAAGTGCGATGTTGTATTTTAATCCTTACAGAGCTCATCATAAAAAGAGAAGTTTACTTACAGGAACATAACATAAAATATTTACAAGAATTTACACAGAATGGAGCTACATCATAACGCGGGTGAACGTTGTCGTCCGAATACGAATGTCCATATCGCTGATAAGAATGATCTTGGGCTGGCTTTTATGAGCCAGTGCAGAAGCGTTGCGCATGTGTCGCATGCAACGGAGAGGGTCTCTGGAGATCAAGAAGCTATATAGAGTTTTATGCTAATCACTTGATCTGGAAACTTTAGGCTATATGCAAATCGCTGGAGGAGCGTCGCCATACATCCATGGGTTTATATCTCAGACCGAAGCCGTTGCCACAACATTATGAAAATGCGTGGTTGTGAGATTTTATTGCCTGAAGAAGCTAAAAACAAATCTGTAATGAGCTCGTAGTTAGAGACGGACCATCCCTTTACCTCCATGATGCAGCTGAATAGGAAAGTAAATACTAAAAAGTCATTCCAATTTCAAAATTCAAAATATGAATATTTAAGCCATGAAGTTAGAGTAACTTGCTGGCTCTAACTTCTTGATCTTCAAATTCATGTTCCAAACAATGCATATAATGCAACCATGGAGTTAGAATAACGGAGATAAAACTCCTATGGATGAAACACTTGAAAATGCCATAATACTTTGAGAATTATATCTAGGTGTCGCTAGTGTTAGTAAAGTAGCTGCTATTGTTGTAGATATAACAGAAAAACGTAGTATTTAGTATATGCATGTTTTATTATTTTTGAATTAAGGGTTCCCTAATTATGAGTATAATTAACCAGTTTTTTTCCATAGTTGTAGGATAGAATACAGAATATATGAAAATAAAAATTAATTGAAAGGTAAAATAATTTTTTGAATACGCAGGAATATTATTTATTGTTTCAGTTTCACTTTGCATTGCGTTAATCACTTGTATTTAAAAATTGACGGTATATATAAATATTTTAGTCCATTCGCCATAGAATTACATACAATGCAGGACTACTTATCTTATCCCTGTGCCACCTGAATGATTATCTCAGACGATATTGGCGTTTTCCTAATATGAAGTTTTAACTTCTTACTTTTACCTCCATGTATAAAACTTTTGTTTATAGATAGATTAGTTGCAGCTGAATTGTATGGCCCATTAAGTTAGAAAGAGAGTTTAATCCGTTTATCTCCATGTTATGACCAGTAATTGAAATCTTGAAATAAAAAATTTAAGGCATTAAACTTGATAAATTCGTTGTTAGAGGGTCTAGGGGCTCTTAGATTAATTGCTTTATGGAAATGGCATAGTAAGTATGATTTGGTATGGAGTCATATAATATACACTCTATAACAAAAAATCAACGCACCGAAAAGGATTTGTCCGATTGATGATAAAAATTGGTGGATGTAAAGAGCATGCATAGAAAAAGAAACGATTAACATTTCAGAACAATTTAATGACTTAAAGTTTGACCATATACAAAGGGAAGAAGTCAATAAGGCGTTGGTCCACCTCTGGCCTGGATGCAAGATGTCACCCGGCGTGGCATAGGCTGATAAAGTTCACGGATGGTATCCTGCAGAAGATCTTGTCAAATTGTCTATAACAATCGGGCTAAATCGTCAACATTCCGGGATGGTTGCAATCGCCTTCCCATAAAGTCTTAAATGTGCTCTATGGGAGAGAGATCAGGAGACCTAGCTGGCCAAGGAAGTGTTGGGCAAACTTGAATACAATTCATATCAACACGTGCCGTGTGCGGCCAGGCATTATCTTGTTGAAAAGTACGCCAAGGGTGTCGCAAAAGGAAAGGTAACACAACCGGTCGTAGAATGTTGTCTACGTACCGTTGTACTGTCAGTGTTCCAGAAATGACAGCCAAAGGGGTCCGGCTATCAAAGGAGATGGCACCCCAGGCCATACCTACTTGCAGATATACGCCTACAGATATACACCTGCCCAGATATACACCTGCTGAATGCGCAGTTCCGATGCTCTGGAGCTCCCACTATTTATTCATTGGACACCAAATTTTATTCATTTGCATGTTCGCTCAAAATGTCTTTGCATACGAAATTTCATTACGATCGGACAACTCCTTCTTCGTGCGTCGATTTTTTTTGTTATAAAGTTTATAATAATATTGACCCCGCCTATAAGGGGGTAATATAATCTCAAATCATAATCTCAAATTTCGTATTACACTCCCATTGCAGATAACAGCAACTATGGACTGGTTTCACACTTTTACGAACTCATCAGCATGGAAAAACCGATATCTGCAAAAAAAAAAAAAACTTGCTGTCACCAATTTTGTAACTAATGATATATCCTCCCTAGCAACTGTCAAATTCAGTGCTATCCAGCTAATTTTAGTAACGACCCCTATATATATATATATATATATATAGGTTCTGTAAGTATGAAGTGAGTACGGCAGTGAGTTTGGTAGCCTGAGCTCAATATTTCAGAAATTTAATGTCAGCTGAATGGTGGGACTGAAATTGTTGGTCTCCGAGATTCACTTAATTGTGGCAAATAGCAAAGTTTCTTTCTGCCGTTACAGTTATTGGCTGTTCGATGCTGATTTTCGCACAAAAATCGCAAATCCGGTCCATAATGTCTGCAATGGAAGCGCGATTTCAATAAAAGTTTAAGCGAAAAGCTTGAGAAATAATGACCCGTATCAGACAATAACGCTTTTTAAAACGAAAACTATGAACTGTGACAGAAAGGCGAAATGCATACATTAGCAAATGTGAAACAAAAATCCGCAAAACCAAATAGATTCTGTACCATGTTTCATTGCAGAAATACCGCCACGCAAATCAAATTCGGGCCACTCACTTCGTTCTAAAGGACTTTTAGAAGTTTTCTTTCGCGATGGCATTAATCGATCAGCGAAATAATTACTCTGATTCGGGGGGTAATCCCAGATGCATCCGTAGTTAATGATAGACTGCAATAATTAGTTTCCGAAGTAACACTTTGATGGGGTAATTCAATTACCGAATTCATTAAATAAATAGACACCATAAATTATAGAGCCACGTGAGTGAAGAAATTCAAGATCTTAGGATGGGAACTAAATAGATTAAAGTTGGCGTTTCCTTGAACAAGGATTGGTATTAACGAGATTTCTCATATTTATTTTTGATGTTAATGAAGGTGAACACTAATACTTGAATTCCTGGTGAAAACAGGGTTCGTTGTAATTCATTCTTTATTTTTGTTGTGCGTACAATTTAAGCTGCTTCTGACGTAATAAAACTCAAATAACTTCGTTAAAAGCAACATACAGCAGAAATTCATTGTGTCGCCAAGTTTCTAAGCCAAGAAACAGCCCTCTTCGTCAGGACACACGAAAAGAGCAACTTACATTTCTGTGAACAAGATCAACAACTGGTGTTGGAACAGCAAACGTGAATGATGCAGGGGAAGGGGTTGCGGAGAAAAGAGAGGTAAAAAACCAAGGTGGGAGAAACAAGGCGCCAGACTCTGTGAGTGAACGATAAAATACCAAAGGCGAAAAGTGAACGTCCAACAAAGGACTCAAAGCACTTGTGGAGTGAAAAAACTACGAACATAAGCGTCCTACTCAATTAAAAAAGTTAACTAACCAATTTCGGAAGCTTCGCTAGCCGACCAAACTATCTGTAGCAAAAATAATTTCTAGAAAAATACAACAAAAGTGGAACTGAAAATCGTCAACAAACAAAAATAACAAACACATCGCCATTGTAGCATGCTTAGGCACAATCCAAGAAGTTTTGATCCTAGGTTTCAGGCGATTGTTAGTTTCAGTTAAGATTCCACAATGGCATTAATTTATCTAATTCTCTTCAGCCCGAATTAAAATATATCTAATTCGTATTTAGCATGAGAAAGACAGGGGAATTAACGCTCTTTAAATATTAGGCTACAACACTGTTTTTACATGTTTTGTTTTATTAATGTATGGCGCTTATCGTCGAAAATTGTCGTCTTAATTAAAAATATGATTCAGGTTCTGTCCCATAGATCATTAACTTAGACATTGCAAACTGGTGCAATAGGAGAGTCATCTTCTAGAAATATGATGCCGGTATTATTCATTTCTATCACAAATCAAAGTCTTCCATTCTTGCATATGATAAATATCCTTCAATTATTGAATCAGATAAATATCCTTCAGTTCGTACATATGATGAACACTCTTCAATTCTTGCACATGATGTGTATACTTTTCAATTCTTTCATACACTAATGACTTTCATATCATAGCCACAGCCACTAAAGATCTAAAAGAAGATATTTTTACTGAAAAAGTGGTGCTGGAAAAATGCATCTGTGAATTAACCAGAACAAAACAAAATGCACGGCTTTTTACCAGAAGTGGATCATTCCCCTCGTATCTGAGCCTAATTTGTATAAATTTGAGTCTGTCAAGCATTTTAACTATCCGGGATCTTAAATAAACTATAAAAATAAAAAAAGTTTTGAAATACTACAACAAATTATAGCTATGCCAACGGCCGTACCGTGCTGAAAACACCGGTTCTCTTTAGATCAGCGAAGTCAGGCAGCATCGGGCGCGGTTAGTACTTGGGTGGGTGACCACCTGGGAACACCGCGTGCTGTTGGCACATTTCGGGAGCGGTAGCCCGGTGGTTTGCGCGCTGGATTTGCACGCTGCCACAACTGCCGCCGTGTTCATGCGAAGTACGATCACGTTAAACATGTGGGTCCGTAAGTCCTTCCGAGAGGTTGGTGTTAGGGGAAGGAGGGTACGGTCCCTGTGGATGCCTCCCCCACTGGGTTCCGGTCTAAATTGGGTGGCACTTCCCGGCCGTCCAAACAGTTACCTTACACCTTTCTGGTAGGTCGGACGGTCTGGGTCTCATCAACAACAACAAATTATAGCTGCCAATCACTATTTCTTGGATTAAGTTTTCTTTTTTCAGATCACACCTAATGTAGAGTAGAATTATCCTACACAGTACTATTAAAACTATATAAAGTTCTTATAAAAACTACTTTCATTTATGCTTCCTAAACCTGGATTCTCACAGGACATGAAGAAAAAGTTCTCTGCAACTTTGATAAAAAAATTTTTGCGGAGCATTTTGGGGGAAATTCAAGAAAATTATATTTTGAGAACTACTACCAACAATTACGATACGAGTACAACAATGACAAACTATGCAGAATTCAAAAAAATTCTGATATCAACAAATACATTAATAATTAACTGGGCCGATCCTGTGGTCGAGCGGTCAGGGGCATACGTTTCCGCCTGATTGCTGGATTTCCGGGTTGCGGGTTCGAATCCCACCAGGGGGCATGGATGTTGTCATGTCGAGACCAAGTCAGACTTCAGCTCTTCGAGGAGCCTCTATAAAAGTGAAGCTGTGATTCTTCTCCCCTTCGCCATGGGATATCCTGGGGGGTCTTGTTGGACGTGGTGCGTGGACATTACTTCACCATGGGGGAATTAGTAACGAATAATTAACTGGAAAAAAATGGCCAGGATATTTGCTAAAAATGGATAACAAGAGAAACCACAAAGAACATTTTTATGCCTTCACTGATCGTGAAAAGTCCTAGAGGAAGACTGAAATGAAGTGAATAGATTGTGTGGATAAGGAGTTTGAAATGTTAAATAGTGTGACAGATCGGGAAAACATTGATTCAAAGAACACCTTTTGCAAGGACCTTCTGAGAAAATCAAGGACCACAGTGGGATGTCAATCCATTGATGATGATGATGATTTATGACTGGCTTCGTAGGTCACCAGAGGAGTTTACAAATTTGTGACGCATAGCATTTTCAACGCTACCGGTGTACAGTTATCAGTTATTTACAACGCGGAGCTGGTTCCACCAGTGCTTATTGCTGTCTTTGGAACGTGTTTCCGGAATTCCAATAGACTCAATATTTTTAAAACATGGCTTCTAAGAATAGCAACCTTTTGTTCATTTAAGGATATTCATCATTTTCTCTTTTAGATTCTACATACCAAATTTCAGATATCAGAAATTTCAAAACTCCCTCCCCACTATGCATGAATCCATACTCATATATCACTGGAGAATTTGTCATAGGGTAGAAGATTCAAAAGCGTCAACTGTAAATCCCTGTTAACATATTGAATCTCTCAACTTTTAAATGCGCCCATCATTTGTGGGTGTTGAGTTTATGCGCTTCAGAGGATTTGGGAATGTGGGACAACTTTTGAATGACTCGAAATTTCAAGGCGCTCACACTCGCGAGTGGGATATGTTCCGATTAATTATTACTCTAAGCTGAGGATAGCGGGGATTGCAACATTGGATGAAAAAAAAATGAAAATATGATGTAGGCAGCAACACATTTTCCTTGCAGATTCGAATTAATTGCTTTCGCTGCACACACAGTATAATGCAAAATATTGTAACAGGATCGAAAATTCGTATTCGGTTTACGCCAGAAGAGCAAGTTTAAAGCATTCCTAAACTCGAATTGAACGTTTGGGGGGATCTGTGTGCGTATGCATGTTAGTGTTGTTGTTGTTGTTGAGACCCAGACCGTCCGACCTACCAGAAAGGTGTAAGGTAACTGTTTGAACGAATGGGAAGTACCACCAAATTTAGACCGGAACCCAGTGGGGGGAGGCATCCACAGGGACCGTACCCTCCTTCCCCTACCACCAACCTCTCGGAAGGACTTACGGACCCACATGTTTAACGTGATCTTACTCCGAGTGAACACGGTGGCAGTTTTGGCAGTGGCGGGAATCGAACCTGGACCTACCGAGTGCAATTCCCGCGCGCTAATCACTGGGCTACCGGGCCCCATGCATGTTAGTGTGAGTGTGCGTGTATGTTTAGGGTGTCCAGGTTTCTGTGTGTCTGTATTTTAGTGTGTGTATATTTAGTGGGTCCAAGTGTCGGTGTGTATATATGGTTGTGTGTATGTTAGTGTGTGTGTATATATATTAGTGTATGTGTATATTGCTGTTGTTGTTGAGACCCAGACCGTCCGACCTACCTGAAAGATGTAAGGTAACTGTTTGGACGGCCTGAAAGTACCACCCAATTTAGACCGGAACCCAGTGGGGGAGGTATCCACAGGGACCGTACCCTCCTTCCCCTACCACCAACCTCTCGGAAGGACTTACGAACCCACATGTTTAACATGATCGTACTCCGCGTCAACACGGTGGCAGTTTTGGCAGTGGCGGGAATCGAACCCGGGCCTACCGAGTGCAATTCCCGCGCTCTAACCACTGGGCTACCGGGCCCCCATGTATGTTAGTATGTGTGTGTGTGTATGTTTAGGGTGTCCAGGTTTCTGTGTGTCTGTATTTTAGTGTGTGTATATTTAGTGTGTCCAAGTGGCGGTGTGTATATATGGTTGTGTGTATGTTAGTGTATGTGTATATAGATTAGTGTATGCGTATATTAGTGTATATGTTTAGTGTGTCCAAATGCCTGTGGGTGTATGTATGTTTCATGTATATGTTAGTGTATGTATATATGTTATTGCGTACGTCCATGAGTCAGTGGATGCGAACTATCAAGAACGAATTAAGTGTTTCGAAAAATATTTGGCACAATTACTAAAGTCAGTGAATACTAGAACCCAATCAATTTTAAAGAATTGAATGTTCGAAAAAACACAAATTTTCGAATTCATGTTTTAAAAAAATCAATAAAAATGTGAACTTTTAAATAATCATTTCAGAAAATTTTCCATTAGAAAACTAATGACACAAACTATAGAATACGCATGAACCATTCTCAAAATATTGCATGTTTTTCAAATAAATTTATCAAAAATTACATAAAATTAAAAAAGTCGTAAACATCATCAAATCTGATCAATTTCCATATGCAATATTATGCAACAAATCTGTTAATGATACTTTCGTGGGGCTAGTTCGTTCCATTCACGAGATACCTTTTACAATAATTTTATATTTCCACACATAAGAATTATTTGATAGTCGTGTATTTCATGGGATATTAATCAAATGTCAATTGTATTTTGATAAAAATTTTGCACATGATTAAATACACCGTGTTTGCACTTAATAAGTTGCTAAAAATGTCCACGTTTAATTTACGTGGTGTTTGTTCATTGATCACCAAAAACATTGTGTTGTAGATCTTGTGCACCAATATTTTGCAGTGAAAGAAGTAAAATCAATGTATAGGGAGGATTCACCTACGGCACGCTCCCTTAGAAACGACCCCATAACAACCGCTGCTTTGTACAAGCAACAGCATTATCGCTATTGAATAACATAGGAAAATGTACTTTTCTCAGCTGTATGTTGAATATAAAATATTATATTGAGCTTAAATTGACAAAATTCTAGATGGAGATCCTTACGATAGCAACTTCTACAAAAACTTCGGAACTGTGGCCTGATTTTAGATATTTTGATATCTTTAACTACCGCATATACTCAATTAACAGACTTACTAAAGATAAAGCAAAGCCGTCAAAAATTGTTTTACTAGTGGTTAGTGGTTTGTTAGGTACACAAGAACGTAAAATAAACAGAATCTTGGATTACCTTACGTTTTTACGAGGAAAGGTGCATTTAATATTTTATTTATATATATATTCTTGGTCCTAAATGAGAACTGCAATTCATTTTTTTTCTATTTATTTTTAAAAAAGTATGGGAAGAATATTTTTTTAAACTTATGTATTTTAACATATAAGTTGGTATTTTACTGCTTTGGACATAAGGATATTTATGAGAAATAATTTGATTTTTTCTCGCGCTATTAAATTCATTTAAATTTCATTTTACTTACCAGATCTAGATGCTATCCTTCTTAGACAGGCATGATTTTTAATATGCTGCCTATGTTTTGATACTATTTAGAATGTTTATTTTCAAAAATAAAAAAATAAATAAAAATAGATAATTGTTTTTGCTTTCTTTGCAATATATAATATATATACACTATATTATGTTAAATTTAATGTGCATGTTTGATACTGTTTTCCATTATTGTTTATCATTAATCTTTCTTTGAAATAAGGATTTAACTTATTTGTGTTAAAAATCTATTTTCGGGAATCTAAAATCTAAATTCGTCCTTCGTGGAAGATTCGAATAATATACATGTAAGACTAGCGTTATGAGTTTGAAAATATATTTATGACAATTATCTTTATTGTGGATGAAAGAAAAGATTGCAGGTGTGAACATTAAGTTTACCTTTTAAACTTTATTAAAATTAAAACTGTATCAGAACGATATTTCTCAGCATATCGGAATTACTTGCTTTGGATTAATTGGGAAAATTTCATTGGAAAAACCATTTGCTAAATATAGCTGTATATATATATTCTGTTATTTCCTTCTTTGAATTTTTAAGAACCGCTGTAAAGAAACGGTAACTTTTATTGTTATATGTACCAAAATCTAATCTAATCAGTACTACAGATAGAATATAAATTACGTCACACCAATTTCATAAAGATCCTATAATTCTTGAGATATAGCGATATGTTTATATTTGAATCTTTACAAAATGTCATATGATACTTGAATTATCAGTAGCAAAATAAAGTATACTTTCTTTTTAAAGAAGACATGTTAGGAAGAAATGCATAAATTACACAGACTTTTGCTCATGATTCAAGCTCCAAATAAATTTCTTATATGCCTAAAATATAAGCATAGCATATATTTAACAGGTATAGCACTGAAAATGATGAATCGTGTTCAAGTTTGCTCAAAATATATACATGCAAATACACCAAAAATTTTATTTCTAAATATATTGACTTATTACAATACTTTTCCTATGCATAGCGTTGTCTTGTAGGGAATTTAGAAATGAGCTACACATTGTTAGGTAAATAACATTTTCATAAAAACCGGCAAATCAATTCAGATTCTTCTTTTTCAACACAAACTATAAAATACTTTTGATAATACAACTGCATCACAAAATCTGCTTTTCTATTTTATTATATTGATTTTTGTCTCTATGGCTCTTTGATTTGATGCTGATGCTAAATTATTAGGCATATGCTAAATTGAGAAATAACTTAATCTTTAATCTTAAGTATGATGTTTTATGCAAGTATCTTGTAAGCATTACTTAGTTATGTAACTGCATATCTGTGATATATTTTACTGTGATTCAAAGATCTCGCCTAATTCAAAGCAAAAATACAAACCAAATATCACACAGCCTGCGGACTATGAGGTACTTGACACATTTTTTTTTATTCAACCCTGACTTATTAATGTATAAAGTTTTTGTAACATTTTGCAGAATTTCATCTCAGTTACCATTATTTGTCGAAACGCCAAGACAGCAATTATTTCTGAAAGTGCCGCAATATGTTATAGTGGTGTGGTGTTATGTTTATATTTGAATCATCTTTACCAAAGTAATATGATACTTGGATTATTAATAGCAAAATGAAGAATATTCATTTTTACTTTCCTTATATGCATAATGTATAAGGAAAGTATTGTGACGGGGTCGAAAATTCGAATTCGAGTTTTCGACGGCAGAGCACGTTTCAAGCATCCCTGATCACGAATCAAACATTTTTGACGTGATGTCTGTGTGCGTGTGTGTGTGTGTGTGTGTGTGTGAGTGCGTGTGTGTGTGTGTGCGTGTGTGTGTGTGTGTGTGTGTGTGTGCGTGTGTGTGTGTGTGTGTGTGTGTGTGTGTGTGTGTGTGTGTGTGTCAGTGAGACTGTGGAGACGATAACTGACGAACGAATGGACCGATTCAAACCAAATTTGGTACAAAAATCACAATTCATAAACACTGGAAGCCTATTGTTTTTATACGCAATCGAATGTTCAGAACCCCCCTAAATTTTCGAATGAAATTTGAGAAAAATCGTCAAAAAATCGAAATTACTAATAAAGTTAGGCAAATAAACATTTCTTATGTCATTTTTCATTAGAAAACGATTGACATAAATTTTAGAACGCTAACATGAACCGTTCTCGAGATATTGTACATTTTTCAAAAAAATTAATAAAAAGTCATATAAAATAAACAAAAAATATTTCCTCTTGAGAAACATGTTCACTTTTCATATGTCATACCATGCGATAAATTGGGTGACATCATTCTCGTGGATCTAGCTCGTTCCATTCATGAAAAAAGATACTTTGGGTAATACTTTTGTATTTGAACGCCAATAGTCATTTATCTACTGTAAGAATAACTTATTTCTTAGTGCATAACGCTTGGCAAGATTTTGGCGACGAATTTGGCGGAATGTCCCCAACTTGGCGACTTTTTGAAATGTTGCCAAATTAACGAAAATATCGTCAAATGGATAAACATGACGCTAAATCAATGAAAACGACGACTAATTGTCGAAAATTCAATACCTTGGAAAGAATATTAGTATCCACTATAAGAAAAACCTATTTTTTTACTGTACAAGTAGTAAATTCATTACATTATATAAGGAAAGTCATGTGTTGCCCACATCAGATTTTTAAATTTGGAGTATAGATAAAATGCATAGATTAGTCAAAATGCTGTTTATTTATTTGAGTAACAAATAAATTTCTTATTTGCCTATTATAAACTCAACATACATTCATTGCAAGCAAAGATAGATACCACATGAGCATATGCAGAAAAAGACATACAACTGAAAATGATGAATCATGTTCTAGTTTGTTTAAAATATGCACATGTACAAAAAACTTTATTTTGAATATTTTAGCTTATTACAATACTTTATGTAATATAATAAATATCTGATGTGGGCAGCACATGACTTTCCCTGCAGACTTAAATTCATATTTTCTTTATTTCTTTGATAATTCATTAGATTGAGTTTAATTGCACCAAATAATACTAAATTTGCATTTTTAATTCAATTTTTTTTTTATTTGGTAATCGGACATTTTTCCGACAGCGGCGTAGAAAAATGCAAGAAATCTCAAATATCTTGAAAACGGTCAGTCAGTCCTAAAGTATAACGGAGTGTGTTATATTCTTTTCCTCGTCAAAAATTGCGTATAAAACAAGAATTTAATTGATAGATTTCAGCATACGTAGTTTTTTTTTTCAAATTTTGGCAATTTTTGCGGGCCATTTCGTAAAATAAGGCAGGTTGTTATTTTTCGAATCGCACCCCAATCGAATCCAACAGGTAACGACAGGTAACAGGTCCGAGGGTATCCAACAAGTAACTTATCTACCAAATTTTGTGAAATTTGGCAAATTAGTATTTTAGCTAGAGCGAATAAATGAAATTTTTATTGGCCAATTCGCAAAAAAGGCGGGTTCTCTTTTTACGAATCGTACCAAATCTAATCAGCACCAGAGTCACATCCAAGTGACTTACCTACCAAATTTTACGAAATTCGGTCCATTAGTTTTTGAGTTAGAGCGAATACATACATTGCACAGACACACACACAGACGTCACGCTAAAAATTGTTTTTTCGTATTCTAGAGGTCTCGAAACGTGTAGATCCGTCGAAAACTCGAGTTGCGACTTTCGACATGATTCCAATACTTTCCCTATACATTACCATGCATTGTAGGGAAAGTAAAAATGTAGTTCTTTTCAGGGAATTGTTTTGCACTTTAATTTCAAATAGTAAACATCAACATTGCTATAAGACATAGGGCTATTTATATTCTTAAGTTTACACTTTCATAGTAGTGAACATCTAACTTTAGAATGACTTGGAGATATGATTATTCGAAATATTCAAACAATAAATTGTGAAGGCATGCTTTTATATAAACAGTAAAAAAATGACAGCTTATAACTTATCGATAACCTTCTGGATTATCTATACTGTTCATAAAAGTAATCATATTTAAAAACTATCTTTCATAATACAATTTATTTAAATTATTATGAGATGACAGCGAACTACATCGCTGGTGTTTTAAAATTTTCTTTCTCGTGATGAAAGCGGGAAAACCAGACGATGTTTTTACTCTTTCTAGTTTATTCTAGCTATGCGTACATCAATATAAATTGATGTAAAATCTATACACGGTGTCCGAAAAAGATTTAAAAGCGCTTTAATTCTTTAACTGTTGGAGATAAGTGGGCAATGTAAATTGCAAAAATGTTGAAAGTAATGTAGGAAATAAGACTACGTTAATGAAATAGTCCTCCCATTAATTTTCACATTTACCCTTTTTGAATTTTTATACGACCTCTTTAGACAAATTTGGTCAAGAAGAAATTTTTTTATTTTTAATGCAACAAGATCATTAAAAAACCGCATATCTGTATCTTTAAAATCAACTGAATTATGATAAAGGAAAAAATCTGACTTATGCCACTTTTCCATACCATGCGAAAGGCTGTTTCATTAGTGAAAACTGAGACCATAAACAAATTGGCGATGGAAATTGTTTAGATCAAAAATATGTTAATATGTGTCCAAAAATTTTATCACAAATGCATCTAAATAGAGCGTTACACAGACAGCGATCATATAAAGCAGTGGTACTCACTACACGGTTGGGTGTCCTATGTACGAGTATTATCATCCAGTTTTATCTTTTTTGTGATATGTCACAAATTTACATTTCTAATTTTATGTAGGGTCCCCCCATTCACAATGTTCAATTTTCAATTAAATATAAATCGCTCAATTTTAAAGATACAGATATGTGGGTTTTTTAATGATCTTGTTGCATTAAAAATAAAAAAATTCTGATTAACCAAATTTGTCTAAGGGGGTCGTATAAAAATTAAAACGTGTAACTTTTTGAAAATTAATGGGAGGACTATTTCATCAATGTAATCTTATTACCTACCTTACCTTCAACATTTCTGCAATTTACATTGCCCACTTATCTCCAAAAGGTAAAGAATTAAAGATATTTTCAATATTTCTGAGACTCCCTGTATATATATATATATATATATATATATATATATATATATATATATTAATATACACCTAGATTCTAGGCTTTTAATTAAGAAAAAAACACTGAAATACTTGAAGAAATAGCAATTTCTACTACAGACCCCATCAACGTTGGGTTTTTGCTTGTACAAACGAAACTTTGGATTTTCTTCCCTAGATGGACGTGGCGTCACATGAATCATCTCCATTCTGTAGAGACATTCATACGCTGCCCATATCAGATATATATATATTTTTTTTTTATTTTACCATTCATACATTCATCCCACTGAGTTTTATCCCAAAGAAATATCTGGAGTGCGTGCGCCAGTCTTCTTTCCCATGGACTCATGTTTCGTGTATCCTTTCCATCCATGTGCATCATAAACTAGCCCTTTCAAGCCGCACTTCGCGCGCTTAAAATGGATAGTGGTCACACAAATGTGACACCTCCACACTCAATATAGACGTTTTCTGCATATCAAAAACCGTTTCATGTTTGAGCATAATCAACTGAAGCGTGGCTTTACGTGACTCTCGCTTACCAGATTCCATTTAAAAGAGTTCCTTGTAATTTTTATTTTTTATTTTTTTTAATTTTACAACAAAAAAGTTTTGAAGAATCTGAATTGTTGCTTCAAAGGATTATAATTGTAACATATTGCTCCCCATTTTAAAAGGCTTAAAAATCTTCCGATTGATATCAAGTTTGACAATACCGCCCCTTCCTCCGTGTGGTAATTGCCCCCACGAGTACGACTAGCATGGATTCAGTGGACTCTGGTATTGTACTCCGACTTTAAAGCAGCATGCCAACGACCAGGCAAAAAGCCAGCCTGGAGGATCAAAATAGTATTGGAAAGTTAACCTGAGGTAGGAATAGCAAAAGGCGGTCTGTCAGTTTGTTAAGTTGGACGTAATTCTGACATTAGATAGTGAGAATGCGGAATCCACTTCAATGAGAGCTTGCAATTCTGTACGAGTAGCTCAATTGAGAGCCGTCGGATAGTCAGTAAGAAGATCCTCCGTAATAGCTCCAGCTGGGAGAGAATATATATATATATGGTACTTTACAAACCGTTATCGAACATGATAACTATTTTGTATTTTCTGCTGGAGAATAAAGGTAAAGCTTTAACAAGAAAGATCAATCATGTATAAAGCATTGATTATGAAACACTTTCCAACTGACCATTTTATTTAAACATCTCTACAATGCGATGTATAGCGGTAATATTTTTTAAATTATCACAATACTAACAATAATTTACAAATATAATTTGAAAACTTAAAACTTCATCGAAAAAAATTAACTTCAAATGACATCATCGAAATATAAATCTCCTGGTTCTCTATGTAAAACCAGTAAATATATCATTCATACATTTTTATTTCATTCATCACAGTACTACAATAATTGATTTTACTAAAAAATTTAAAACCATGATGGTAAAAGTAATTTAACTCTATGCGTAAAACTTCATCGAAAAATCTGCTGTAAAATCGTCTGCAAAATCAAAGAATGTTTCATTAATTTCAGCTATATTGCATACTCCAGAGCTAAATAATTTTGGGTTAAAGAAATTCAGCAAGTCTGATAAAACTCATCCTATATCTTAATGTGTTTACATTCTCCATAAGAGAAAATTGGGCTTCGTTATAGAAATAATCAAAGTTTGATAACCATGTAAACTCAAATATATTGCAATTACGGTGTTTCTGTATATAGATGTACAGAAATTAAGCAAAAATAAAGCGGTTTTAGGACAGATGCAACACTAAATATAAATTAAAAAGAACATTAAAAATCATGATTTTGACACAAGATGTATGCCATATTTTATTTTGAAGTGGGTCACGTCTTCTATTCATATAATATGGGTGTAATTTTTATTTTAATTTTTACTTAAAAAGCTACCGAATATATTTTGTTGAAATTTTTTCATATTTATTATGGGATAACTTGAATATTTCCTAAAATTGTCGAAGTAACTTGTGAATTTTAAATTCGCTTAAAAAATGTTTGAAAAATTAAGTCCCATAGGGTTCAATGTATATCATTTTTTCAACCCGGGTTCAGTCCAAAATTAATTGAGTGTTGTTATTCATTTCTGTTCCCATAGATTCCAGAGACCGTCTGAACAACATACTAAAATTTAATTTTGATAAAGTATTTTTTATGGCAGATGTCGTGCAAACGGACAGACAGACAGAATGAACAAAGTCATAAACACTTTTCAGCTATATATATCAACTATATTATACAACTTATTATACCACGAATATATTTATTATACCTCGAATATTTATCATACCAGAAATTGTATTATACCTCGAATATATATTATACCATGAATATGTATCATACCAGAAATTGCATTATACCTCAAATATATATTATACCACGAATATACTATATACCATTATATCTCAACAAATATATATTATATCCAGCATGTGAAAGATATAGCTATACTAGAACAGTTCAAAAGTGATATAGCATGAAAGGGTGCCTTGGACAGCGCCTCTCCTATTTCTCAACGTTTCAGCTACTTTAGATCTACATACGAACAAATATACTTTGCAGACGACATAAAATGTCCCTTCTCAAGTTATGGCAAAATAAGACGAAAATAGAATAATGTAGTACATATTATTCCATAGAAAATTAAAACACTCAAAGATGCAACATTTTCAATCTGGGTATGTGTTCCTTTTAGATTTCCATATGTATCCAGGCTTTTCTGGGTATTCTGTCGTGAGTGCGAATGACTTCTAATTGAGTCAAGTGGGCTTTTAGTACTGATCTGTTGAAAGAAACGTACATAAAACAGTGCAAAGTAGTTCTTATACATGTTAGAACTGATATGTTGAGTACATAAGTTATAAATGCCAGTGACTTCGAATTCAGTCAAGAATGCTTTTAGAACTGATCAATTGGAGGGAACGTACATAAAGCAGTGCAATATTGTTGCAATACATGGTAAAGCAGATGTGTTGAGTACATAAGTTATAAATGCGAGTGACTTCGAATTCAGTTAAGAATGCTTTAGAACTGATCAATTGAAGGGAACGTACATAAAACAGTGCAATATTGTTGCGGTACATAGTAGAGCAGATATGTTGAGTATATAAGTTATAAATGCCAGTGACTTCTGATTCAGTGATAATACATTTAGTACTGATCAATTGAAGGGGACGCTCATAAAACAGTGCAATATTGTTGCGATACATGGTAGAGCAGATGTGTTGAGTATATAAGTTATAAATGCAAATGACTTCTAATTCAGTCAAGAATACTTTTAGTACTGATCAATTGAAGGGAACGTACATGAAACAGTGCAATATTCTTGTGATACATGGTATAGAAGATGTGTTGAGTACATAAGTTATAAATACGAGTGACTTCGAATTCAGTCAAGAATACTTTTAGTACTGATCAATTGAAGGGAACGTACATAAAACAATGCAATATTGTTGCGAAACATGGTAGAGCAGATGTGTTGAGTACATAAGTCATAAATGCGAGTGTCTTCGAATTCAGTCAAGAAAATTTTTAGTACTGATCAATTGAAGAGAACGTACGTAAAACAATGCAATATTGTTGCGAAACATGGTAGAGCAGATGTGTTGAGTACATAAGTCATAAATGCGAGTGTCTTCGAATTCAGTCAAGAAAATTTTTAGTACTGATCAATTGGAGGGAACGTACATAAAACAATGCAAAATTGTTGCGATATATGGTAGAGCAGATGTGTTGAATACATAAGTTATAAATGCAAATGACTTCTAATTCAGTCAAGAATACTTTTAGTACTGATCAATTGGAGGGGACGTTCATAAAACAGTGCAATATTCTTGTGATACATGGTATAGCAGATGTGTTGAGTACATAAATTATAAATGCGAGTGACTTCGAATTCAGTCAAGAATACTTTTAGTACTGATCAATTGAAGGAAACGTACATAAAACAATGCAACATTGTTGCGAAACATGGTAGAGCAGATGTGTTGAGTACATAAGTCATAAATGCGAGTGTCTTCGAATTCAATCAAGAAAATTTTTAGTACTGATCAATTGAAGGGAACGTACATAAAACAATGCAATATTGTTGCGATATATGGTAGAGCAGATGTGTTGAATACATAAGTTATAAATGCGAGTGACTTCGAATTCAGTCAAGAATACTTTTAGAACTGATCAATTGAGGGGAACGTACATAAAACAGTGCAATATTGTTGCGATACATGGTAGAGCAGATGTGTTGAGTACATAAGTTATAAATGCGAGTGACTTCGAATTCAGTCAAGAATACTTTTAGTACCGATCAGTTGAAGGGGACGTACATAAAACAGTGCAATATTGTTGCAATACATGGTAGAGCAGATGTGTTGAGTACATAAGTTATAAATGCGAGTGACTTCGAATTCAGTTAAGAATGCTTTAGAACTGATCAATTGAAGGGAACGTACATAAAACAGAGCAATATTGTTGCGGTACATGGTAGAGCAGATATGTTGAGTATATAAGTTAAAAATGCCAGTGACTTCTAATTCAGTGATAATACATTTAGTACAGATCAATTGGAGGGGACGCTCATAAAACAGTGCAATATTGTTACGATACATGGTAGAGCAGATGTGTTGAGTATATAAGTTATAAATGCAAATGACTTCTAATTCAGTCAAGAATACTTTTAGTACTGATCAATTGGAGGGAACGTAGATAAAACAGTGCAATATTGTTGTGATGCATGGTAGAGCAGATGCGTTGAGTACATAATTTATAAATGCGAGTGACTTCGAATTCAGTCAAGAATGCTTTTAGAACTGATCAATTGAAGGGAACGTACATAAAGCAGTGCAATATTGTTGCGATACATGGTAGAGCAGATGTGTAGAGTATATAAGTTATAAATGCAAATGACTTCTAATTCAGTCAAGAATACTTTTAGTACTGAGCAATTGAAGGGGACGTTCATAAAACAGTGCAATATTCTTGTGATACATGGTATAGCAGATGTGTTGAGTACATAAGTTATAAATGCGAGTGACTTCCAATTCAGTCAAGAATACTTTTAGTACTGATCAATTGAAGGGAGCGTACGTAAAACAATGCAATATTGTTGCGAAACATGGTAGAGCAGATGCGTTGAGTACATAAGTCATAAATGCGAGTGTCTTCGAATTCAGTCAAGATAATTTTTAGTACTGATCAATTGAAGGGAACGTACATAAAACAATGCAATATTGTTGCGATACTTGGTAGAGCAGATGTGTTGAATACATAAGTTAGAAATGCAAATGACTTCTAATTCAGTCAAGAATACTTTTAGTACTGATCAATTGAAGGAGACGTTCATAAAACAGTGCAATATTCTTGTGATACATGGTATAGCAGATGTGTTGAGTACATAAGTTATAAATGCGAGTGACTTCGAATTCAGTCAAGAATACTTTTAGTACTGATCAATTGAAGGGAACGTACATAAAACAATGCAACATTGTTGCGAAACATGGTAGAGCAGATGTGTTGAATACATAAGTCATAAATGCGAGTGTCTTCGAATTCAGTCAAGAAAATTTTTAGTACTGATCAATTGCAGGGAACGTACATAAAACAATGCAATATTGTTGCGAAACATGGTAGAGCAGATGTGTTGAGTACATAAGTCATAAATGCGAGTGTCTTCGGATTCAGTCAAGAATACTTTTAGAACTGATCAATTGAAGGGAACGTACATAAAACAGTGCAATATTGTTGCGATACATGGTAGAGCAGATGTGTTGAGTACATAAGTTATAATTGCGAGTGACTTCGAATTCAGTCAAGAATACTTTTAGTACTGATCAATTGAAGGGAACGTACATAAAAATGTGCTATATTGTTGCGATACATGGCAGAGCAGATGTGTTGCGTACTTGAAGTAATAAATGCGAGTGACTTCTATATCAGTCAAGAATGCTTTTAGTACTGATCAATTGAAAGAAACTTGCATAAAAACAGTACAAAATTATTCCGATATATGTTAGAGCGGATGTGTCCCGTATATAAATTATGAATAAAGTGCATATTTCATTCAAAGTGCATATTTCATAAGGTCTGGGATATGGCACCCAAAACAAAAATGTTCGATGAAAATGTCCTGAATATTTAGACTATAAACGTAACTGATATTCGAATTAATAAATTAGCAGTGCAAGACATTATTATATACCTTTTGTGCAGTCTGTAACAGGTTGATTCACTATCGGTAATTAATTTGCTCAAATTGAAAATAACTTATAGATATTTCCTTTTGATTATCAGAATGATTCTCAACACCAATATTAAAGCATCAGGAATAACACCGATAATTTTGGACATGAATGCCTTTGTTATGAAGAAATAAACAATTCTTGAAACGCTCGAGAAAAATTGAAACCACGAAAAAATATGCAATAATTGAATATAAGAACACTTGGAAAAACTTGAACGTGTTTGTCTTTTCTGGTTTAAAATCCGATGTAGTAACGGGTACTCTTAATAAATTCAACACTGTAAAAATAACTCTTATAGGCCAATGAATAGAAGATGTATTTCTCTGGTATTTTGCGTCAAATAGCATTTTCATCCAAAATTTAAATCTTTTATAAATATAAGTTGTCTAGACTTTATTTATATTTAGCAAAAGTTGTGTCTTTAATACTTTAAAGACATCATTTTACTTAATTTTTCCAATTTGCTACCTCAACAGCGTCTGAAAATCAGTTTGAAATGCATGTAAGAGACTGTACAATAAAAAGACCTGTATGTTTTTAGGATATAGTTGCATAGCAACCTTTTATTTACATGTTAACTTCCGTTGATTTATGTCGCTTTACAAAATCAATTTTTGTTCATTTTTTATGTCACGAAATAGCATCTGCACATCACGCAACTGTAAAGTAATTATTTATGAAAAAAAATATGTTTATGCGGTCAACACATAACTTTTCCTACATAATTCAAAGACTTTATTTCTTTATCAGTAAATATGTGATGAACAAGATTTATGGATCATTGCTTCTGACATTGGATTTTACATTAACATTTTCCACTTTTATCGATGATTAAGTACTATTCGACGGCATTTTCGAAGTACTAAATTAATTTATATGTTGTGAAAATTGAAGCTGATAGTTGCAAAAATTTCTAACGTCAGCGAAAAAATATAGTCCATACAGTGTAACACATTTGCAAGCATGTTACTGAAAGTTTCAGGAAAATCAGCTGTCCATACTGGGAAGTAAGATTCCTGATAGTTATGTTAATCTATAAAAATAAAGTTGAAAATATGTCTGTCTGTCTGTTTGTTTGTATGTTTGTCTCATACTCACGTGAGAACGGTTGCACCGAATTGGATGAAATTTTCGAGGTATACTTGGGATAGCCCCACTTAAAATGTAGTCCATGTTTCGAGTTTCTAGGACCAAGGCTTGCTTAGATATTAATTAAAAATGCACAATTAAACCTTCCGTAGAGATAGCATTATGCTGAAGATATTTTTTCCACCAATATATTTGAAGAAAATGATATCATGTCGCTTAGCATCGGATTTAAATCCAATGTGTTTATGCGGCAGACGATTTTTATTAAATCTTTTCCGATTTAAATAACAAAGATATGTATATAAAATAAATTTCATTGACATTATATTTTTACTGGATAATATCAATTACGGTCTTTAGATTTAAATATTATTATTCTTGATATTTTCGGGGATTATTGTTATTTTTAAGTTATTACGCCATTGTTTTATTTTATCAAAAATTGTTGAAACTCATATATTGTACGTAGTACGAGTAATCTTCTTCAAATGCACGCGGGTATATCTTCTAATCTACTAGAATATAAGTAGCACATATATATTTTCATATATTTGTATCAATTATGGCCTTCTGGTATAAAGATTATGGGGATTATTGATATTTTCAATTTATTACGTCTTCTGTTTTATTTCGGCAAGTAGTTTTGAGTCTCATATTGTAATGCAGATAATTTTCTACTAACACACAGGCATATTTTCTAATCTACAAGTAGATTAGACTACGGCACATAGTAGTACGGGTGTATCTTTCCATACAATTTTAGCGCTTTCATTTTGGCATATATGGGAATTAATTATTGCCTTCAGGTTTAAACACTACGGGTTTTTTGATATTGTCAATTTATATGTGCAATCCACTAATACAAGGTATATCTTCTAATATTCGCGAATACAAGTAGTACGGGTCCCTACAATTTTAACGCTTTTATTTTACATATATTGATTTAATTTCATGTTTTTTGAAAATTTGTTTACAAACGGGTCCAAGATGTTTTAGCCTTCAGATGTGCCCGTAAAGATAATTTTATATAGCGAGAACAGAGATTCTTAAATTTATTTTCAGGAGCATTAAATTATATATTTTAATAGGATGTTCTAATTAACAATGTCATTTAGTATAATATAGGAATTTGCACATAATTGTGAATTTGATGTTTCTTTATATCATATACTCCGTAAGAAGAACGGATATACTGCTAGTATATATATATATAAATATACAAAAATAACGCCTCAACAGACGATAATTAGTTGAATATTTCAGAAATAAATATAAAATAAATAAAGAAATAAAAATCATGAAACCTGGAATTTTCATGAACGTCTGTAATTGTGACTTTTCTTATCGAATCACTTGCAGAAATTATCAACAAAGCAGTTGATAAAAATGAACAATGGTTTCAGAATATTTTACAGTGTATATTAAGCCATTTTAACCATTAAATAAGAAATATCAATCAAGCATAAAGCATTGATTATGAAACACATTGCAACTGAAATGCAGTTTTATTTAAACATCTCTAAAATGCGATACATTCAGCCCTGATATATTTTAAATTATCACAGTACTACAATAATTAATTATATTTGAAAACTTAAAACTTCATCGAAAAAAATGAACTTTAATCAAATGACGTCACCGAAATATATATCGTCTGGCTCTCTGTTGAGACCTAGACCGTCCAACCTACCAGAAAGGTGTAAGGTAACTGTTTGGACGGCCGGGAAGAGCCACCCAATTTAGATCGGAACCCAGTGGGGGAAGCATCCACAGGGATCCCTACCATCTCATTTCCCCTACCACCAACCTCTCGGAAGGACTTACGGACCCACATGTTTAACGTGATCGTACTCCGCGTGAACACTGAGGTAGTTTTGGCAGGGGAGGGAATCTACCCCTGGCCTACCGAGTGTCTGGCTCTCTGTTGAAGACCCAGACCGTCCGACTCGTCCTGAGGACTTGAGCATCTATTTGAACGGCCGGATCTGGCTCTCTGTTGTTGTTGTTGAAACCCAGACCGTCCGACCTACCAGAAAGGTGTAATGTAACTGGGATCTGGTTCTCTGTGTAAAAGCAATGAATATTTCATTCATATCACTTTTATTCCATACTTCAGAGCTAAATAATCTTGCGTGAAAAAAAATTCAGCAATTCTTTTAATCAATTCAGCAATTCTTCGTTCTTATTCAGCAATTCTTTGTGCGGCCATTACCGACTCGAGCTTCGAGAGAGAACGGGTACTATTCGAGTTAAAAATGAAAATACTGCTTTGGAGGCAACCCTTGTTGAAAGGGAGAGGCTTTTTGATCTTTTTAGGTCAAAACTTAAGGAGGCTCTAGAAGGAACTTAAAGAAAGAAATACAGAAAATATGCCCTCGGGATCAGGAGCTAAAATAGTGGAGAGTAAACCCTCATATGCTGGGATTACTCAACGTTTAGATAAAACATGCTAGCATACGTCCACCTTCATCGGCTAGTGTCTTATTGATCTGACCAAAGGTGGGTCGAAACTATGCAGATAGTAAACACAAGATTTGTAGTGTTGTTGATATCAAGGACAAACCCTTGAGGGTGCATAAAGTGAAACCGATTTCCCAGGGTGAAGTGGCCTCAGACGCTGACCTGGTGGCCTTAAATGATCGCCTTCGTGCAATTCCAGATGTGATAAGAGACTTTGAGCTTTCCAGGCCGAAGAGACTCAAACCCTGTATTATACTGAATAACTTGGATTCTGCTCTCGATAAACTTTCTGTTCAAGATTCTCTTCTTCGACTAAATGATGTTTTGTCAAAGGCTAACATTACTATTGAATTTTGTATCAAGGGTAGAATGGGCAACCACTGGGTTCTTACTGTTGATCCCATTGTTTATGTGAATGTGATTGAAAAGGAGTTCTTTTTTGTAGATTGTGGTAGGGTCAAGGTCAGGAAGTTTATTAGTGTAAGACACTGAAGGGGTCGAAAACCCAGGCCGTCCGACTCATCCGAAGATATAGAGCAGCAAAAATGGCCGGCCGGGAAACGACACTGAAGGGGTGTGGATTTTTAGGACAGCCCGCCTAAATGTGCAAATTGTGTAAATAGTAACAAGGACAGAAAAACCAAATATAATGTGGAGCATTCCTTTTGTGATAGGAATTGTTTCTCTTATTAGCACCAAGCCCGACTTAAATCTAGAATTATAGATTATGGAGACTGGCTGTCTACATCTTCTATGTTTTTCTTTTGCCGGTCAGGCATTGTTGGATTATTTTACTCTTTATGTTTGTTATTTATGCATGAATACTGAAGTTTTTGTAATCAGTTCGGTATACTATTATATTTTATTAGATATGTTAATTGTAAAATATTTAGAATATTGGAATGCCAATATTATTACCTGCTATTGTGGCGGAAGAAATGTAGCCCTTCTTTATAACTTTTGCGTTCAATAATTCTGTCTGGTAGGATTGGCTGGTCCATTGGACCTGCTTCTTGTTGGGGTTGTCGCTCTTTTCCCGGCCGGAGAATATGATGCTATGCCATATTTTTGGCTAGTCCTCCGGTCTGGGCCTTGTAACAATTCTTATACAACTCATCTTGCAATCACTTGTTTATATTCTGCATCCATTAAAATTAGGCTTCGTTGTAAAAATAATCATTGTTTGATGATCATTTAAATTCAAAAATATTGTAATTGCGTGGGCACAGAATATAGATGTACAGAAAATATGCAAAAATGAAGCGATTTTAAGACGGATGCAACGTTAAATATAAATTCAAATGAACTTTAAAATTCACGATCTTGACACTTGGAAAAAAAATGAATGCCATATTTTATTTTTAAGTGGGTCACGTGATCTCTTCATATAATATGGTTGTAATTATTATTTTAATTTTTATTTAAAATAGCTACCGAACATATTTTGTTGAATTTTTTTATGTATATTATGGGATAATTTGAATATTTCCTAAAATTTTCGAAGTAATTTGTAAAATTTAACTTTGCTTAAAAATGTTTGAATTATGAAGCCCCATAGTGTTCAATGTGTTCCACTTTTTCAACCCGGGTTCAATCCAAAACTAATTGGATTATATTATTCATTTACATCCCCATATGTCCCACAGACCGTCTCTACAACGTACGAAAATTTCATTTTGATACATTTTTACGGGAGTTGTGTGAACGAACAGACAGACAGACAAAATGAACAAAGTCATAAACACTTTTCAACTGTGTTGGATAGTATTAAAAATTAGTGACACTGTTGCTCATTACAGATTGATTGGAAACATCACATGTTTTTGCATATTTTGAGAAAACGTTGATGCGTTATGTGTGACGGTGGTACACATGGAAAGGTTTCAATATTTTTTTATCTAAAATTTAATTTATTTACGTATTTCTACCAGAATTGTTTTTGATGCAGCTTAAAGGGAATATGAAATCAAAAGATAAAATACATATTGCGTTATGGGTCGATGTTAAGAGATAACTTTTTTCACATCTCGTCAACAACCCAACGAAACGATGACGTGTCCTCTGTGGAAAATTTCTGATAAAAGCACATAGCCCGTGAGATGATTAACCAACTATTAATTCAACAAAATTCAAGGACTTTTCAGAACTCGCTAAATGTCACCATGTTGGCGATATCTATTTCGGTCATCTATTTTGTTGCCAAGGTCAAGTGACCCAGACCTTCAAATTTCAACCGCTTTCTGTTACGCGTTCATAATGATAGGATGCCACTTCCGTTTCATTTAAGTCACATTTATTTCAAGATTCATTCTACCAAAGATGTTTCGCATCGAACAGGAAACGGAAATCAGTTAATTGACGGAAAACGAAATTCTGTTAATTAACGAACATTTGCTGGCGGCTGATCTGCCAGAACCTTTTCCATCAATATTTTTAACAGTGTTCTGACTGTCAAAACTACACTAATTGCGAAATAAACAGTGCATCCCCAATCATTTTCCATCACAATTTCCGGAAAATTACGGAACTACCTTTCATGGCAATTGCTACACAAAGAACGGCCTCTCATTCATCAACTTTCTTATATCCAAAACCACCGCTGACATATTTCATCCTCTGATAATTATGGTCCAGCAGAGTCAATTTTACATGTTAAACAAACTGATACTTTTGTTCTAATGCTGAAAGCCTTTCGTGTGAATATAGTAATTCTGGGAAAACATTTTGATGTTTATTTCGAATTTGTTTTCCTTCAAGTAGATAAAGTCAAGTGAAAAATCTGATGTGGGCAGCACATGACTTTCCCTGCAGACTCATATTCATGTTTTCTTTATTTCTTTAATAATTCCTTACATTGAGTTTAATTGCACAAAATAACACCCATAATTATTTGAAATTACACTGAATTTGCACTTTTAATTCAATTTTCGTTCTCATTTAGTAACTGGACTTATTTTAAAAGGTGGAGTATAGCGATAATTCGAAAGGACTAAAATAAAACAGTTGGTTCAAGTGTAATGGGTTTGGTCTTATTCCTTTTATCGTTAACAATTACGTATAAAGCAAGCATTTAATAGATACATTTGGACATACGTGGTTTTTTTTTTTAGATTTTGACGATTTTTGTGGACTATTTCTAAAAAAAATCAGGTTATTTTTTGTATAGAGAGTAGTAAACGTCACAGATGTATAGAGAGCAGTACATATCACAGTTGTATGGAGTAATAAGCATCACAGGTGTATAGAAAATAGTAAACACAGATGTATAGAAAGTAATAAACATCACAGATGTATAGAAAGTAGTAAACATCACAGATGTATAGAGAGTAATAAAGCCACACAAGTCCATGGCTTTAAATAGCTTTGACGGTTGTGAAATGGATTATATTGCGAACCAAAAATTATGTAAGCATATACAGTCAAACCTCTATTTAGCGAATGGTCAATCAGACAATTTTTCAATTTAGATCATTTTTGTAGGACACTAAATTAGTTACGAAATTTTTCTTAACCTCCAAACATAAATGCATGTCTCTATTTAACACGGAGTTGTCCTTAGATCTAAACATATTAAGGACTTCATTCACTTTTTTTTATTTTTAAATATTCCTTCTGGGAAAATCTTGTTTTCAAGTTTATTGTTAGAGCTACAGAAGGTCGTTTGCACTTTATGGAAACGATTTTGATAAATAATTGTTATGCATAAAGGGAGTATTTCTTGCGCCGATTTGCTTCTATCTGAGAGCCTTCATTCTTGACTATAGCTCTAGCTCAAATTTTCCATGAAAGTAAACTTTTTCTTAGCACCGTCATATCAATTTTATTCCACTCCTCTTGGGTCGTTTTCTAAAGTCCGTTCAGTGTTCTTGGATGCCATTTTCCTAAGGCTCGTTTTAACAAACCGAACCATAGGAGAAGAGTCAGGTGATTTTATAGGTATTTCATTAAATGGGATACATTTTATTCCTGTTTCCGATTCTTTCTTAGACGTCTGACAAGAGGCTTTGTCCATATGAAACTTAAATTTATTAATGTACATTCCATATAAGGCTGGAATTTTTTCTTCAAAAATTGGTTCTAAAATATTCTGATGATAGTAGAGTGAATTAATTTTAGCTTTACTCGAGTCTTTTTTGAGTTTTAACTTACCGTTGTAACAAAATCCTGCAACTATCATGAATCCCTTTGAGAACTTTTCTGTACTTTGACGAAGCCATTTCGTACTGCCATTTTTGTCAGTTGAGCAATAGAAAATTGTTCTTTTTTATTACTGTCACTTAAATACACCCATGCCTCATCGAGTGTTACCACAAATTTCCATTTATCATCAGCTAGGTGTTTTTCATATAATTTCATACAATTTGTTTTCCTTTCCGCAATATGCTTTGGCAAAAGCATATGAACTTTAGATTTAAACACTTTTTTAATTTCAAATCTTTAAGAATGACTTTACTTACGGTGCCAGAAGACATTGCCAGTTTCGATGCAATGGATCTTTGAATCAACGGATTTTCTTATAGGATCAGAGCCTTAACTTTCTTGATATTTACCCGCGTTCGAACAGTCTTAGGATGCGATTTTACGGCCATTTTTTCATTTTTTTTTTCAGCTAGATGCATTTTCCTTTTCAAATTTAATATATTAAAAAATACCTTTCTTTTTAAATGCAATAACCTCGATTTTTATACCGCTTTACAATTTGTTGATACGAATATTTTTCCTCGGAAATCACATTTACGTAACCTTCGAGCCATTTTCAAAATAAATCTTTTATTCTACATTCCAATCAAGACCAAACAGTAGGTGACGATTATATTGAAAATGCCAAATCTTTATCTCAAAATACTAACAAGAAACATAAATACAAAATCGTTTCCATAAAGTGCGAACGACCTTCTGTGGTTAAATATTTTCAGTTATAATATGCCGCTTTCTACTGTAAAAATAGCTGGATGAGTAGATTTCATGAGTAGACAGAAGTTTAACAAAATATGAATAAACTTGTTTAACTCTATTTAACGTATTTTCCAGTTAATAAAATGTTTAGAAGAAATTTTGCGACTTAAATAGATGCATGATTGTACCTTGAATCAAACAAGAAACATCCCTGTACATATTTCACTTAGTTGCTGAGAAAGAAGTGAAAAATCACTCTAGCATTTCATTTTTGAAAGAATGAAATACGAACAATGCAAAGCAATTATCAACAACACGCTAATTTTTAAGTAACAGCATATTTTCTCCCACTTTCTTTCAGAAATATTAGACAAGAGACTACCTTTCGGGATAATTGTTCCGCTGAGAACACGATCTCGTTCATCAACCTCTTTCATCGTAAACCAAGGCTGACATGTTTACTTTCTGATGTATATGGTCTCATGCAGAGAGATAATTTTCGAAGTAAAATAGTCGATAACTTCTCGGTAACACTGCTGGAGCAGAAATTCTTTCGTATAATTATCGATGTTGGAAAACCTCTCTAAAGATGAATATTTGCTCTCTCATAATTAGCTTTCCGTTGGAACAGAAAGTGCTATTTTAAACCTATTTATTTGCGATTATTCAGCGAGTGAAGTCCTTGGAAAGAATTTGAAGATATTTGCATACTTTGTGTCAAAAATGGAAGCAGCATAGCAATATTTATAGTTTTTAATTGGATTTCAATGGAGGTTTCTGTTTGCCTTTGATGTCTGGAACGTCGGCCATCAATTCCCGACCGTATGCAAACAAAATCAGCGACTTAGTACAACTGTCTAAAAATGACTAAATGACTTGGAAAAACTGTCTAAAGATGACTAAATAACTTGGAAAAACTGTCTAAAGATAGAATATGTTATATGTTCGCTTATAATTGGATTCCTTTCGAGCAGAAAGTGCTATTTTAAACCTATTTATTTGCGATTATTCAGCAAGTGAAGTACTTGGAAAAAATTTTGGAGATATTTGCGTACTTTGTGTCCAAAATGGAAACATCAAAGCTATATTTATAGTTTTTAATTGGATTTCAATGGAGGTTTCTGTTTGCCTTTGATGTCTGGAACGTCGGCCATCGATTGCCGACCGTATGCAAACAAAATCAGTGACTTAGTACAACTGTCTAAAAATGACAAAATGACTTGGAAAAACTATCTAAAGATGACTAAATAACTTGGAAAAACTGTCTAAAGATGGAATATATGATATGTTCGCTTATAATTGGCTTTCCTTTCAAACAAAAAGTGCTATTTTTAACCTATTTATTTGCGATTATTCAGCGAGTGAAGTACTTGAAAAAATTTAAAGATATTTTCATACTTGGTGTCAAAAAACCAAAAACAGCTTTGTTAAAGATCGTCATCGCAATATTTAAAAGTTTTAGTTGCAATTCAATGAAGGCTTTCGTTCGCCTTAATGCGTGAAACGTCGGTCATTGATTCCCGACTGTATGCAAACTAAAACAGTGACTTGTACACTGGCGTCGCCAGAGGATTTAGGTGTCAATCCCCCCCCCCCTCCAGTAAATCATCAGAACCCCCTGAAATTGGATAAATGCTATTTGTATAAACAGGAAACATAATATTTGGTTACCACCTCACTCTCCACATTTTTGCTCTGGCTATCTATACTTCCACTTTTTACTTTCCCTGCAATACATGGTAATGTATAGGGAAAGTATTGGAATCATGTCGAAAATCGCAACTCGAGTTTTCGACGGATCTACACGTTTCGAGACCTCTGGAATACGAAAAAACCATTTTTAGCGTGACGTGTGTGTGTGTGTCTGTGTGTCTGTCTGTGTGTCTATCTGTCTGTGTGTCTGTCTGTGCAGATTTTGTATCCACTCTAACTAAAAAACTAATTGACCGAATTTCATAAAATTTAGTAAGTCACTTGTAGGCGAGTCTGGAGCTGATTAGTTTTGGATACGATTCGGGGTAAAAGAACCCGCCCTTTTTTTGCGAAATGGCCCGCAAAAGCTTTTATCCACTCTAGCTGTAAAACTAATAGACTGAATTTCACAAAATTTGGTAGATAAGTTACTTGTGGGTCACCCTGGTGCTGATTAGATTTTGGTACGATTCAGAAAAAATAACCTACCTTTTTTTGCAAAATAGCCCGCAAAAATCGACAAAATCTAAAATAAAAAACTACGTGTGCTGAAATATATCCATTAAATGCTTGTTTTATATGTAATTTTTAACGAAGGAAAGAATAAGACCAACCTCATTACACTAGGACTATCTGTTCTCGAGATATTTTTGCGTTTATTCGTTTTTTCTCTACGTCACCTTTGAAAATAAGTCCAGTTACCAAATGAGAACGAAAATTGAATTAATAGTGAATTAAATTTAATTAAAAAATAGATTGTGTATATAAGTCTACAGGGAATGTCATGTGCTGCCCACATCAGATTTTTCTATATTATATCCAACATCATGAGAAAGTTTAAAAATCAAAATAAAACTGTAAATAAAATTAAATTTTTCACGTAGATGTAGTTTCTAATTTCATTTAATTCTAGACTTTCTTCATATGAATTTCGAATTTTGAAGTGAAATTTCGAAGTGAAATACTAGATCTATTGTACGTTATATAAAAAAAATCTAAATTTCTAGGCAAAAAGTTAATTCACTTTCATTACATTAATTATTCTAAAGCTCAACGGATATTTTAAGTGCTTGTTTCCTATTCAACTTTCAAAATAAAATTATCTCTCATAATATAAAGAGCAGAAGATTATTGTGGATAACAGTCAACATATGCAATTTTCAGAAGTTTAGAATTAATTAAAGTTTATAAAATTCCAGCAGAAGTCATTTTGAAACGTATGTGATCTGAAAATCTAAATAACTCCACGAAGTTTGAAAAAAATATTTTCTAGTAGTTGAAATTACATTAGCATATTTACTTCAAATTGAAATCAAAGCAAATGCAATTTTTACCGCAATCCACAGGAATGAGTTAGAAAAAAATCCAAATTAAATTTACCAGAAATTGAAAAAGAAACAATGAATTCTTATGGGGGGGAATGCAATTCATAGTACATTCTAAGATCTTTTAAGCCAATTTTAGAACAAATACGCATTTTAAAATTTGTAAAATAAATATAGAGTATTTTATTTATAAATGAATATTGCGATTCTCAAAGACCAATCTAATTTATGATTAATTTTGCATTTACAATGCTGTATTTCCTTCTTATTCATTTTATTCTAATTATGTTTCTGAATAAAATCATCACACAAGTATAATAACAGTGCAACTTCACAATTTTAATACAACGAGTATTAATTTTAAAAGTTGGATTAAATAAATCCTTATATGCTCTTTATTACTATTTATTGCGGATTTATAATACGTATTCCTAGTACAGACTAATCTTAATTCAAAATTTACGGTGAACTTTTAATATTTGAAGTCTTTCTTTTAACACTTTCGAACATAATTGAAAAGTGTTTATGACTTTGGTCCTTCTGACTGTCTGTCTGGCTGTCTGTCCGTTCGCACGATAACTACCTTAAAAATGGCTTTATCAAAATGAAATATTAGGATGTTGTTGAGACGGTCTGTGGAACGTCTGAAAATAAAAATAATTAATATCACCCAATAGTTTTGGATTTAATCCGGATTGAAAAATTAAATACATTGAACCCCATGGGACAAAATTTTTCAAAAACTTTTTAAGCGGAGTTAAAATTCATAAATTACTTCGAAATTTTAAGAAAAAATTTAAATTATCAGGTAAATTGTGTAAAAAAAAATTTCAGCAAAATATGCTGGGTAGTTTTTAATTGCAATAAATAATAATAATTACACCCATATTATATGAAGATACCACATAACTTATTTCAAAATAAAGTATAGCATCCATCTTTTCCCCTGTGTAAAAATCGCGATGTTTAAAGATCGTTAAAATTTAAATTTAGTGTTGCTTCCGTCATGAAACCGTTTTATTTTTCATATTATCTGTGTATCTAAATTCTGTGCAAACGCAATTACAATATTTTTTATTTTAAATGGTCACTAAGCTTTCTTTATTTCTACAACAAAGCCTAATTTTTACGTATGTAGAATGTAACCACATCAAACTCTAAGATGAGTTGTATAAGAATTGCTGAATTTTTTTCACTCAAAATTATTTATCTCTGGAGTCTGGAGAATAAGTGACATGTATGAAATATTCATTAATTTTACATAGAGAAGCAGACGATTTATAGCATTGTCTGTTTTGATGAAGTTTAAAGTTTCCATGTATAATAATATTGTAGTCCTGCAATAATTTAAAAAATATCAGTGCTAAATGTATCACATTTTAGAGATCGTTAAATAAAATTGCATTTCAGTTGGAAAGTGTTTTATAATTAATGTTTTATGCATGATTGATCCTTCTTGTTTAAATGTTATGATAATTCTCTCAAAAACAGAAAGTGAGCTTTTATATTGCTGAAATAATAAACAAACCAACAGACAGAAGCATAAATTATAATTTTATTTATATAGATAATTAAACAATTTATTAGGCTGTGCCCGAGATTTTATATAGATTTCCAATTTATCAAGCCTATTAGTACATTGTAAATACAATAATTCATATATTCTGAATACATATATATTAACTTGTTTGTAAGTAATTTTTTTCACAAATGCATTACTTAGAATGTTTTATTCCACGCCATTTCCTAAAAAAATCTGATGTGGGCAACACATGACTTTCCTTATATAATATATTGAATTTACTACTTTTACAGTAAAAAAATAGGTTTTTCTTATTGTAGATACTAATATTCTTTCCAAGATATTGAATTTTCGACAATTAGTCGTCATTTTCATTGATTTAGCGCCATTTTTATCCATTTGACGAGATTTTAGTTAATTTGGCAACATTTGAAAAAATCGCCAAATTGGCGACATTCCGCCAAATTCGTCGCCAAAATCTCGCCAAGCGTTATGGACGGAGAAATAAGTTATTCTTCCAGTAGATAAATTACTATTGGCGTTCAAATACAAAAGTATTACTCGAAGTATCTTTTTTCATGAATGGAACGAGCTAGATCCACGAGAATGATGTCACCCAATTTATCGCAATGTATTACATATGAAAAGTGAACATGTTTCTCAATAGGAAATATTTTTTTTTTTTATATGACTTTTTGATAATTTTTTTGAAAAATGTACGATATCTTGAGAACGGTTCATGTTAGCGTTCTAAAATTTATGTCAATCGTTTTCTAATGAAAAATTACATAAGAAATGTCTATTTGCGTAACTTTATTAGCGGTTTTGATTTTTTGACGATTTTTTCAAAATTTCATTCGAAAATTTAGGGGGGTTCTGAACATTCGATTGCGAATAAAAACAACAGGCTTCCAGTGTTTACAAATTGTGATTTTTGTACCACATTTCGTTCGAATCGGTCCATTCGTTCGTCAGTTATCGTCTCCACAGACTCACTCACACACACACACACACACACACACACATACTTTCACACACACACACACACACAGACATCACTTCAAAAATGTTTGATTCATGATCAGGGATGCTTGAAACGTGCTCTCCCGTCGAAAACTCGAATTCGAGTTTTCGACCCCTGTCACAATACTTTCCTTATACATTATGTATATAAGAAAAGTAATACAAATATTCGAAAACTCATTACTTTGTTATATAAATATAAGTGTATATTAAGACTTATATTAAACTAGCAGCGATTACCCGGCGTTGCTCGGGATTTACCATGAAAAACTATGATAAAAATTACACCGGGACATATAGGGCCGATTGTGATATTACCGCTGAATGTATCGCATTTTAGAGATGTTTAACTAAAATTAAAGCTGGAAAGTGTTTCATAATCAATGCTTTATGCATGATTGATCTTTCTTGCGATTTCTTAGAACTTTTCGTTGTTGAGTAAGCCTGTGAAAAATAAACCATGGTGATAGTTTCCATTTCAATTCATATCTGAAACCTGCTATTTTGAAAGTGTCTAATACATTCAATAAACTCCCACAAAACTCAGAGATTTAATTACTTTCACGTTTTAAACCAACAATGTCCAACCTGTTTCGCTGTGAATCATGGAGTTAGAGAGTAGAACTCTTAGGAAAAAGTGTCGTTTTTCACTAATATCTCGAGAACTACTTGGTTGTAGAAGCTCGAAACATGGCATATGTTTTTTGTGGGGTGATTTCAAGACTACCAAGATAAATTTTATGAAATTCGGTTCAGCCATTCTCCAGTTATGGTGGATCATACATACACACTTTTCTTCTTTATATATATAGATGTAGTATTTAGTCTCATTTTTACTAAATTTAAAATCCCTACCTTATTAAACTTGAAATTTCACTTTCATTCGGCAATTTAAACATTTTTTACTATATTTACACACCATAACGTAATAAATTTTAGAAAACTCCAAATTTAAAATCCCGTACTCAATATTATTTCCATAAGTAACTTCTTTTCATTTGAAAACTAATGATGCAAACTTTTAAACAGTAGCATGAACAATTCTCAAAACATGACAGGATTTGCGAATGAAGTTTTAAAAAAACCATTTTAAAAATCTGATGTTGGCAGCACATGACTTTCCTCATATAATGCAATGAACTTACTACTTTTACAGTAAAAAAAATTAATTATTTTTATAGTAGTTATTTATATTCTTTCCACGATATTGAATTTTCGTCAATGAGTCGTCATTTTCCATGTCGTCATCATCAATGAGTCGTCATTGTTTTAGCGTCATTTTTATCCATTTGGCGAGTTTTTCGTTAATTTAGCAACATTTAAAAAGTCGCCAAGTTGGCGACATTCCACCAAATTCGTCGCCGAAATCTCGCCAAAAGTTATGGAAGAAGAAATATATTCTTGCAGCAGATAACTATTGGCGTTCAAATATAAAAGTATTACTGAAAGTATCTTTTTCATGAATGGAACGAGCTAGATCCACGAGAATGATGTCACCCAATTTATCACATGGTATTACATATGAAAAGTGAACATGTTTCTCAATAGGAAAGATTTTTTTTATGTATGACTTTTTGATAATTTTTTTGAAAAATGTGCAATATCTCGAGAACGGTTCATGTTAGCGTTCTAAAATTTAATTCAATCGTTCTCTAATGAAAAATTACATAAAAAATATCTATTTGCGTAACTTTATTAGCGGTTTTGATTTTTTGACGATTTTTTCAAAATTTCACTCGAAAATTTAGGGGGGGGGGGTTCTGAACATTCGATTGCGTATAAAAACAATAAGCTTCCCGTGTTTATTGATTGTGATTTTTGTACCAAATTTCGTTCGAATCGGTCCATTCATTCGTCAGTGATCGTCTCCACAGGCTCACTGACACACACACACACAGACAGACATCACTTCAATAATATATGATTCGTGATCAGGCATGCTTGAAACGTGCTCTCCCGTCGAAAACTCGAATTCGAATTTTCTACTCCGTCACAATACTTTCCTTATACATTATGTATATAAAGAAAGTAAAAACAACTTCAATACCTTTAAATAAAAAATCATTTCATATGTCATTTTTCGATATAAAATGAATGACACAAACCTCAGAGTCCCAAGATGAAAAGTTCTCAGAATATTACACATTTTTCAAATAAATTTATCAAAAAATTACATAAAATTAAACAAGTAGTTATTGTCATCCAATAAGCCAAATTACAATTTATGTGCTATTAAACAAAATACTAAAAACGTTGTCCTGTGGATCTTATATATATATATATATATATATATATATATATATATATATATATATATATATATATATATATATATATTAGCCCTTGTCTCCGATTGTCAGTAACGCTCGGCAATAAATCTTGGATACTTATTTGGAAAATATCGCCAACTTGGATAATGTATTTTATAATGATGACAAATTGACGAAATTATCAGCAAAATTACAAAAATGATGCTAAATTAACGAAAATAACGCTATATATACAATATATACAATATCATGTGATAAATTGGGTGACATCATTCTCGTGAATCTAACTCGTTCCATTCACGAGAGAAGATACTTTGATTAATACTTTTGTATTTGAACGCCAATAGTCATTTATCCGCTGTAAGAATAACTTATTTCTCTGTCCATAACGCTTGGCGAGATGTTGGCGACGAATTTAGCGGAATGTCGCCAACTTGGCGAAATTTTTAAATGATGCCAAATTAACAAAAATCTCGCCAAATGGATAAAAATGACGCTAAATCAATGAAAATGATGACTAATTGAAGAATATTCAATATCTTGGAAAGAATGTAAGTATCTAATATAAGAATAACTTTTTTCAACTGTAAAAGTAGTAAATTCATTGCATTATATAAGGAAAGTCATGTGCTGCCCAAATCAAATATTTCTTATTAAGGTTACTATCAAATACGATAATTATCGAGTTAGAGTTGCGAGAAATATAAGTTAATTTTGTACTTCGAAATAGTTTTACATGCTGCCGGGAAAATGCCAATTGTGCGTAAATCAAAGTTAAAAACACTGTGTCGTGCATCTCATACAATATCAATCCGCTGTGAAAGGAATAAAGTCATTGAATATGTAGAGATAGTCATATGTTGCAGACGTCAGATTTTTTATTCTTTATTGGGTGCATTCTCAAGTGAAGAAAAAATCTATTCAGTTTCCGATAGAAAAGAAGGTCAAAATTTAATTAAAAAAAATAATCCCATACTGTTTCATTAATAATTCGGAATCTAAATGCGTATTCTAAAAGAATAAAATTATCTACTCCACAAATAAAGATTTTTCATAATGAAATGAAGCAAATTATTCCTGTGAGCCAATCCAACATTCTGCATTCATAAGTTACTGATGAAATAAAATATATTCCTTGAGAAACGGTTTAAAATAAAAATAAAAATACTCACTGATATGGTTCGACAAACAAAAATATCTTCTAAATAGATTTCCAAATTAGATTAGCATATTTATTCGAAACTGAAATAAAATGAGAACAATTTTTACTGCTATTTATATGGGAGTAAGTTAAGAATATCCGAATTGAATTTTTAGGAAATTCTAAAAAAAAAACATTAGTCTCATGTGAAAATATACGATTCAAATTGCATTCTAAGATCTTTTAAGTCAGTTTTAGAACAATTGCTTAATAAAATTTCATTATATTCCTATTTTTTTAATGTGTAATTAAAGATTGAGGTATTTAAGAGTACCTTTTATAATTACTTTTATTTTTTTCAATGCGATATTATGTTATTTCTCGAATTTATGCTAATTCTGAATTCGAAAGAAATGTACAAGTATTTCATTAATATAAAATTCAATAACTTAACTGAGGGCATTAAGATAAATCTACAATCAAGGTGTTTTTACCGAAGATAGTTTTTTATGTAAAATAAATTTATAATCTGTTATTAGTTTTTCTTTAAGCGCAATTTTATTTTATCTACAATAAATACATGGTACTGTTTTAGCATAGTATTATAGTCGTGTCGAAAATTGCAACTCGAGTTTTCGGCGAATCTACCTTTTTTTGTGCACTCTAGAACCGGAAATAGCTGTTATTAGCTTTAAGTATGTGTGTGTGTTTGTCTGTGTAATGAGTGTATTTATTCTCGCTGAAAATCTACTTAACCAAACTTCACAAAATTTTGTAGATAAGTCACTTAAGAGTTACGCTGGTAATAATTGGATTTCGGTATGATTCGGGAAAAAAGAGCTTGCCCTTTTTTTTTATTTGCGGAATGACCCCCAAAAATCAAATGTTTCCACTCTATCAGAAAAACTGATAGGCTAAATTTCACAAAATTAAATTTAGTAGATAAGTCGTTTGTGAGTTACCATGGTGCTGATTAGATTTTGGTATGATTCGACGAGAACCTGCTTTTTTTGTGAAATGGCCCGCAAAAATGATCAAAATCTAAAAAAATCTGATGTGGGCAGCACATGACTTTCCCTGCAGACTTATATGCACTTTCTCTTTATTTTAATGAAATTTAATTCACTTTAATTCAATTTTTGTTCTCATTTGATAACTGGACTTATTTTCAAAGGTGGCGTAAAGAAAATAAGAAAAAAAATAAAATTTCTCGAGAACGGTTAGTCCTAGTGTAATGGGGTTGATCTTATTTTCTTTTCTCCGTTAAACATTAGGTATAAAACAAGCATTTAATGGATATATTTGAGCATACGTAGTTTTCTTATTTTAGATTTCGACGATTTTTGCAGGCCATTTTGCAAAAAAAGGCGGGTTATTTTTTACGAATCGTACCAATATCTAATCAGCACCAGGGTAACCCACAAGCCACTTATCTACCGAATTTTGTGATATTCGGTCCAATAGTTTGTCAGCTATAGTGGATACAGGCAATTTTTGCATGCCATTTCTAAAAAAAAGACGGATTCTGTCTTTACGAATCCTACCAAAAACTAATCAGTACCAGGATCTCACCCAAGTGACTTACCTACCAAATTTTATGAAATTCTGTCCAGTAGTTTTTTAGTTAGAGTGGATGCATACATTGCACAGACAGACACACACAGGCACACAAACACACACACACACACACACACACACACACACACACACACACACACACACACATACATACAGACATACACACACAGACGTCACGCTAAAAATAGTTTTTTCGTATTCTAGAGGTCTCGAGACATGTAGATCCTTCGAAAACTCGAGTTGTGATTTTCGATATGATTCCAATACTTTGCCTATACATTACCATGTATTGCAGGGAAAGTAATATAAAATCACATATGCACTATCACATATGCTCACACAAACATCACGCTGAGAAGAAAAATTCGGTTTCTAGAGTGCTGGAAACATGCAAATCCTTCGAAAACTCAAGTTGCGATTTTCGACACGATTCCATACATTCCCTATACATTACCACATGACGTAGGGAAAGTAAAATATTCAAAATAATGTAGCACTATTGATGACGAAAAGAAATTAATTTCATTTCTCAACACAATGGTCCTGAAAGTACTTTCAAAAGACAACAAAAGCGCACAAATTTTATTCCATTATAATCATCTAACCCCCATTATT